>VZRW01004677.1:0-59165 GCA_013398125.1 Aegotheles bennettii | reverse complement strand
CCTCCCGCTCTCCCCTCGGGGCTCGCAGGGCTGTTTCTCACCCCGTTCCCCTCAGCCCTGGCTGCCGGGCAGCGTTCGGCCCTTTCTGCCACCGCCTTTCCCCGAGGCGCCCGCCCGTGGCTGAGGGGCTCAGCTGTGCCCTGCGCTGGGGCCCTTGGAGCCGCCTGGAACCGCCTGGGGCCGCGGGGCAGCCCCGCCCGCGCCTCACGGGGTTCCCGCCTCACGGGGGCTCGCGCCTCACGGGGGTTCCCGCCTCACAGCAGCTCCAGCGCCTCGCAGGGGCCCCGGGTCCCCGCTTTCCTCACGTGAATTTTTCAAAGCCTTAAAACCCAAATCGGGCTGAAGAGAGTTCCTGAATTGTTTGATCAGAAACACCCGCAAACGAAGCTTTGCAAATTGAACGGCACTTCCAGACACTGAATCACTCCGGAAAGTTGATTTAAAGCGCAGTCCCAAGGCAGCCGTGAGGAATTGTGTGGCCGTTCCGTGCGGGGCTCCAGGAGGCTGTGAGAGCCCCTGGCCCTGCGCTCCTGACATGGCGGAACACGCGCTCAAAATGGCGGCGCAGGGGCCGCCCCGCCCGCGCCTCACAGGGGCGCCCACAGCCACCTCACACCCCGGCACCGGGGGCACCCGCACTGGTGCATCAGCAGAACGAGTGTGTTCATATAAATACTTTATACCTTTTCTTTAAATGTAGCAACACTTAAATGCTGCCCAAATTAAAGTACAAATATAAAATACAAAGTCTGCACAGAAATGTCCACCCAGCTGGGTCTGTTCAAAACTACATCTGTGAATACAGAAATAATAATCATTGTTAGAACACAGGTTTTATGCTCCTTTCCTTCAAAAATGCTGAATTAGGTTGCCGAGACCGCATCTTCCTCTGCCGTGCTGTGCCTTGTCACGTGAGGGATCACAAACAAGGGAAGGTTACTAGGAATTCCCTCAGTGTGATGAAGCACACCAAAACAAGCACTCCACATCACTGATCTGTGGATAAGTGCCGGTCCCTTCCCACAAAGGTCTAATTCTGGCTCATGGAGTTGTGGGATGTCGGTAGTTTGGACTTCCCTCAGATACCTTCCGTTTTCTTTAGATAGGCTGCTTCTAAATCACCCCTCGCACAGCCACGGCTTCAGGAGCCTACTGAGATGTTATTAAGTCTTTCCATTCCGTATAGCAGTCTGTGGGGTTTTGTTACCCCTTACTCAGGGTTTGTTGATTGCTGGGGTGGAAGAGTCAAAAGCCCTGACTGCTGGTGGATGGGCTTCTTTGGCAACCTGCACACACAATGGGTGGGAGTCACTGGAGCTTCTGCTGTCCTGTTACAGCCATGATCATTGTCACAAGGATAAAATGAACTCTCCACCACGCATCACCGCTGGAATTTGATCATAATGCACTTATACAGAAAGAAGTAATCCCTTGCAATTTCCTCCGACAGGCAGTTAGTTATCTTTGTGCCAAAGCTGGTGAAAAGCTGGCATATCCCAGATTTCATTACGATGCAAATCATACTGACTACTCATGAATTATACCAGTAAAACTGCACTTTTCTGGGGAGAACCCAGGGCTACGTATCCATCTACTTCACTTGAAGGGCAGTTGGTCTGATTTTCAATAATGTAGTAAAAATATGTTCGTTTGCAGTATGCTATAGAACGTTTTGTCTACAAAAAAAAAAGACCTTTGATATTTAAAATTAAAAATACTTTAAAAGATACTTGATTATGGTAGTTTTGGTGCCAGTCAAGAAGAACAGGGGGAAAATGGCTCCTTTAAATAGCCTCACAATAACAGGTCCTGCATCTCATGAAGGACTTGAATTACCTGACATTTGCTGTAGAGGCTCACGTTTCTGGAGTCTGTCAGGGTCAGTTTTTGATGCAGGTGTTGGATGGCCAGACTAGAGGAGGTGCTTTGCTGCATTTACAGTTCAGTCATAAGAAAAGCGGTCACGGAGTTGAAAATCAATGATAGTCTTGGTTGCTGTGACCATGAGGTGGTGCAATTTTAAATACTGTGGGAAACAGGAAAGGTGGAAAGCAGAATAAAGACCCTTCAGGGTAGCAGACTTGATATTGCACAGGGAACTGGCTAGCAGCTTCCCCTGAGATCCCCTTGCTCCTGCCAGGGGATCCCATTCTTAAGTGCAGAATGGCCCTTGACGGCTTGTTGGTCTTCAAGAACAACCTCCTCAAAGCATAAGGGCAATCTACTGTCAGCTGCAAAAATTGTAGAGACACGGAGTGGAAGGAGCTTGGAGTTATGTCAAGGCTAATTGAGTAAAGGGCACACTAAAATACCTTTATTTGAAATGTGTGGAGGCCCAGCGAACTAGGAGCTGGAATGATGTTGCACTGGCATACAGTAATGCTCAGGAGAAAAAAAAAGATGCAGACAGTGATAAATTTAATCACCAAGTAAAAAGATCTGAAGTAGGATAAGTATAATTTTGCCAGTTACTATGGGAAATGAATGAATTCACCAGTATTACAAGTGAGCATGGTATATTATAAATAAATAACTAATTATATTTAAATAAATTTTGAAAAAATTGATAAATTAAGATAATCTGAGAAAGGTATTAAGAATGTATGAGCTAAACCGGAGAATGATCTACAGCATGCACGGAGAAAAGGTTGCAGAAGCACTTCGGAAGATTAATAACATAAAGTACCTGACCCAGATGAAATGCCAAAGACACATTTAAATTGTGGGAATTAAAGGAATAAAACAGTTTTCAAGGCTACTTAATCATGCTTTTTTGTCAAATACGGGATGATTAGCATACAAGGTTCATTTCTCTTGTTTTAAATATAAAGGAAATATTAAAATGTTTATTGGTTACTGTAGAGTTGCACTAAGCTTCATCCAGAATCTCAATGACAAAATGACCACAGATGGTAAAAATAAGAGTCTACTATAGCAAATTCATAACAAATGTTAAACTGCATCTGGAACTAGCCTTGATTCCATTTCTATTTGCAAGTGTCACTTTTATGGTAAGTGAGAATAGATGAAAGGAAACACCTTGAAATGTGTTCAGGAGACACAAGGAGACACATAGCTTCAATTTCGAGAGGAGAGGAGACCAAGGCTCATGTTATACGTACATGGGCTACTTAGGGACTTCAAAGAATTCAGCCTATATTATGTGGGACTTAATGCAGCAGGTTATGGTTTGAGTAGGATATAGTAAAAAAAGAAAAAAAGAATGGAAATGAGACTTTGTTTTGTTATGTTTTAACTGAACCAGCACTGGTTCATGGTTGTTGTGGCTTGTTTCCCGATGGAAATGTAATGCTTTTAACGTTCCACTATACTCAGCATTGGTGAGGACTTGGCACTGTGCTGGGTTAATGGTTGGACTTGATGATCTGAAAGGTCTTTTCCAACCTAAATGATTCTATTCTGTTCTGTCCTGTAGGGAATAGTGATAATTTTCAATGCTATTATGACTTAAATCATTATAGAACAAATAGAAGCTTGAAGAAGAAAAGATGTATCAATATTCAGTAATCATATTGGTTGAATTGAAAGGAGAGAAAATGACTGAGGCAGCTACAGGACTTTCAGAATGACCTTGGCTATGCAATTAGAATAAATCTTAAAGGAAATAATTATTATAGGAATTGAGTCAAATGAAAAAGCCTTGATGTGTGCGTGATACGCATTAGCAAAATAGTATTAGATTGACCTTACAGTTTTCTTAGAGAAGATGGACTGTTTCACAGTCATCAGTTAGAGCTTCCATGAAGTATTCAGCATGATGATGAATAACAAGTTATTTTTAAACAAGAGCAGGAATAGGTGAAGTTTTTAATGTAGACAGATAAAAAAGGAAGATTGCAACAGGTTTTACAGAATGTAAGCATCAACTCAGAGTGATGTTGTTAATGGAGCAATCTGAAGAGGCAGTAATAGAAAAGAGATGAAATTCAACTGTACAAATGCAACATCATGTACTTAACAACTAAGGAAAAATGTTTCTGTTAAAGGATAGCTATTCTTAGTTAATGTAAAGCACAAGAACTGGATATATTAATTGACCATAGGATGGTTATATGAAAATGCCAAGCAAAAGTAATATATGAGTGAAGAAAAAATAAGTCTAGTTGTTCCTTTGGAACAAGAAGAAATAATTCTACTTTAGAAGTCACTAAGTTCTTTTAATCTATAACCTGTGTGATTCTTGTCATATGCATGTTCCTACAGGTTACACTTGAAAAATCAGTGTGGACACACTGATCTGCACAGGCTAATCCTAGGTACCCACAAACAGAACAGACAGGCAGCCAGAAGGCTTTCAGGGAGTAGGCTTTACTCTAACAGAATGCAAACAGAATGGTTCTGACTGTTCTAAATGAAAATAGCTCATTATCCTACTTGATGTTTATAATTTCACCTTATTTACTGGTATACAATGTCAGGCAAGAGATCAAATGGGTAAAAACTGGCTGTGAATTAAACAAGGATGCGAAATAAAACATGGTTTCTAACAAAAAGAGCTGTGATGGTTTTGAGCAAAATAGCAATAGAAGGATCAAGAGGCCTAAATACTTTGAAAATGGTGCTTGATAAGTTTATGAAAGGGATTATGTGACATGGTTGTCTGTGATGGCAGGTGCCGCATCCAGGCGGTTCATCATAGGAACAAAGGAAACAGGATTAGGAAGAAATTATTGCAATAATCTTATCTGCACTCCTCAGATATGTGTCCTATGGGTAGGAGGTGTGGAGCAATGCAGCAGTCTGCTCAGTCTAGCAGCAAGAAATCAGCTGTGATTGGCTTAATTCCTTTTGTTATTATCCATAGCTCTGCTGATTAGATTTGATGATTTGTTTGGATTTTGTCTGCTTTTAAGGACAAGGTTGGAAAAACAGTTATTTGGGGAGTATTTAAGAAAACTATCAATAGATTAGCAAATACAGAGAACTAAAGGGTCAATATAACTGGAGCAGAAATAGTGAGGTGCTGATAATGTTTGTCTGCAGGTAGGAAGAAGGACAAATTGTGAGACAAATTAAAATCTAAGAAAAAGTAACTCTTCAGAGGTCTCGTGCACCCTTAGGTTCCAAAATGAATTTACTGTGACTTGTAGGAGGAATAATGTCTGTTGTGCCATGCTGTCAAAACTTTACATTTGAGTACTGCTACGGTTGATGTATCCCCTTTGCTCTAGTGTTTAAAAGACGCTTCTGGGCTGCAACACCAATCAGCAGTATTCTTTAGAAATGTCAATAGCTGGCAATATTAGCACTTCAAATCTATAGCCCTTATAAATGGGGAGCACTTGACATTCATTCTGTACCACACAGCAATACTTAGATGGTGATACTATAGAAGAGAGTGAAGAGAGATCAAATGTAAACTTTGAATTTTAGAAAGTGCAGAGGGGCTTATGGACTGTTTCACAGTCTAAACTAATGGAAAATAGTGTCAGAACAAAGTTCTGAACCCACTGAAATCTGGAGGAGCTTTGCTGCTGAATTCAAAGAGAACCAGGCTTCATAATGAATATGAATAGTTAAGAAAGTACTCGTTCTAGAGTATGTACTTAAGGAATATGCATTTTCATGCAGTCTTTGGCTTTAAAGTAGGAATGAGTCACAAAGGATAAGATTTTTTCTTAACTGTTTAGACTGTAAATTCTTTGTATTAGTGATCTGTTAGTGCGTTTGTCCTTTTAAACAACAGATTCCATCTTTTATTAGTTGCTTGACTGTTCTGCATACTGTAAACTCTTGACTGAGAACATTAATGATACCATTAATTAAAGAATTGCTACAGTTAGTATCATATGGATATTGTTCAAAGCAATGTGGATACAACCTAGTAATAATACTGCTAGTAATATAATAAAGAACAATTTCTTGCCTCAAACTAAGCACATTGCTTAAAACAACAGAACCTTGCCCTGCCTCCCTGCCTAACTCCAGTGTGGCTGCATGCACTTGGACATCACTGGAGCTTATCTACACGATTGTCAGTCATTTGCTTTAATGACCTTGTGGTCTATCCTGAGCTGAGACACAGAGATATTTTCACTAGTATCCAATCTACCTAAAGGCAATTTTCACAATGTCTGCATAAACTAGAGGCCAGACTACAGCAAGTTAAAAATCAATTATTAGATTACCCAGCACAGTGGTCTTACACTACCATTTAAGACCAATGGTCTTAAAACAGTCTCACTGCTTAAATTAACCTTTCATGTCAGCTTTTATCTTGCTCCTATTTCTTCAGCAGCTTTTATAATAATTTTTGGTTTGCCTATCGCACATATTTTCACCTATTTGACATCCTTAGCAAGATATTGAATGAAGTGCATTTTAATGAGCCATGCTGGAAAATCCTTTTGTCATCAGTTCTGCCATTTGTGCTCACATCTATAATCAGCTAATATAATTTAAAAGACCAGCCCAAGAATGAAGTGCTGCTTAATGTCATGGTTACTCTGATGGTCCCTAAGGGATGAAGCTGAAACTAACACAGTGATTCCACAACATGGCCATCACTGGAGCTCAGGGAACCTGACTCTTCATATGATTGAAACAAATAGAGTTGGCTGTAGGACAGGCTGAAATGAGTGGATTCATCAATGGTTTCATCAGTGCACTGATGGAAATAAAAAACTTGCTGTTGACTTTTTGTTAAAAGATTTGGGTAAAGGCATCATTGTTAAAACACCACAATGTCTGATAAACCACTCTCATGACTTTGATTACAGCTCCTGTTCTCAGATGTTACCCTTTAATCCACAAGAACAAAGCATTAAAGTTCCATGCCCCTAAAAGTATTTTAAGTTTCTCTAAACTCTGTTCATCAGCTTGTGGATACAGCTTATACAAAATATGAAATGCAGATTTACAGGACACGAGGAGCAGCAAATATGAGGAGACACTGAGAGTCTAAGGAAAAAAATGAAAAATGTTAATGGAACTCAGCAGATCATGGAAGTAGATCAAGAATAATTATCTATGAAATGCTTCACGGAATATGGTGGACTCAAGAGGGTAGAATCTCATGTCAGTGACATGACATTTTGAGGATTAATTCCTGTGACTGTTAGCAGAAGTATGTGCCAATTTCTGACAACATGCATATGAGATACTGTTGATCATTTCAAAGCACTAGTTCAGCTAAATGTTTCTAGTGCTTTAAAGAAGAGAGGGCTGTTAATTCAGAAACCGAGCCTCCTTCTAATAAAGCATGCCTGATAATCAAACTTATTAAGAGATTATATTTTGAAATATTAGTTTAGGGTTAATGACTCAGATAAATGAAATATGCATATTTAAAAGGGCCTAATTTACTAAATTAGCATTAAATACGTACCACATATTCATAATTTTGTTTTAATGGTGTGATTTATTCTTCTGAGTTCCACTAATATAAGTGTACTAGTGGACCTGGGCACAGATTGTAGGTCCTCCAGAATACTGCATCTGTCTGCTATGGGTATGTATTTTCAAACCACCTGCAATCTTAGCTTTGCTGGAGGGCTGAAGCCAGTATCTCAAATTATCAGAACAGGCTGCCAGAGTACTCCTTTACCATAATTCTTGGCCGAGTGTTGTTTCTGCCATTTTCAGCACCCTTCAAGGGGAAGAGATGACATGGTCTTCTTGAATTTTCTCTGTAGCAGAGCACTCTTCACAGATTCCAGGTAAAGGAACTGGCTGTCACCAGTCCCAGAAGTGGGATCTGACTTGGTTACTTGTTGAACTAGACAGTGGCTAGCTAGAAATAGAGACAGTGTCTCAAAATCAGATTAAAGTATTGTCTGTGGTAGGTGGTGGGTCTTGATCTATAGCTAAGTAGGGTAAGAAGGTGTTCATGTGACAAGGGTTCTTTGCCTGGTTTGGTCCTGGAAGTAAGAAGGGGCTTAATGAGTATCTGCAGACATCAGAGGCGCACGTGCGTGGTATCCGTACTCTGGCCTGAGGTCAGAAGTTCTGCCAATTAAAGACTTTCAAGGGCTTTACCTGTTTGAAATACCCAGAAATGTTATGAATCTTGCCTATGGTGAGATATATTTTTCTGCTTTTAAAACTGAACAAAAGCATTTCCGTTGCTGAAGAAATTTATTTCTTCCAGTATTTCTCTGAACTTCACATAAATAATTGTCCTAAGTCAAGAAAATACAAACAACTCATCTCCCAGCAAAACAGCCTTCCTCTGCTTTAGCTATCTCCACTGCATACATCAAAGCACCACATTAGTTACAGTCAACAATAATCAGCATATCTCCTTTGACTTTTCCAGAGAAATGTCTGTTCTCATTTTGCCAGTGCTGAAAGCTCAGGCTTCTTGTTCTCTTTGGAAAGAGCAGGACGTACCAGGTGTGGGTGCCCCAGTGTTGACAGCAGAGTGTGGGGGTGGCTGCCCTGGGGGAGAGCCCGGGGAGCAGGTGGACATGCCCTGAAGGAACTATGGCCAGTGAAGAGCCCACGCTGGAACAAGCTTATCCTAAAGGACTGCAGACTCTGGGAAGGCCCCAGAAGAGGAAGGAGAGGCAAGAGAGGAGCTGTTTGGGACTGACCTCAGCCCCCCATTCCCCATCCCCCTGGCCCTGCTCTCTCGGTGGGAAGAGGTAGAGGAGTGGAGGAGTAGATGGAGGAGTGAAGTTGAACCTGAGAAAAAAAGGTGGTATGGGGAAGAAGTTGCTTTCGTTTTTGTCTTTTTCTCACCATCTGACTCTATTTTACTAGGCAATAGATCAAACTAATTTTCTTCACGTTGAGTCTGTTCTGCCTGTGACAGTAATTGGTAAGTGTCCTTGTCTTTATCGTGACCCACGAGCTTTTCCATCTTATTTCCACCCTGTCTTGTTGAGGAGGGGGAGTGAGAGAGCAGCTGGGTGGGCATCTGACAGTCAGCCGGGGTCAACCCACCACAAGGAGCTACTTTACCAGGACCTGTTGCATTTTGTAAGGTGCAGGCTGATGCAAAACTTTTTATCTGTAAAGTTTTTTTGTTCATAAATTTGTGGCTACATTTTTCCACAGCATTTTCACAGCATTTTCCCCTTCTTTTCCCTCTTTCCCTTCCTCTTAGATTAGTGCTGTCTAAACTGGGATAGAACGGACACAACTGAAAGCCTCTAAATGTATGTTTGATGTTGCACTAATATCATGGAGTGAAGTACAGTTTCTCCATGAAGAGGAGGCAGCTATATGAGACACTGCACTTATTTTGTGTGCTGAGTTTGAGGCTGGAACATGGTCTTCAATTAGATGTCTACCTGTATGAAAGGATATTTCATGTAGAGTCTGTTGCAATCTGCTAGCAGTGACCTTGCAAAGAGACAGCTGGGCTTGCCTTGGCCAAAGAAGACATAAATTCAAGGACCTCGAATATTTTACCTGTCTACAAGGATGCCAGGCATCTTGCAAATCATATTTTAAAGAGATCAGAATTGAGTCTGTGAATTGGTGTCATTTTAGCCGATCTAAAGGTGAATCTGTAACCTAAGCCAAATCAAACTTAATTGACCTTAGCTTTTGTACTGCCTTTCCTGAGAGGCAAGGTCTGCCATCCAGCAACTAATTTGCTACAGAGCTGAAAGGAACTTTACTATGTAGGTACTTAAGCACTCTATAAGGACAGGGTAATAAACCTTGCTGCTGGAATTAATTGAAGGTGGGCATCTGGATATGCACACATCTCCAAAGAAGGTTTCTGATTTTATCTGTCAGGAATTACCCAGCTCATCTCAGAGCAGAATAACAATTTCCTCTTGGCTGATGAATAAATACCCTATAAAATGACTAATGGTCTATTTAATTGTCCTATTGAAAAGAGCATGGTTGTGACTAATGTGGAAAATAAACCAACTTTGGAAACCTCATACAGTACTTACTATCCTTAAAGTAATGAAGCATGATGATGAGCTCTATACTTGATCGTAACTACTCTGTCATTCATGTCAAAGTTTTCTTCTCAAGAAATTAAATGTTCTTGCAAGTATGTTCAGAACATGAGTGAGCTTGACTCTTTCACAACTGATTTTGCCCTGAATCATTGTTACTTGTTTGAGTCTTCAATGCCATCATTTCCCAGTGTGTTAGCAGCGAGGGAAATGTACTTGCAGAATGACATATTTCATTCCAACATTAGAAAGCCGAAGGTAAATAATAATTCTTTGTTTGTGTTCTAATGGTTTTTGTTTCCTTTGGTTGTACATGTATCTGTTAAAATCAAGCCCAGCCAATGGAGAAATACACAGCATAGGTGTCAGTTCAGACCCAGCCTATTGATTGGAGACTGTTTAATGCACAACAGCAAGCACGTTGCTGGTAGTATATGTGAGGGTGCAGAATCAGGCTATGGGGCAAAAGAACCCAAAAGTTATTGCTGCCTCCTGTCTGTCTGGCATCCTATGACTGTGCAAATTAAGAAGCAGTTTTCAGGGATTATATTGCCTAAATTAACACTAATTGATGGTTTTATTAGCAGCTTTATTAGTAGGACTAAGTTCTTTCAGGCCCTAATTTAATGAAACTTTAAAAAGTATGTTTAAATTCCATTAAAGACAATTTATAATCACTGCTTTTCTCTATACCTGCTTAATTCAGGAACAGGACCTGCAGTACAGGGAAGACATATGATGCTGCAATGCATGCTCTGTGTGCTCTGTGAGCTAAAGTTCATGTGCAAGGTTTTACAGCTCTTATGGAGCCTGAATTCAAATGAAACACTTGAAGGGGAAAGCAGAAAGAAATCCAGTATCAAGAAATATGGTCAGTAAATGTAAGTTATTACAGTATGCAACAAAATAAAATGTAAAAAAAATATAAAAATAAAAAAAATTCATTTCCCAGATTTGCACATGGTTGTTTAAAACAAAACCCCAACAACAAAGAACATAAATCGTAAATGTGCTTACAGGACATTTTTAGATATTGGAAAGCATCAAGTGAAAACATAATTTTTAGTGAAACATCTAACTGAACCATTTTTTGCACATATTTAAATTGTTTGAGCTCTTTTGACTAGCTGTTATTTTCTCTAATAAACAGGAAATAGAAAAATAGACAGAAATTGCTTCTAATCAAATTGTTGTAGTCTCTTTTATCAGGTGTGATATTCTGAATACGCTTCCTGACATCCCCTTCAGGTCTCAATGTACTTAAGTGATTTGTATGCTATCCTATCATCCCCAGGAATATCGTTAAAGTTCACAACTTGCAGTATCTAACAGGATCATATCTGCTGTGTGCAATAACAGTAGATTGATAACTCTGGTGACATTACTCTGTCACTTTTCATACGTGTGAAGCTGACCGAAAATCATTTTCAAAAAAGTAGCAAATAGAATTAAGTTTTATTTAAAAAGAAATTCAAACACTTGCAGGTTCCTGTTGCTATGCAGTGCCATCACTGTCACTGCTGACTGCAGAATAGCAATCACTCCCCCTTACAAACTGCCATATACTGTAGTAGTTCAGAATATTTTGCTCATGGTTTGTGGTGTCTGAAGAAAAGACTAAATTATAGTGGAGAACAGATCATGACTTTCATGGAAGGGCTCCAGTAATCCAATTCAACTGAAGTAATGATGTATCATTTCTTGCATTCTGTTTTGGGTTCTTTAAGCTTCTGACATCGGTTCCAGCAATTTTATTTCTTTTCTATTTATCTCTGTCTCTTCTATGATATATAGAAGACTTCATTCAGACAGGTGGTATACACTTTTAAATCTCTTTCCCTCCCACCCCAACCTACCTTCAGCCATCATCCCCCATCGTTTAGACCTTTAATCTTTCATACGACATTTTTCCAGTACTGACAGCTTTGTGCAAATGCTCACAGAATATGAGCATCCAGCCACAGGAGTCAGGAATCCAGTGCAGCCATCATACAATGGTTTCTTACCACTGCTAGCAAAATGTATGCTTTGGCAGTAAGCATCATAAGTTTCATTTGGACAGCATGATTGCTGATCTACCTTCAAGCTGTGAGGAGATGGTCACTCTTCAGAGAGCTTATATCAAGGAGATGAGGTCAGCGAAGATCCCAAACCCCATAAACAATGTTGAGGAGGAGACAGGGAAGAATTTAGAGACTTTGCTCTGTAAGGTAGGGCATGTTTCTGGATTAATGGTCATAGGAAAGGCTTTGCAGTAGGGATATCTGATATCTGTCCTGTTTTCTTTTGCCCGATGTATTTCCTCAAGGCTTCCAAATGCATTACAGTTGCACAGAAAGCTTGACCAATGCATGCATCATCATTGATCAAACTGACTTTGAGGGTGTCCTTCAGGTGCTTCTGACAGTGATTTGAAACAAGTTCCACTTCCTGGCTGTCTTGTGTTCTTTATGGCTCCTAGTGAACATCAATAATATGAATTTCATTTTAATTCTTCTGTAAGGGATCTTATTTATAGAGCAATTTCTCGTGCAGTGTCTTGTCTTTATGAAATGATTGCCAACTCAGGCAGCCGTTAAAGTTTACTGCTTAGGCCTTCCTTCAAGGTACAATATGGATATTACTTTCTAAAAGTAATTTAGACTACAGAGTGCTAGGAACACATTAACTCCTTGCAAGCTGCCCATCCTGTACTGGAATGCTGGCTGATTTTACAGACTAACTCTCCTGGTTTCACTGGGATAGAACCATAGGCCTGCCATGGTATGGAGGCCATTGGCAGTTTTAAGTCAGCCAGGAGCTTAAGCTAGGAGGGACAAAAGCCAGGGCAGCTGACTTGAGCTGGCTAACACATGTATCCCATACCATAAACATTGATACTGATCCTGAGTTTTCAAGGTTCTTGAGCCACGGTTTATAATCTGCCTTGTATCTGTTACAGACCTGCAGGTAAATTACTTTCATTTTGAAGTCCCCTGTGTGCTGCCAGGGTGGTATAAAGGAAGATGTAGAAACAGTTTCTTGAAAAACTAACACGCTGGAGGGAAAATTCTGACCAGTTGTATAAAACTGTTTTCAAAAACTTGAAAGCCTCTCAAAGCCAGTGGGTTTTTTAAGTCACAAATAGTTCTAATAACACAGTATCAAATTCAGTTGCCACAGAAATCTGTAGCATTCTGTTAATTTCTTTCCTTTTGCTGTTGGATATGAAAACAAACAAAAATCATCATTTTTTCCTATTTGTGGTTTTTTTTTGTTCCAGTATACTTAATTCAATTAATTAAGTAGAGGAGAGATGTAAAAGATTTTAGACTCATTGTATTCAGTACCTAGTATCAACAAGATGCACTTAGGAAGTATCTAACAATTTCCATGATAAAACTCTTTTCTATGGAATAGGCTAATTGCCTTTTCATTGCTTATTGCTATTGTTCTGGGTAAAAGACAAGATTACAGTTCTGTTTTTATTTTTTTACTGTCAAATGGTTTATTTTGTGGTGATGAGCCTCTAGGCCAGCTTGCAACCACTCTGCCATTTTGTGATTTTCTTCCCTCCTGCTGCCTGAAAAGTGAGATTTAGGTAGTTTCTATTGTGCCTATAAACAAGTGATTTACATTAATTTACATATAATTTCTGTGTTTGTAAACATTACATAAAAGTGTAGAAATTAATCCTTTAAGATTGATTTCAATTATTTGCAGAAATAACAGGCTCAGAAAGTCACTGACTATTGAAAGTACTCCAGGTTCAGTAGGGCAGAGCTAAGACATTATAATGGACTTTTCTGCAGAACATGAAAACGCTACCACAGTGTGGTCCAAGTTCTCATTTTCACTCAAAAAGGAGCAGATTTTGCCACTTTCATCATGGAAATAACATTACTCTGCACTGAAGTTGCCCAGAGAGGTTGTGGAGTCTCCTTCACTGGAGACATTCAAAACCCGCCTGGATGCGTTCCTGTGTGATGGACTCTAGGTGACCCTGCTCTGGCAGGGGGGTTGGACTAGATGATCCTTCGAGGTCCCTTCCAACCCTAGAATTCTGTGATTCTGTGATTCTGTGAAGTTGTTGAAACTGCCAATAGTGCAAAATATTGCCTAATATGAACTCCCAAATTAGAAAAAGATGTTTGTGTTACCAGACAAAAACACCAGTCACAGAGAGGTGCATACAAGAAGGATTTTATGTGATTTGGGCATTTACTTTAGCAGGGTTTCAAAGTCAGGTAATGAATAGATAGACCCATAAAAATTCTTCTTTTTTTGGGGTGTAATACATGGTTTCTGGTTAGGATACCGTAACATTCTACATCCCAAAATGGTTGTTTGGAAATGTACAAGTCTTTGCAGCTTAGTGGTGCTTGCTTTGCATTTCCCTTACCTCACTTCCACATATTTCTCAAGAGAAGTATTCTGTACACCGGGAGTATAAAACAAATATTGCTATTATCTTCCAATGGAAACTTTACACATATTGGAAGAATATGACATCTTCAGAACAAGAGCATATCTTTCTGATGTGACATCTGAATTACAGTCATATGGTCATTGTACCTAGCAGTGCAGTAGCTTAAGGATGATCCATCCTAAAGCTTTCCCTTTATAAAGGGAATGAAAAAGGATGGTGTGTTGCAACTGTTCCTCTCCTCCTTGCAAATGTCATGTCCATTATGACCTCCACCAAAAGATGGCAATCCAAGTCCACAAAAGATTTTGTTTTCCATATGGCAAGTAGCATCTTGGATGTATACATTTCCTTTAATCAATTAATTGTTTTGATCTCTTTTTGGCCAGGCTTTTGTTGATGGACAGTTGATGAAAAGATCATCAGTGGATCTGTTATCAAAAGATTGCAGTCACAAATTTGTCCTGCTTTCACTTCAGTACCACTGGTTAGTACCATATGATTTTTTATAAATACAAAAAGGAGACTTCTTGCCTTCTTGCAAAAGTCAGGTATGACTCTGCTCTAAATAGATTTCCTCAGTCTCTCTCCCCCCCTCTTACAGTCTCATCTGCCTTTTCCTTTAATCATCTCTAATGAAGTCTCTGGAGGAGTTGCTCTGGGTGGAGGAGGGGGGAGTTGTTTAGGCAGACATATAAATATTGATTAGCCTCAGATAGAACAGGAGGTGTGTGCTGAACAGGAATGTCAGCCTGGTTTGTCTTAATTACCGTACTCTAGATTACTCATATTCCTCCTCTCTTTGGAGATTTGTCCCATTAATAACCATTTCTGATCCACATTACTAATGACCATGATGCTATTGCTTGACTATTTTTTCTAGCTATTGACTGCTATAGTAAATATTTCCTTTGAAACATTTTCTTTCTCATACCACTGGCACTGCCAAACAAAGCATCAGTTTTAATCTCATTTGTCATAACAATTGAACAAATATTGAGTGGTGTTTCAGTCATGTTCTGTGCTTCCAGGCTTCAAACTTCATTCTTGTTCCTCCTTCTGTTTTTATCTTTACGTAGTTATTGTTACATCAGGTATCTGGGAACATTCTGGCCAACTGTATTGCAGTTGACACCCTAAAGGTAAAAGTTGAGTTTATCTCAACTGCAATAAATGCCTAAAAATAGACACGAGCATAAATCTTTTCCAAAACTCATTGTCATGCTGCTGTTCTCAACTATTTGTGCCTTGTTTATTCCTCACTCTGAAAAAGCCATGCAACAATATGGTGTAAAGTTTTTCTGTGACATGAATTATTGCATTCAGAAGGTAGGTTCAAATACTTCTTTCCAAAATTTAGTAGCATGTACTTTCTTTTCTCATTGAGTGAATTTTTTATTTATGCATACAAACTCCTATGTATCTGAAAATACATAATATATTGAACTTATGTTCATTTTTGCATTACTGAATCTTACTTTGCAGACCAAAATAATATGCAGATGTTTCACATATTGCCTGGAATATAAATAATGAACACTACTGCCTGCATTTTAATTCAAAAGAAGAAAAGTTGTAATTTTTTGGTAAAACTGTCTTGTAATATATATTTAATTAAAATCTTCCTTTACACTGATGTTTTAGTGAACATTTAAAATAAATGAACTCCGTTTTTTTACTAGATTACGTTCCTTTTTTTTTTTCTTTTACTAAGTTCATCTTTTAACAGTTAGTCTGAAGTGTTTAATACGTGGTCCAATTTTGAGTTAGGTAAATGAAAGCCACAATGTTAACCTGCCTTAATGTGTTTCAATTCACAGTGAACACACAGACCGTTCTGACTATGAATATCATATCTTTAACTGGCTAGTCCTAATCCTACTTAGCAAGTTATTATGATAAAAATTATTGACTGTTTTTCTGTTTAATACAGGCTTTAATATGAAGCCTAGAATATATTTCAGAGTACATGGACTAAAGCATCTAAAACTGTGGGAGTGAAACTTTATATGGCTTCAGAACAGCGCTGAATTAGCCTTGGTAAGTACCTTCTCAACAAAAGAGAAGTCACCAGTTCAATAGGATTCTTGTAAAATACTTAGCAGTGACCACCCTTCATTTCCATTGCCTATCTCTGCACCAGGGAAACTCAGACTCTTCATTAAATATGTCCTGAGTTTATAGTTCAGCAATATTTTCCCTTTCACATTGCAGCTGTTGTTCTGCATGTACAAACCCATGCTCCTATGAGCATCAGTTGTTTGATGAGATCAATGTAAGCAAAATGGTTTCATGATCAAGCCAGGGCTTGCCGTATAACCCACTTACACATGCAGTAACAGGGAAAGCTCTGTGCTGGGAGATGTCACAAGTTCATCCTTTCATCTCCTTTCTCTTTTACCAGTACCCTTTCTTTGACCCTTCAGTCAGATAGGCAATAGCCTTCTTTCTGTGTGCTGAGATACCACATCCTTCTCAATTAATAACTCCAAGCTCTATTTCGCTGTTTATCTCCAAGTCCCATTGTCTGCCCTGATTCACTTAACCCTTACTATCCTAACAATTGTCTCTGGATTAAATTTAAATCTAAGGGAGTTTACAGTAGCTCCGTGGCAAGAGCTTTATATACTGTTGTAGTACCTAAACATACAAAACCAAAAATTAGAAGTCCAAATTGTGCTTGAGACTCTGTCTTCTTCCACAGATCAAAGTTATGATGAGCAAGAAGAGAGTGGATATGCAGATTTCCCCTGTATACACAAGTGATTTACTCTGGGACAGGGAAGGACTGACCTGCATTGTAGAGAAAGTCTATAATTTTCAAACAGGAATTATGGAGCTCTTTGAGGAATATCACTTTGGTACGACTGTCAAAGAGTTTCAGAAGAGAAGTATTGGGAGTCTGACATGACAGAAGAGAGAAAATTTATTTTCATTTATTCAGGGATAATTTGTTTTCTTTACAAGGAGTGAAGACTCATGTCATTACTAGACTAAGAGGCTCCATCCAGCAGCTGAGCATCTTTAGACTTAAAACCAACAAATAAAGAAGCTGGCAATATTGAAGGAAGAAACAAAGGAGAAGGAGGAAAAACTGCTTAAGCTTTATAGTTAGTCTCAGGGCTTTTTGTTGTTTGTTTGGTTTTTTTTTTAAATGGACCAGTTTTGTATCTCTAAAATCTTAGATACCATGAATTGCAGAAGATGTAGATAAAGATAAAATTTGGTCTGTTTCTCAGTTTCAGTCAGTTTAATAGATGTTCAGCATTCAGTGAAAAACTGTGAAGGCACAACGCTCACAAGTTCATCTGGCGTGAATCTTCACTTGGTCTTTCCCCTCCATCCTCCTCTAAAATAGTTTCCTATTGCTCTAAAAATTTTAAACGTGATTTTAAGAAACCTGAGTTGAGTTACGAATATCCTTTCAAAATGGTCCCTTCATTGAACTCTGCTTCTAAGATGGAATTGGGAGAAGAGCAAAAATAGAGGGAGGAAGAAAACAGACCTTTAGCTTGTGCACTAATTTGGTTGATGCACCATGTTTAGATACCTCTTCTCATGGGTGCAAGAAACAATGGCAATAACAATCATCTGCAGATTTTTGAATTCCACATAAAGGTATTTGAGAAAGCTGCAAGGCAGCAATATTCTTTATAATTCTGCTCTATGAATAGGAAGAGAATAAAAATGAAAACTCTTGACACTCTGGAGAAAAATCTTATCTCCTGATTACTGACTGCAGCACTTCTAGTTCAAGGTTTTTTCCTCTCAGGGTATTTATACAATAAATTCGGGTCATTTCAAGTTGCAGCTCTGACAATTTTCTAGCAAGAAGAATAGGTTTGAGTAAAAGAACCAAACATATAAAGTCATATCACAAAGGTAACGTGACACTGATATAGTGGGAAACTTATGTTGAAGTTCTTCCCCTGTTATAGAGTCATAAATGCCAGAGCTGTCAGATAAATTACTAGCAAAATTCAGCAAACAAAGGCCTAGATAAAATAACCTGACCAAAATAAACAGTGCTGGCAGAAACTTTATGTGAAAGTTAGAGTAAGTGAACTGAAAATGACAATAAGGAAGGTCAGAAGATCTCTGTCACAATGTCAGCATTTGAATAATCCTTTATTAGTACTGTAATTAGAAAATTCATAGCATGACTAGCTTTCAATATTTTCTCTCATGCTCCTTCTCTGTAGTTTCCCTTCATCTTTTCTTCTGGAAGTATGGGATTTACAGAACAAAATAAGCATAAGTTATACACTTAGATCATAAAAAACAGAAAATATGCTAAAATGTTATAGAATTAGATACTTTCTAAATGATAAAAATTGAAATAGCCCTTTTTGAATAACCTCTATAGTTCTCTGGTATACTACAAATGGGAACATGAAGGGGTTCATTTATTATAAATCTTTTTTTTCTGAAGCAGTGCAATGAACATTTTTCTCTTCCTTTTGATTGTGTTCAGTATTAATTAAAATGTTTTGCATAGTTTCTCTTAGTAGTGGCACTTAGAAAATTGGACAAAAGGCATAGTGCCTGGTAGTGAATGATATCTTTGCAATCATCAAGGTGAGACAAAAGCAGTATCAACTATAAATCATCATAATTAAATAAATTAACATGGAGAGACAACGTTCTGTTGAAACAACTGCTACTTCCTAACTAAAGAGCTTTTTCTCAGCCTGAAGCAGGTTCAGCCTTCATAGCTATACTGGCATCCATTTTACTGTTGGTAGAAACACAGAATATATATTTAAATCTGATCTTAGAGTCTTTCTTCTGTTAGGGTCGAAGTACTGCTATCCCATAAAAAGGAACCTTTCTCTGACATTACTGCTCACAGTGATGTTGAAATTATATGTGAAATAATACAGTTTTTCATGTGAATTGCAGCAGAACCAGTGTACAGTAACAGAAATAGCAACCTGTTACATGGCTGTTGTATGAGCAGCTTGTTTGCTTGTCTTCTCCTTCTTATGGAAATAGAGATGACACCGAATTCAGTTATAAACTTGACAGCGTGTTAGGCTGTTGGATTTAGCAGAAGGGGTTTTTGACTGGACTGGAGTAGAACATGTACATGTTCTGCACAAAACTGAATTTATTTCTTTTTCCTTTCAAAATTGAAGCTTTTTAAATGCTCATCAAGGGAAAGGATTAAAGTACAAACGTGTGTATGTCTGTGTGCTTAGATATATGTATGAATAGTACCGTGAGAAACATAATTCTCCTTTTTTTCCAATTGTGTGTCAAGAATGCATGCTTGGTATTTGAGAAGAAAGGAAATTATACATAACAAAATATACACTGCTCAGGTATCTCCAGCTCCAAATCAGAATATTAAGTCTGTAGTTGATCTTCATCTTTACATGTTTCATAACCAAAATGGAACTGTATGTATAATAAAATACATTTGTACTTATTAACTTTAGCAGTGTATTTGTGCATAGCAAGAAACAGAAGAACATCAGTCTTAAGGACTTGTATACATTCACATCAAAAGACTTTTCATTTGTGGCTGTGTATTTTTATAGTATGTGTTTCTGTTCCAGATTAAAAAGGTGAAATATTTATTAGAGTGTACAAGATTATAACAAATTGATTCTACTCCACTTTGCAACAAAACTTCCAAATGCTGTAATTCTTTGTGAGGGAGAATTAATCACGCTGTATCGCTTTTTCCCAGGAGCCAGGGTTTCTCGGAATCTCTGGAAACCCAGACAGCTAGGAAACTGCAACGCAGGGAGGAAGGGAGACAACCGAGGCTCCAGGCTTCCAGGGCAATTGACCTCCTGAGTAGCTGATAGTGGACCCAGCAACCCAGGACCTCACACAGGCACAGTGAGAGGCAGCTGCACCGATGTCCAGTGCAACCTGTTCTGTCAGAGTCTGTTTTCCAGCAGAAGGTTACTAAGAGATGTGTGACCCCACAGAAGGCTTTCATTTTCACCAATTAGAAAATTCAGGAAAAGAACTGTTTCATAGAATATATTCCTTCTTATTTTCTGGTCTCTCCAATGTCTTGGCATACCTATGCGTATTCTCTCACCTCCTTCTGCTAAATTCAACAATTGAAGTAAACTTTGAGATAACCATGTGACTTTGGGGGTAACTGTAAGTATCATAAATTCTGTCTTTAATTGTAAAATTATAAAAAAAAAATTAATGAAATAACTCAGATTTACTAATTTGCTTTCAAAGTGTGCAACAGGCCAGGATTTTGCTTAGTGTTGCTTAAATATGCTTGAAATCTCAAGGGAAAAGAAGTCATTAAGGATTTCCTAGCATTTCAGTAATATGAATATTGCTTCAACTCCTGAATGTTGTTATAGGCTTTTATTAATAAACACTGAAGGTAGAGAAAATAATGATTCCTGTAATTCCTCAGTTGTGACACAGAATCAAGTTTTGTGCTGAAAGCCTTCTGCCTGCTCTGCTTCCCTGCATACAGGGGAAAAGTAGCCAGTCAAAGCTTGTACAACGTCAAAGCAAAACTCTTGTCTTCAATAGGTAGGAGAGAATTGGTTGGGAAGAAGTTGGGAAGAATAACAGAGGTTGGGAAGAAGTTACCTTTCTCACGGCAAGCATGGACTAAAGAATGGAAATGACCTGTGCTGCTGGATGCTACCTGTGGATAGAAGAGTGCTGCTCTTCCCTCCCTGTACCAAAGTTCTTGGATCAAAATTTGAGGTACAGATGTCTTGGACAACTGGAGAGAAGGTCATATGAGAAATGTGGACTGATCTGACATTCTGCAGAGCTGCTACCCTCAGATTATTGCTCCATGTTTGCAACTGGTGCTATTGTCACAATGATCCTACAGTATTGCAAATAAGGAGCAAAGTCTATGTGGCCATGAATAAGAAAAGAGATAAGTTCGTGAAGTTATTTTCTGTATAATGTGGTCTACTATCCCAAAATGCTGTAGATTTTTTAGTGCAGAATTTTCATAAAGCAAGTTGCGTTGTTAAGATGTTTTACTGAGCTCTAGTGGCAAATGATTTCTGCTTGAAATGATTTTACCTGGGTTCTTGCTTTGCTAAGACTATTGTATGGAAAGGCCAATAAGCAGAACATCGATCTCAGAAGTATGTCAGAGGCAGATGTTTAAATTAATGTACAATTCATTTTACTGCATATCTAATTTCTTACAAATCATGAAAAATTCCTGCTCTATGTAGGCATTTATACAGACTATTAGAGCTAGTTCTAAATCATTAACCCCTACAAGCTGCAGTTATTCATAATGTATAACGCAGCTTCCTTCTACATTTCCCTTTCTTGGTGGGTTCATAAACGTTCATTTTACTTTTTAAAAATTCAGTAAAAGAAAACAGAAGTCATCAGTACACACAAAACCTGAGCTCATGCATTTGCATATGCAGGGAACTCGTCTCTTAGTGCTGCCACCTCTTACAATGGTTTTTTTCAGAGTTCTTTGAATGTAAGCTGAAAGAAATAAGGCAATTCTCAATTGCATTTTCTAAATCAATGCCCTTTTGCAGAGAAACTTGGGTATTTTCCTGTGCACACAACTTACTCTTACAGAGAAACTCGAGCTTGCATTTTACCTGAAAGGCTGCTTTACTTTGTTATTGCCACCACCTGTGCAGCGTTATGCAGTACAGAGCTGAAGATGAGATGTGACATACTGCGTATACATTGTGCATGTGTACATGTAGTTGGTATTTGTCCTACAACAAGCCATGTTAATCTAATTCTTCTTTTTTTTATTATAGAACCTCATTCTTTTGATTTCCTTAAGAAAAGGAATCACCTAAGTAAGTCCTGCATCCTCTCTCCGCCCTGAAATATAACCAATATGCTCTGCTGTTGCAAACAAACAGCCCTTCATGATCTCATTATTACATCATACCTCTAAACAATGAGAAATACTGCCTCAGTGTGAGCTCTGCCCTGGATTTTTCTGTACAACTTTAAACATCTTGCACCCGTGTCCCTCTTTTTTTCTCCAATGAAAGGCAAATTATAGTTACAGCCTTCTTCTTTTTAATGAGTTTGGATTTAAAGTTCTTTAGGACACTGACTGAAACACAGATCTTAGGAATTCCTTGTTTTCTTTCTCAGTAACACTATTGATAAACAAGACCTATTTTTTCTCTCACTTTATAATTTTTCATGTGCTCTTTCCAGATCTGCTGAAGCTAGTTCCTATTTTCATTCATAGAATCATAGTCATAGAACCACAGAATCATGAGTTGGAAGGGACCCATCAGGATCATGGAGTCCAACTCCTGTCCCTGTGCAGGACACCCCAGGGTCACACCACGTGCCTGAGAGCATCATCCAAATTCTTCTTGAGCTCAGGCAGGCTTGGTGCTGTGACCACTGCCCCAGGGAGCTGTGCCAGTGCTCAACCACCCTCTGGGTAAAAAATCTTTTCCTGATATCCAACCTAAACCTCCCCATAGGAAACAGATTTCTTTAAGTCCATGACAAGCTTCACCAGCCAGGGCCTGACCCACTACCTCGGCCAGGAACAGGTCAGCCAGGGGGCACCAAAGCAGCCCCTGCCCTGGGCATCGGACACCTCCCAGGAGACAGGCCAGGGCCAGGCAGGACAAAGGGAGAAGAGACGCTTCACCCTTCATTGGGACAAGGAGCAGTTAGTCAAACAGAGGAAAGAACACTTATGCTTGTTAATTTTAAGCCAGAGGTGGTTGTGGGATCACCCATTTTGGTTATCACAAAACTACGTTAGGCAAGTCTATAAAAACATGACATGGCCCCCTCAGGATGCAGTTCCTCACTATGAGTTGAGGGGGACTAGAGCTGTGTGCTCCACTGCCCACCTTCAGCAGCAGCCTGCATGAACTGCAGCTTCAACTCAGTCCTTCAGCAAGAAGGGAATTTCTGAGCAGGGAGTGGGCTACTTGCCTTCTCATGCAGCAGCCTGTTATGTTGCTCATTTAATCACAGCCTCCTATGAAAGGGCAAGTTTTTGGTTTCATTACTTGACCAACATCGTATTTTTGAATTGCAGGAATCCTATAACCTAGCTCAAGTTGTGATCCTTAGGGAAATTGGAAAGCACAGCAACATTCCCTATACAAGGGTGCAGCACATTCAGACACCTTTCAGAAGAGAAGAATATCATAATAAGGACTCCTGCTCCCCTGTGCATTCTCCAGAGTACTCAAAGGCTGAAGGAGCGTGGCCTCTTGTTATCTGTCTAAAGCAAGAAAAGACTTTTGCCTCTCTGTGTCATTCTGGCTCTTTACCTGGCTTTTGATACTTAAACTGAGCTACATGTGAATGCTTTAGGAAAAATATAGGCATGTTTTTGTGGTTAAGGTTTACTAAATTAGTCATTGAAGTGGAACTGTAGATGTCAAATACTATTTCTATTTATTTTCTCTGTGATAGTATATATGTCATCCTGGAAATTCCTCTTAAGAATGGATAGACTGAAAGAAAAAAAGTCAGGTAGACAACAGATGTATTTTACTGCAGCATAGTAAGAATGATCATGAGAACCATGTGAAACTCTGAATTTAAGCTGGAGTACAGGGACATACCCAAAACCAATGGCATTTTAGGATCCATTATCCAAGTAAGCTTTTCTAACAACAATAAAGATTGCCAAAGTCACCAAGTCCAAGTACCACCCGAGCAAACCTGAAACCTACCAGCTGAATCAAACCACACTGGGAATTGTATCTCAAGGTAAATAACATGCACAGCTTAAATAAGCTGTAATTGGCTAATTAAGTAATATGAAAAACATTTCAAAGTCTAAGGCTACATTATTTAATTTTACCTACTGAATCTAAATTCTCCCTGCAGTATCAAGTAATGTCATATTCTAATTAAATTCCTTCCCTGAACTAATAGAAATCCTTAAAATTTATGATGATAAAAACAGTTAGCTAATTAGAACTAGCAAATATTATTCAAAGAAAATTAATAAACTAAAAATGCCCCTGGTTAATATTAACGATGGCATCTTTCTTTTGATACTTAAACTAAAATGTCCTTCTCAAAATAAGTAAATAAATAGATAGATAGCTAAGATTCCATTATCAGCTTTCTTGAGTAGCGTATTACAGTAATTGGCTCCACGCAGATGATTGCTGCATTGCAACCCTAACTGTGAATGCACGCAGAGGGACAGATTAATGGCAATCATTCAAATGCTCAGTGGTCAGTCAAAAAACCCAGACATTTTGTATGTGGAGAAGGATGCAAGGTTCCTGGTGATTGAGGAAAAATAACAAAAGTAAAAGATCATCAGAAGTGGATTTGAGTCACTGGTAAGTTCATTGCTTTGCAATAAGGAAGTGTTTCTTCCTTAGCCTAATTTTAAAATTAGATTCTTTTTCATTCTCTGTGAGGAGAGAGGGGTCCTCACAAAACAGAGGTGATACAAACATAAACCCATAATGCTATAGTGAATAGACCTGGAGTTGTCAGAAGCAGACAGCACGTGGGCTGTTTTATATTAGGCACAAACCAAGGCAAAGCCACGAAACTCTGAGATAAATATTTAGCTAACGATAGTTAGGGGTCAACTCAGTGCTCACTGAAATAAATGAAAACCTTCCTAGAACCAATGGATAGGAGTGAGAATATTACTAATTCCAAAGTCAAGTGTAGGTGATCTGGTTCTTTCTCCCAGCTGAATCAATTATTCTGGACACAACAGCACAAGTGCAGTCTCACCTTTTGCTGCTCACCTGTTCCAAGGAGAGGGCTAAGCCAGGGTGTAGCCAGATCTGGCTCCAGATGTCTCTGCTCGACAAGCAAGGCTGCACTGTTGCTACTGCAGGTGGGAAGGACACAGACTGGCTTGTCCTGATGGAAAAAGATAAACAAAATGGGGTAAAAGTGAGTCAGGAAGAATTTTGAAGAAACAGATTTGTCTTAACCCAGCAGTAGCATCTGCAACTTCTGGCTGATTCAGAACTCTCCTCCTCCCTCTAACAAACATTTTTTTCCCAGTTTTTCCCCATGCTCCCAAGTTTCTGTCTGTGTGGTAAAAGTAAGCCTGGCTTTATAGAGCTCTGCTATGCACAAACCAGACAACAGGACCAGAGCTTCTTGTCACTGGATTCAATCTAGTGTTTGGGACTCTTTAGTGGAAAAGCTAATAACTGCCTCCTTTCCCTCCAGGCTGTCTTGTCTGATGTGACAGTTACCTGCCAGAGCTGACCTGAAGGCAGTTCTGCTTGTGTTTGTAGACCCTGCCCCAGGCTGTTCAACTAAAACTTGTGCCTGTGTGCTTGAGTAAGTATTCGGTCCAAACTACATGTTGGTTGGTACCCTGTCTTGGCTCGTTAGCTTGAAAGCAGGAAAGAGTTTTTACTACCATGAGCTCACAGATGCAGATTTTATTTTTGGTCTGTATAATTTAGAATTGATGAGCATTTTGTATATATTTATATATATTTGTATATATTTTCTGTTGTACCTTAATTTGACTGGTGCTTGCCCTTCAGTTTTAATCCTGTATTATTTCAGCATACTTCATTGTGAGCTGATAAAGCAAAATTTGCTCTGAGCAGGAAGTATTTAATGTTTTTCTGTTTCTCTGTTTATTGTTTCAGTCTTCCACTCAGCAGGTGTTAGTTTAAATATCTGTAGCCCTGCATTTATAATGTGAGAATGTCAGAAGGTACCAGGTCACTGGAAAATAAAATATTTCTAGGAATGGATCAGTTCAAATAAAACTCCTTTTTCATAGAAAGACGAAAAAATGAAAGAAATTATTTAGGATACTTTTAAGGGGTTTTGTTTAAGTTTGTTTTTTAGTTTGAAGGGGCAATATACAAGGATGTAAAAGTCATTACAACCCAATACTGGAAGGTTTTGATGGAGATAGATTAGAATGGTTTTGGAAGCTAAGATTGTTTTAAAATGGAAAATTATTTTTCAACTGGTTATAGTTTGGGTTTTTTTCATTTTATGTACCATCACATTACAGTATTAGCTGTGAATCCAGCTTTGCTCTTAACCATTTATGTCTGAAACTGTCCTACTGTACTGTTTGTGGATCTATGTGACAGGACTGATGAATCTAGCAAACAATTTCTATCATCTACCAAATAAAATATAACCTTAGGTTGAAAGTTAATTGTGTTCGGTGTGCAGTGATGAGAAATAAAAGGCATTTATTTTAAAATAAATGCACATAACTCCACATGCACCAAAGGAATACATGTGTTTTGAGCAAGAAGTTATTTTCCACAGAAGATTTACCTTTTACAAGATAATAAATAATTGCAGGTGATTATATAAAGCAATATTTTACAAACCATAAAATTCCAAGGCAAAGTATCACCGAGGAACTCAATTATGATATTTTTTTTTCAGAGCTCGCAATGCAAACTTTTTGTACAATGATGTAAATCTATTTCAGAGCAATGTCTGGACTTAGTAGGTTACCACTTTAAAGATTAATTTCTTCAAAGGACATAGATTTTTTCACATTTAATAAAATTATTTAACAGTTTACCCACATCAGTTTGAAGTAACTTCAGCAAACAATCCTACATCGGAAGCCAAATTCTGCAATATATGCTCATCCTTTTCCAGAGTTTGTTTATTGCAGTTTATGTGAGCTGAGTAAGAACACAAGTTGGGCAAAAAATAAATGTTTTTGGTGTTGGTTTCATAAGAAAACCAAGACTGATAAAACATTCTTTTTCCATTTTTAACAATATGAAAGCAGATTGGAAAGAAAGAAATAATTATTTGTTTAATAAGCATCACAAAAACCTATTAGGAGGAATAAACATGAAGAATCAATAAGAGTTATGAGGCCTTAAGACTCCAAGGCTAGAGGCAGCCAGTGAAGATCATGCATTTATGCCAGTTTGGTGGACCCAGTCTTCTGCCAAAGGAGTTTTTAAAATTCAGTTGCCTCTACAAGTCATCCCCAATAGTTTTGCAAAAAACTACAGTTCAAAACTGCTGATTTTCCTTGCTCAGGTTCCTGGTTTATATGAAAATTGTGAGTTTTACAAATATTTTTTCTCAGCTCTTAATTAGTCTCCTGCTTTCCTCACCAAAACCAGCTGCTGGAATGTGAACACAATATAAATAACTGAACTAGTAAGTATGACAACACTGATTTTTTAAAGGCCAGAAAGCACCATTTTATCTAATTTCATTGTATGAGGGGCTGCTGTGTGAACCTCCCTGCTTAGTTAATGGACACTAATGTGGATGTGATGAGTAGTACTTCAAATGTCACTACTAATATTCACCAATTCATTGAAGTATGAAAGAAGGAAGTATCCTATACACGCGTTGGCTGGAGTACCAGTGCTGCTGAGGGAGGCTGAATGAAGAAGGGATAAATGCAGAGGGATAGGTCTTTATAGAGATAGAATGATGACATGATTGATGTAACTCTCCCCCAGAGGTTGGGCTCAGCCTTTAAAAGTTTGAGACACTTGTCTAGACTGTAAAATACATCACCAGTAAAGTTCATCAGGGCTGTGACTGAATTCTGCCATCAAACAGCACTGATATTTGTTGTTAGGTCTAAGGGCATTTTACCGTTCCCTGCTTTAACATTTACCCAGTGAACCTCCAGCTGAACATCTATATTACTAAACTTTACTGTGTGTCCAGATGAAACAAAGAATCACACACTCATTTCTTTGGGCAGGTGAAATCCCACAGAAACATATTTTGTCTTTAAGACAACACTCCCTTCTGCTCTGGAGAATTTTGAAGACACATCAGTCAAGAAACTTGCCAAAACATTATTACTTTGAAAGGTTCTCTGAGCTAGCTGAGTAACTCTGTGTTTGTGTTTTAAAAAAACACCTCCAAAGCGAAACGTTATGCTTGGTGCGCATTGCCACAGATGTTTGTCTTGTCTTCAAAGCGAGAAAGGTCTGCTGATAAACCTGTTTCTTGTGTGATGAATCATTCTTGCCAATGTTACGGTTTGAGCGGGCACAGGCTAAATTTATGGTATCAATAGGAGGACCTAGAGAGAGGGTGGTATTAGAACCCTGACTGATCCAGGGGGCAGAACAGAGTGGGGTCCGTATTCCCTCCCATTTCCTGCCCTACCCTATAAAAGCCAGGAGGCTGGAAAAGTCCACTCCTTCCTTCCTTCCTCCCTTCTTCCGCTTGTCTGACAGGTAACTTGGGGAGAGGCTCATGCTCTTTGTCTTCACCTCACCAGGTGCTCTGCAGGATATGACTCCAGCGGGTGCTGAGAAGAGCTCTGGCCCCTTTTCCTGAGTCGGCTCTGCCATGAGGGACTTCTGGACATTTATATCAGCAACCACTGAAATCGGGTTATGTATTCTTACATCTTTCATTACTATCCCACCTGTTACCATCCCTTCCCTGCTCTATTAAACCTGTTCTAGTTTTAACTTCCAGCCTTTAAGTCTGTCTTCCTTATTCCCCTTTTATCTTCCCCTAGGAGGGTGGAGGGAAGTAACAGAGCAATTTTGTTCTCTGGGTTTTGCTTCTCCCTGACCACTAAACCGAGACAGTCAACAAAAAATATTTCTTGGAAATATTTGATGTAAAGCTATGAAGTTGTTAGTTTGGCCCTCAAAAGTTCCAGCAGTTACTCCCATGGTATTTAAGATGGGAGAACATGGCACACGGAGTAATTTTATTACTACAGCTTTTATTTCTAGAGGGTTGGGAAATACTTTCTTTTTGCCAGGACCTGCAGTCTGGAGGACTGCTTAGCAAGATAATGCTCCAGTGCATGTTGGATGTCTCCAGGAAATTATTACAGACAAAACCCATGCCTGGACTTTCCACTTGTTAGTGCTTGCCCATTGCTATTTTCATGGCTCAGTATTTATTTTACAAATTTATTTTACACTTAGTGATTCATGAAAAGTGTAACTGGCATTGATACAATATGCTGGAGACTAAAGATAAAAACTTTTAAATAAAGTTGCTTATTTTTTTTAATGTTTCCATTCCCTCTGTTTGCCCCATTTATCTTTTCTTTCCATTCCCTTCCTTTCTTTTCAACTTCCTCTTTGTTTTCTGCCAAGAAGAATTCAAATAATTCACATACAAACACATTAATTCATATACCAACACATTAACTGGCCTATGACAGCTGGCAATGAAGATGTTCTCCAAAACACACCTGTTTCTCACATTATCTCATATTAAATTCTTCAATATTTCTATATATTTGTTAAATATTATGCTTTGCTTTAGCCAAAAAAACAGGCATAATATAGAATCTGTTACAAAAAGGTATAAAAACAACACTAGATGGTCAAATTTGTTTCCTATAAATGTTCTCTGAAAGTATTTCTGAAGCAAGTATCTAGATACCTCTCCAAAACCAGAAAATACTTGTCACTGTTGTATAAACTATTATTTATATTTATAGCTGTTATACATATAAACTTTGTACCTGTTAGTTGTATTTATATTTTATAAATATTAGCTTGCCAGTCCAATGTTATTCGAACATTTAAGTTCTATTCTTTAGAATATTTAAGCTCTGCTATAATTAATACAGTCTTTGAGAACACAGCAATTAACTTTCTTTTTCCTCAGCTAGGTTTGTAGCTTTCATATAATGGAACCCTTTGGAATGAGAAACACAGCTGTTTTTCCTTTCTTTGAAATCAGAATTTTATATTCCTCTCTTTCTTAAACTCTCTTTCAATGGAAATTTACCAGAGGATTTTTAATGAAGAAATCCTTCTTCTGGTTTTGTTGCTTTGCAGTCCTTTGCTTTGGTTGAGAGAACTACTTAGGTGTAGGAATTGTAAGGTTACAGTGCCGCGGTATTGTTACAGGCTTCACATACCGCACTTTCTGCTTGAGAGAATTTCAAAATAACATTTGCACAGAAGTAAAATTGCAAACACATCAGAAACCAGAGCGGAATGAATGCAGAACTGAGAGAGACCCTAATATCCCAGAGAGCAACACACTGTCTTAGTATAAGAGAAAATGAGATTGTCCTGTCAAAGCCATCAGGAAAAGAATATCAAATGTGTTTTCTTGGCCTGGCAAGTGCTCATCAGGTGATTAAATTGTCTGAGTGAAGTGAATTTACAGAAATGTGCAGGTAACCTTCAGTTTTAGGCAGGCTTGCTTTAGTTCCCACAGAAAACGTAATATTCTAAAACCTCTATTTGTTTTCTACTTTGTAATTTCTGCTCTGGACACCTTAGGTTGAATGGTCTCTTGTCACTGCCAGGCAGATAAAAAATAAATGTGTGTCTCATATGTAACAGCATCTGAAGCCTGAGAGAAAAGCTTTGTGAAAACAGAAGGTGAAGTGCGTATCATTGATAGGACATGAGACTTTAGATCTTATGCTAAAACTGACAGAAATACCTGCTCAGAAGGAAATTCAGTCTGTTGTTTTTCTTCTCCTCCTTTAGTAAGTGTATTGCTTAAGTCAGTTCAAAGCTACTGAACTTACAGTGTCTTCAAGCTCCCACAATTTTTCTAGAAGCTTCCAGATGTGCTCTGGCACTCTCACAGGAAAGAAGTTCTTCCTGATATTCACATGGAACCTCCTGTGCTCCAGTTTGCATCCATTGCCCCTTGTCCTATCATTGGTCGTCACTGACAAAAGCTTGGCTCCATCGTCCTGACCCTCACCCTTTACAGATTTGTAACCATGGATGAGGTCCCCCCTCAGTCTCCTTTTCTCCAAGCTGAAGTCCTCCTCGGCCTGTCTCCCTCAGACAGATGGACTGTGCCCTCATTGCTCGGGTTTGTGCCTGTGCCGTGCCCTGGTGCCGGTGGCAGCACCGGGGGCTGGGGGGCGCTGAGGCGCTGTGAGGCGCGAGCTCTCCCTGTAAGCGCGGGCTCCCCGAGAGGCGCGAGCCCCCCCTGTGAGGCGAGAACCCCGTGAGGCGGCTGCCGGTTCCAGGCGGTTCCAGCCGGTTCCAGCGCAGGGCACAGCTGAGCCCCTCAGCCACGGGCGGGCGCCTCGGGGAAAGGCGGTGGTAGAAAGGGTCGAACGCTGCCCGGCAGCCAGGNCCTCGGGGAAAGGCGGTGGTAGAAAGGGTCGCACGCTGCCCGGCAGCCAGGGCTGAGGGGAACGGGGTGAGAAACAGCCCTGCGAGCCCCGAGGGGAGAGCGGGAGGAGGGCAGGGGGGGCTCCGGGCGCCCCAGCGGAGATGCCCCTGCGGCCTGAGGGACCCCGGTGGGGCGGGCGCTGTCCTGCAGCCCCTGGGAAGGCCCCGGGCTGGAGCGGGGAAAAGGCGGGCTGCAGCCCCCTATTCCCCATCGCCTGGTGCCGCTCCAGGAGAAAAGGGACCTGGCCATGAAGCAGTGAAGGTAAGCCTGGAATATGAGCGTTCGGAGGAAGGTTTTTTTTACGTTTTTGTTCTTTTTTTCTCATCATCCTTCTCTATTTTTAATTGTCAGTAGATTAATTCCCCCCCAGTTGGGTCTGGTTTGCCCGTGACAGTGATTGGTCCGGATCTCAGCTGTGACCTTCGCCCCTGGGGTCGCCATTTTGTGCTCCCTCCCGCCCCGCTGAGGGGAGCGGCGGGCGGGAAGGCGGGTGGCAGCCAGTGGCAGCCCGTGTGTGAGAACACGGGCAAGACAGTAATAGGGTTTGAAATGACATAAGGACTTCAGGATTACACCTCTGTAATAACTTAATGTATTTTCACTGTGAATTAAGTATTTTTCTTCCAGGAATGTCGAACAGCCAATTTGCTGTTCCTGAGATAGTAGTTAATATTTTAAGAACTGAATGAAAGCTAGACTATATAAATACTCACGAAATTTCCTCTTCTGAAGAGGAAAATCACTTTCTTTGAAATAGACAACATGGCAACAGACATGGGAATCTCTGGAAATTTAAAAACCATGAGTGGCAGCCATCCCCTCAGACCACAAGGCTTCTAAACACTCATTTTTCTCTGTGACAACACAGCTTTTCACTTGTTCTTCCCCTCAGATGCACAGACTTGAGCCAAAACAGGGTGACACTTGCTCTTTGCAAACCAGTGCCATCAGTCTGTGCTTCCCAACCCAGATAATGTTTTTCAGAATTTTCAGGGCATTTCTGCAGGTTCCCCTGGGGGACTTGAGGTTGCTTCTCTCCTGTGTATAGGCATCACCTTCCTACTGTTAGAAAAGGCCCCAGCTGACATTTGCCAGCTGTTTTAATCCTGTTACGGGTTGTCCACCTCCAGCATCCAGCTCACATTTGTTCAATGTTACTTATAAATCTGGATCAAAACCTTCACTTAACCTTGAATTCTCTGCCCTGTATCAGTTCAGTATATTTTGTTTACAATCTGCTGAATACTGTCTCATATTTTCTGCAGCCAGTGCACACATAATAGCAAGGTGTATCCTGGTAAGTGCTGTCTCTCTGCATACACAATATTGTGCAATACTTTACAATCATGTGGTTGAACAGGTCCTTCAAAAGCTGTCTGGTTTCTTGCAGGAAGACCTGCCACCCCAGAGAAACCTCTTGTGAAGAATGTTGTCTGAGGAACTATTTATCTCCTCCGAGGACTTGGACAGGAAAATCTGTGAGGACACATTTTTTCTCTTGCTTTGTATTCATATTACCACTCTGTACTTCTGAAATTTGTTTCTTAATTGGCAGGGGGTCAGCTGGCTCTGTTCTGAGGATTCATTTCAGCAGAACAGTTGATGTTCCTTGATTTAAAAAGAAAATACAACAACAACAAAACAAATGAGAGACCTTGCTGTATGACTTAGGGGAAATAGTTGAAATAAACAAGTCCCTTAGGGGGTCAGAAACACTAAAGTCGAAGCTTCTAAGGGAAACTGAATATTAGTTTATGTTAGAACAAAACTGCAGAGGATTTCATGTCAGTTACTTCTGCATAACCACCTTAGACTGCTTTTTTTCTTGTTTTAACATAAGAAAAAGTATAAAAATCTTTCTTAGTCCTTCTGTGGGCTGAAATGACCACTGTGGGTCAGATGTGGCCAAAGGTTTAATTCAGGTTGCTGTTTAAGCCGCTCACTAAGGTTTCTCACAGTTAAAATGGAAATCCTGTTGAACATGATCACTAGCCCTCTGCATTCCTAAAGTCTTTTAACAGCCAGAAATTTACCGCATTGATTTTTCTTTACAAGCCCTGTTCCTCCACTCCCTCATGTGATCTCCTTCTAAAGAAAAATAATCTGCTTCGTATCTTCCTTGTTGATATTTTTATTTTAAAAAAATATCAAGTCTTGGGGAACTTCATTTTACCTTACTTTGTATTTTCCATAATAGGATGCCAGCGTGCCATCAAACAATAGAGTAAATCAGATGGCCTGTGTGTAGGGTGCTTGCTACACCACTGTAATCATTTTTGGAAAAGCAGTGAACATTTCATAAAAGTTTAGTTGCTCTTGTAGGGAGGTTGTCACAAGGATTTTCAGGCCCAATGCCAATAGCATTCTGCAGGACTTTAATGACTTATTAGTCCCAATTATCTTTTTTACGCATCTCCAAATTAACCTGCTGAGAGGGAAAAGCAACGATCTGCTATCGTACTCCTTGTATGACTCAACAAGACAAGTACATTTAATTTATGTATATTGATCATAGACAAGTTTTGCTCATTTCTTACACTGAATACAAGCTGTGTGCCATCGATAATGTTTTATTTGCAAACACTCTGAATTCCCTCTTTATTTGCACTGCTGAAGCTGCTTCGTGGAGTTTTAACCATCCAGCAGATGGAGAGATGACAAACTGAGTCATATGATGCCTTTGCATATAAAGAGTTTGCTGATTCACAGGCTCAATTGATTTCATCTCAGTCAGGTGCAAGAACAGCTGAAATGTTTTTATTGCAGAAAGTTTCACTCCTGCAACCTTTTATCTGGAAGTATTTTTTTTTCTGGATATTGGATTTTTTTGTTTTAAAAATAGAATTGCTGACAGCTTATGATGTCCACAGAACAGTGTAAGGAGAAAAAAAGAAACCCAAAACTCTCCACTCACCTTGACAATCTGATTATCTAAAGCCACTGAGAATAAAATAAAAAATAAACAAATACAAGTAGTTCCCCATTTTTTTCCTATATGTATGTACTCTCAGGCTTTTAAAAATCAAATCAAGAATCTATTGATGGAGTAAGGAGCCTGCCATTTACTCAGGTAATTTTCCTGACAGGACTTATTGCCTGCCTCCCTCATCAGCTAGAAATAGAAATGTATGATTTGTCTGTTATACAAGACTTCAATCCATCAAGAATACAATTTAATTTCTGACAGGAATTAGGGCTGGGTAATCCTGAAGGCTTCCTCTCTCTTGGTCAATACCTCTTTTCATAAATCAATAGTTCATGAATTAATAACCTAAAATAACTCTTTAAGTAGAGCTTGGGGTAAAGTCTAACATAACTCTTCAGTGTGTAAGATTGAACTACATTTAGAAACAGGTAAACGGCTTCTTTTATTTCCAGAAGTGCAATTATAAACCAATAAGGAAAGCTTCATTATAGCTGGAACCCAGACAAGTATGTTGTCTATTTTAGTATAATTTTTGGCATGGAAGCCAAGTCAAGTAAAAAGCTAGCTGCCAAAAGTGTAGTTGGTCATCTCTGTTCTCTGAAATACAAACAAAAAGTGTATTAGGTTGGTATAGCGGACTGGAAAAGTGCTCAGTGCTTCCGGGTAGGCTGACTGGTCCCAGGGCCTGGGTAGACACTGGCCACACTGGCAGCATGGCTGGTGGAGTAAGTGAGCACATCGCATGCATCATGGGGCTTATGAACGTAAGAAACTGGAAAGGTCCTTAGTCCCACAGTCTTGTGAAAATGTCAGGTACTCGTAGCCTGGTAATGAAAAAGGGGAGACATGACCATTTAGCTCTTAAAAATGTTTTATTTATAGGGAAAGTGGAAAGCACATGTTAAGTGCCTCTCAACTTGGCTGTAAAGAGCACATCAGAGCTTACTGTCGGAGGTATCTACTGAGCAGCCAGTGGCCATGGTAGCTTTTACTGAAACTGTGAAGCAATTTAAGTTAGTGGCATCTGAAAATAAGTGACATTTCCACATAAAAATGTTCCCTAAGACAACATACAGGAATGAATAATGTTGGAAATAAATTTGCTTCAGAGAAGGAGAGGCAGAAGCAGAAGCAGTTATTTCTGGCAAAGTAAGCAGCACTTAATTTTCTTTCTGAAACAAACCATCTTCCATTCATATGTATGACCAACCCTCTATTCTAACTGATACGTTATTGAAAATAATTAATTCAGGGGTGTATTTTTTAAAGAGAAGGAGAGGCCTGGCTATGAGACAGAAATGCCTGTGAAGTATTTGGAAGTTATCTGTGTCAAAACAATTGGTTTTCTGCTTAGAATTAATTTTATATCAGCTTATCATAAATATTTGCTGCTGGGAAGCTTATGCCAAACCCTGTTTTGTTTTAATGTTTGTTCTGTCACAATCTGTGTAGAAGTTGTCTGAGGAAAGCAGAAAATTAAAGCACAGAAGATTTTCTTCTTTCTCTTTTCCTTTCCAGAGCACCAAAACAGGTTGTTCTTAACGTCTAACTCTCCCATCAAATTATCTTTGCTAGCATGTTCTCCACCATGTGAATTTATTGACTTCTGTAAAAAGGGAGCAGGTAGTTATTTTCCAAGATGTATTAGCTGAAGAAGAGGTTAGAACTAGCTACAAGTAAAAATAAAAGATAATATTTCACACAGAGAAAGGTACTTAATTTATGGTTTGTAATCTTTTTTATTTATAACAAATATTTTGAAACATATAAGAAGACTCAACAACATCCATCAGAAATATGTAACTGCAGTTAACCCTGCTTTGGGGACACAGAGAAGCTAGGTGATTTTTTTTTTCTTTAGTCCCTCCCACCCTATTTCACTGTAATTTTAGGAACCTGGAGTCAAACTTTTAAGGGTTGTCTTGAGCATTGTGGCACTTTCTCCATTATTTGCAGTTCTAAGTTAACAAAACAGGTGATGCCTATGTGTCCTAGTCCTCGTGTCTGTATAAAGACAGAGAATAGACAGGAAAAGTTACAGCAGGTCATAAAAATACTGCAATAATCTATTTTAACCATCCAAAACACCGAAGCTTCCAGGGAAATAACTGTAGCATTTTAAACTACTCTGGTAGGATAGTGTATGCTTTCTAAATAAAGTGATACAAAGCACAACCAATGTCTTTCCCTAGAGTAGATTTTCCAGTGCTTTGCCCAATCTTGTTTTAATGACTAATGTTAATTAGAATACCAAAGGGAAATGGTAAACTTGACAGGAAAGATTCATTATACAGAATAGGGAATGCAAGAGAGCTTACGAGATTCTTGGTTAATCACTTTTAAACAAGCAATTCAAAAACTTTGGGTGAGTTTTCACCACAACAGGAGACCGAAGTACTTCCAAATTTCCTTTCCTGAGAATAATGTTTGGAGATAAATAGTTTGGATTTTCTGTGGCAGTATTTTTTTTTAAGTTGGCATGAAACCTGATCTTACATACAGAAGCTGCCATTTACAAGTTTTTTTTTACCAAAAATCACAAGGTATAGAATCTATTAAAAGATCAAAAGAGAGGCACAGAAATGTGCGGAAGTTCAAATGATCTATATTTGATAAAACTTTTATTAAAGGAAGGATTTTTAAACTGTCCCCATAATGTGTCAATAAAAGAAGTAAAACCAGAGTCATCTGAGAGAATTGCATCTTGCAAGTCTAGTTCTGTGTATATTTTTGCTTAACTGAAAAGATGAACCTCCATTTCTGGGAGGAATTTAATAATTTCATGCTAATAAGTCACATTTTTGAGTCCTTATGTTCATAATTGAAGCCAATAGTTTAATGGCCATATGTTGACTTACACATCAAAGCTAGTTGTTGCATGGTGTAGTGGTGATGCAGGGACACTGCAGAAAGCCAAAGCAAAAATTGATGCTAAGCAGCCAATATTTCCCTGGATAGAAGAACAGATAGTAGGGTGATAGAGATGTAATTATAATAAATGAGCCCTACTCACACGCAGTTTCTTTGACCAGGGAGAGCCAAGTTGTGTCCATCCTTCTACTTTTGCAGTTGTGCAAGTGAAAATATAAAAAAACTAATTAGTAAACTGGGATGAAAATACAATGTAATGCCTGTGTACAGGGTTGTGGCACCCTTCTCCAGCTTCTCAAACCCCCATTCATCTACTCAGCAATCCTATATGTGTGTGAAAGCAATGAATACCTCTTGGGTTTTCTACATCAAATAACCTCTGGCATCAGCCTCTCTCTTCCTGTGTATGTCCTGGGTTGCCTTAATCTTGACAGTATTGTATAGCTCCCCATCTATTTTATTTCTAGACAATGACAATGCCTGAAAACAACATATTCTGCCACTTATCTCCCTTGAGGCATTTGATTTGGTAGCTTCAGAATATACAGAGGTACCTGATATACACCTCTGAGTACTCGTCCCAACTACCTGTGCAGGACAAAGTTTCAGACTCATGGTCAGGTCTTTTTTCTTTTCACTTACATGTGGGCTTCTCAGGCAGCACACCTGAGAGAAGGCATAAGCAAATGTAGGAAATGGAAATGTTTTCTGTGGCCTTTCTTATAATTTCTGTAGCCACCGAATACTTAAAAATCAATATATTTTATTGTTCTTCTAATAACACGAAGACTAATTTGACTATAGTAAAATACTTTGATGGTAAACAGACAATTACTTTGAAAATATAATTTGATCTTGTTTTTTCATACAGAAACCTATGGCTGTGAATTTGTAAAAAAAATTAAACAAGCTGTGGCATCTCCCTCGGGACTGCCCTGAATCCTTTTCCAACATATGAAATAGTGTAGTGCAGGCTCTGCTTGTCCCTGCATTCAGTTTGTGCTCTGTCCACCCTGTCTGACTAAAATGATTTAGTTTTGAAGCAGATATTTCACATAGGCAAGGCTTTGTTTGTGGGCAATAGCCTGTGTCACAGTTTTACTGTTTCTGTCCTTCCTTCCTGTGCCAAACCCCTTTGTCTTTTGATGTATCTAGCAGAGAACAAGGGAATACAGAGACAGAAGAAACTTTTCTGCCTTCAATGACTAAATTAGATTTTTTCAAAAAATAATTCAGTCTGCACATGGTTCAATTTTGAGTCTAAGCACTCAAGATACCATTTTTATCCAGAAAGTTCCTTTGTCTAGTTTATATTCTTGCTGCATTCCCTATTGCTCAAGTGCATGAGTACTAAATTACGGGAAGTACTGACATAAAATTTGCCATGAGTACTTGGTCTTGTAATTGATACAGAGATTACGGTTATATTTACAGAGGGATCTGGACAGGCTGGATCGATGGCTGAAGCGAATTGTATGAGATTCAACAAGGCAAAGTGTCGTGTCCTGCACTTGGGTTACAACAACCCCATGCAATGCTACAGGCTTGGGGAAGAATGGCTGGAGAGCTGCCCAGTGGAAAAGGACCTGGGGATGCTGGTGGACAACCAGCTGAACGAGAGCCAGTAGTGTGCCCAGGTGGCCAAGAAGGCCAACAGCATCCTGGCTTGTATCGGAAATAGCGTGGCCAGCAGGACTAGGGAAGTGATTGACCCTTTGCATTGGTGGGGCCGCACCTCAAACACTGTGTTCAGTTTTGGGCCCCTCACTACAAGAAGGACATTTTGGTGCTGGAGCATGTCCAAAGAAGGGCAGTGAAGCTGGTGAAGGGCCTGGAGCACAGGGCTTATGAGAAGCAGCTAAAGGAGCTGGGGTTGTTTGCTCTGGAGAAAAGGAGGTTGAGGGGAGACCTTATTGCTCCCTAAAACTACCTGAAAGGAGGTTTTAGCGAGGTGGGTGTTGGTCTTTCTCCCAATTAGCAAGTGGTAGAACAAGAGGAAACTGCCTCAAGTTGTGCCAGTGGAGGTTTAGATGGGATATTAAAGAAAAATGTCTTCCCTGAAAGGGTTGTAGGGCACTGGCACAGGCTGTCCAGGGTAGTGGTGGAGTCACCATCTCTGGAGGTATTTAAAGGCCATGTAACTGTGGTGCTGAAGGCCATGGGTTAGTGGTGAGCTTGGCAGTGTTGGGTTAACGGTTGGACTTGATGATCTTAAAGGTTTTTTCCAAACAAAATGATTCTGTGATTCTGTTTAATGTTAACTCTTTTATCTTTAGTTAATGACAGGCGCAACCCAATGACAGAGTTGTCTAAGAATTGTTTGACAGCACAACTGAAACTCTTTTCTTTTATAACAGGATGTTTCAGCATAGAGTCATAAAAGGTCTGATTTATTTCTTTTCTGATGGACTAAAGCTTTACCTGTTTTCTTGAACCCTTTGTTACCACCTGCTGTGATGGATAGGTGAAAGGAGAAATTTGGTCACTTTCTGGGCAAAGAATAATGCTTTACTCCAACTCTTTAGAGACTCATTTATGTGAATCCAATTGTTTTGTTATAGTCTTGTCCTTACGCTCTGCCATGTGAATGCTTCAAAACGTAATCTCATTGTCTGAAAACCCAAGATCAATATAAAAGGAAGCGAAGCAGCTAAGATGTGAAAGGAATAATACTTCACGTTAGGAATTAGCATGCCATCTTTCCTTTTACCGTATTAGAACTAAATGATTTTTATGCAAAATATATTTACCATCTCTTTAGTCCATTAATATCCATTTAATAATAAATAAAAGTCATATTCATTGCAGTAGTTCAGTAGGACTTTTCAGTGTCTCCTACCTGAGGGTTTTTAAATAATGTAACAGAGTGATGTGCAGATTATACATACACATCTTAGATTTATTTGCATTTTAAAATTAGACTTATCTTCACAAAGAGACAAAAGTCTATAGTCTGCTATCTTCTTGACCAAAATACTTCCAGGATTATGTGATTAAATACAGGAAATCACACAGTGGACCATTGGTATGTAACCTGTCCCTAAAGGACATGAAGACAGTTACTATTTTTATGTGTAAAGAAGATTTAAATTCCCTAATTTGGAATGCTGGAGTGCCAGCCTTAGATTTAGGAGCCGTGCATTTACATTCCTGCTATGACAGAGATTTATGGATTTTGCACCAAAAAACAGGTAAAAAGGGTCTGACCTTATAGCATAATTTCCTCTCTTGATTAAGTGGATGCAGCCACAGAAGAGGTTTCAGGAAGGTGATGTGCTGTGTATGGTGTGGTGCATAGGCAGCTGGAAATGCCATATTGATGTGTTGTTCATTGTACCTTTCTTAGATTCTGGCCTCATCCTCTTGTGACAGCTGTCCTTTAGAAATTTATGAACATTGAAAAGATCCCCTCTCAGTCTTCTCTCTCCAGGCTGAACAGACTCAGGTCTCTCATCTTTTCCTCATGGGAGAGGTACTTCAGTCCCCTCATCATCTTTGTAGCCCTTCACTGTGCTCTCTCCAGTAGTTCCTTGTCTTTCTTGTACTGGGGAGCCCAGAACTGAACATAATGCTCCAGATGTGACTTCACCAGAGCAGAGTAAAGGGGGAGATAACTTCCCTCAACCAGCTGGCCACACTCTTAATGCATCCCAGGATGCCATTGGCCTTCTTGGCCACGAGGGCACATTGCTGGCTCACGGGCAACTTGTTGTCCACCAGGACTCCCAGGTCCTTCTCCCCAGAGCTGCTTTCCAGCAGGTCAGCCCTTAAACTGTACTGGTGCCTGGGTTTATTCCTCCCCAGGTGCAGGACCCTGCACTTGCCCTTGTTGAACATCATGCAGTTCCTCTCTGCCCAGTGCTCCAGCCTGTTCAGGTCCTGCTGAATGGCAGCACAGCCTTATGGTGTATCAGATGCTCCTCCCAGTTTGGTATCACCAGCAAACTCGCTGAGGGTACACTGTCCTTTCATCAAGGTCATTGATGAATATTTGAACAGGGCAGAACCCAGTAGTGACCCTGGGGGGACACCACTGGCTGCAGGCCTCCAACTGAATTCCAAGCCAGCGTAATCATCTAGTTACAACCACAGCATGGTACAAGACAGAATTCCTTCAAGTATTTCCTACATAAAGTCTATAGTTCCTGCTTGAGCTATTACATATCTTTCAGGAACACACAATTTTAATTTAAAGTTTCCAGTGATGAGGAACCGAGTATTTCACTGGGTAAACAGTCCAAGTAGTTGATTAGATTCACTGATAAAAATACACACCTATTCCAATATCAATCATCTGGCTTCCACCTTCAAATATTTGATCTCGTTATGCTTCATTTGTTAAATTAAAGGGCTATTTGCAATCAGAAATCTCATTGTAAGTAATTGTAGGCTGTAATCAAGTCACCTCTTACCCTTCCTCTGGATATTCTAAGAAACTCTGCAAACCTCAGGTTTATTCAAGTCATGTTTTTGTGAAGCTTTCTGTTTGTAGCTTTTTTTTAAGGTAACCATCTGCAAACTACTTGAGATAAGAGTGTCTATGGCCATAGCATGAACAATTATTACATATAGTTTGTCATATTTTACATTTCACTAATTATTTCCAAAGCTCAGAGTCTAAAATCAAAGCGGACTTCAGTGTTAAAAATGTTGGTTGGGAAAGGTGGTGTTCTGTCAGCACGCTGTGAGTAAAACACAGACTGAGCAGGAGACCCAAGGTCTGGAACCATCAGTCTCATTCCCTACATGGAGAGAGGGAAACTTAGCTGTAGCTGAGTTACATAAAATAATGTTGTGAAAATACACCACTGGGACTCCATAGTGTGTTGCATATACACTGTGTAGTGTGCTGTGTACCCTCTGATGACTGAAAGATAGTATCCAGTGTGCACTTAAATCAGCTGCTTTCAGAGATGCTTGTGGTACAAGGATGCCTGTGTGCCCAGTACAGTGGGTTCTGGTTTGGTACAGCTGGTCAGCAAGGGAATTTTCTGAGGTACCATTTCTTGGAGTAGCCATAAGGGCAGAAAGGGAGCTCTGTAACACACATGCAGCCAAAGTGCTCTCAGGAGCCACAAAACATGCCCTATATCCTTGTCCTCTTTGATCTTTGTGTACAGTCTAGTTCTCATTTTCATTGTTTCTTCATTTGTGCAGCTCTGTGCTTTCACAGCACCCTTTGCTACCTTAGCATTATCCTGCACCAGGAGTTCGTCTTGGATCAATTATATATAATTTTCCCTGAGGACTTTCAATACTTTCTGCTTTTCAAAATAAGGTTACCCGAGCTGCTGAGTGTAATTTTCATTCTTAGTTTTAAAACTTGTACGCATAAGATCAGTTGAGGCTCTGTTATCGAGTAAGGCATATTCTCTACAGACTTTGCAAGGTTGCTTTGTTCTTAGCATTATTTACTATAGGTCTGCAAAATTTAACGGCATTGCTGTTCTACATCATTTATCCAGATATCAATAGGTATTGGGACACAATTACTCCTCTTCTAAGAAAAGTTCCCGATTTGGTTCTTCAGCCTTGTAGCTATTCATTCCTGTCACCTTTTTTTTTTAAAAAAAAAAAAGATGACCAAACTTGTACGGAATACTTTAAACATCTTGCTAGTTCTTTACTCAATGGTAGGACTGTATCTGTAACGTCAGTTAAAATGCAGGACAGCCTTTTCATTCTCATGACTGCACGACACTGTTGGCTCATTCTGTAAGCAGCCACATTAGTTTCCTATCGGTGGTCTTTATATGTAAGCACCAATGCTGTCAATCACCCTTTTAAAGAAATAAAGCTCATATACCTTTCACTCTCATTTATTTGCAGAATCATGGTAAGTTGACTCTACAGGAACCTGCTGTCAGAGAAAGCATACGGGTGAGTATGGTTCACAAGGCAAAATAGAGAAAATTTCAAAAAGGAAATGGGAAAACAACCTGTGGAATATTAACTATTTATAGAGCAGATAGCCTGCCTGTGTTTGAGGTTCTTCAGACTGGAATTAAATTAATATATTGAAAATTCAGCTTTCTGAATAGGTAATAACAAAACAGTATAAATGAGCTGAAATTCAATTGCAGCCAGAACTCCTACACGCTCTCAGTAGGTGCTCTCACCCAAGGGCTCCCTAGCACTTCTGAAGTTCTTTGTAATGATGTATAAAAGATCAAGTCTCATGTTGGGTCCTGCTCCTGACACAGTTAACTATCTCCAAAACATTAAGCTCAAGTGAAACTAATAAGGTCTTTTGCAGTTGTTGTTCAAACAGGATCTACTTTAATATTCATGATCTATCTTAGCTGCATGATTTTGATCTCATCTTGCATCAATCACTTTATACTTTTCAGAATGTGAGTGACTATAATTTTTCTTCCAGCACTGTGCAGGAAGAATAATAAACATCAAGCCTAAGTTTGTGTGTGTGTGTGTGTGTGTTGGTGGTGCTGAGGTGGGAAAGACTTGGACAGAATGCTGGAAAGCTGGCACTGCTCTAGGATCAGAGCTAGTGTTAAGAGTTACAGTGCTTTTTCTAAAATGGTATGCTCGCAAGGGAATATGATCTGGGTATGGAAAATGAATTGTTATCAAACATCTACTTACAGTGCATTTTTTAAGGTATTGTTAGGTGTACATTAAGATGCAAAAAGATAACATATTGTAAGATTCAATAAGTACAAGAAGATAGTAGATGGAGTTGATAGATTTAAATTTGTGTCTTAAGAACATTTCAGATAAAATTATTTCAGAGAGAGAAAACTGACAGGTTTTTCTCTTGAATTCTCTGGATCATTGACTTTTCGATGTTAGAAGATAACATCCCATAACACAGACTGAATATTTAAATTACAAACTACATTCCTAAGTGAAAGAAATGCAAGCCTGTATATACTCTTGGGAGTTTGGTGTGTCTGTCTTTGGTTTTAGTTTTCTGTGTCAGATAATCATAGATTTATTCCACTTGAGAAAGGATTTTGTGAGGCTATCACTTTGTCTCCTGCTTAATGCTGGGTCAACACTGAATACATCCCAGCTTGCTCAGGGCTTTATCCAGTTGGGTCTTAGAAACGTCCAGGGGAGGAGATGGCACAGTCCCTCTGTGCAGCTTGTTCCACTGCTGGACTGTGGTGAATTTTTTGTCCTTTTACCCATCAGAACCTGTATACAGTTTCAAACACATGTCATCTTAATGGATTTTTCTGTGAACGTGGTAGCCCAATACTCTCACTGGATCCTTGAAACACTCCATGTGCTTCTCTGTAGCTGGATACAGCAGAATGCATTTCATTTCAAGAACACCAAACACTTTAGATGTAACAAAATTTGTGTGGCTTTGGTTTTTTTTTGGGGGGGTTGTGTGTTTTGTTGTTTTTGTGCTTGGGTTTTTTTTTCCCAAAAGTGCTTATTCCATAGGAAAATGCACACTCTAGAATGTTTTCTCTGGGAGAGAAGAAGAAATACCACTGTGTGAAAAGTCTGAATTTTTAGCAATAATAATTCTCAGTTTGGATTTTCACTGCTGGTTTGACATCCTTGCTAGAGATGAGAGTTTTCTCATAAGTAATTGTTTCCCAAATCTTCCAATGTAAACAAGGCTTCCAAAGAGATGGGAAAGATACACCATAGTTCAGGAGGCAGAGCAGATTTTTTTCAACAGGTGCTTGAAGAAGGAGAAGAAATATTTGAATTGGCATAATGTGCCAAAAAACATTGCTAGAAAAAGACGCTTGCTCAAATAAGGCACAAGAATGTCAGGAAAGAAAGATCTTGTGTCTTGAGCATGTCTGCTGCATTATCAAAGTAATAGTAACAGCAACAGCATCTCATACAGCTGCACCTTTCATGCAGTATTTCTACCCCAGCTAGCACAGGTAGGTATGTGTAAAAAAGGAAAGAAAAAGAAAGATAACTGCAGTACAGCTCTCCAGCTCAACATGAAGGTGCAGTAAAACTCACTAAAGCCTTGGGGATTATTCCCATACAGTGCAGCATGTGCAAAGGATTGGTAAAAGCAAGACTGGCTTTTCTGTAGACCACCATCAATAGTTCTGAGTGACAATATAAACTGGTTTCATTCCATGTAATTATAATAGCACCAGCAATACAGGAGTGAGTAAGGAGGTGCTTTGAGATGAAAGTCAATCTTTTAGTCAGACATACATCCACTAACATGGATTGTTGCCAACGTATTCTGTATTTTATATTTGTTCTGTCATATTTGATTATACTCATATTCCCCTAAGTCCTTTAACTGAATTACAAATTATGGCTTTATTTGGAAACAAATATGCCCGCAAAGCCATTGTGTACGTTCCTGTGTGCAGTGTGTGGTGTTACTGACTACAGAGAGAGAGTAAAATACTTTGGGCATTTCTCCTGCCAGGCAAATAATTGCATATGATAGTTTCAGCACAGTTGCCATTGGAAAGCAATGAAATTCACTGAATGTACTTCAGGTCGTCATAAAGGAGTATGAGTCAAATTCCTTCTGGGAGAAGAAGAGAGAGAGTTTGTGTATGTGTGTGTGTGTATATATATATTCTATGCATGCTACATAGAGTATTCAAATATTTCTAGTCTATAGTCAGTACAGATATATTTCTAAAATTGATAAATAATTTACAGCGTGTGATTTGTTCTATTACTTCATACACTGCTTAATACTTCGGAACCCAGGCAAAGGTTGCAAATAACAGACTTTTTTTCTCAAATTTTCTTTTGTAAAATTTGGACTGGAAGCTGAAGGTCATTCCCACTCTTCCTTTAATTTTTGAATATATTTTTCTAGTTGAAGTAATAACAGTCAACTGATGTACGTGAGCAGTTTTCTTGTGATTATGGGGTACCTGCTGATTTATGTGGCACTGGATGGTTTCTCTAAAGAGCTTTGAGGTGGGAAAATCATGCTCAACCTCACGGATGTTTGTCTAATAAGAATCTAGGTCATAAGCAGTAAGTAACCACCGTGATTCAGAGGTTGGTATAGTGAGACTGGAAAAATCCTGTGAAATGATGCCACGTTCATTCTCTGGGTATCCCACATTGCTGACATCTCCAGGGCATTAAAAGCCAAGGGATTGATTTGTACTGATTTGACCTTTGCTATTCATTTGCAGACTAGCTGTGTTTTCTGATTTTTTTTATTGATTTTTCATAAAAATGCTAGGTGAGAATTCACTGTTTCATCAAGCATTCCTATCTGAACATATTCTCTAAAAATAAATGTAATGAAATAAAAAATAATTTCCATCAGATAATAATCTTAGTCAATATTTTTGTCAAGTTCTACACATTTCCTTGATAAACTTCTTCAACCTTCTCTCCCTTCTTATTACAAAAACAAAGAGAAAACTTCTTCCTTAATGTAATAACTTAATTTTTTGTTTTACTTTCGAAAAGTCACAATTCAAGACCTAAAGATTTCGCTGCCAAGGCTGCATTTGAGATCATGAACAGTGAATATCTCTGGTTTGCAAACAAGAAGCATGCTCAGTACATTTTGAAGCAGGTAGATGCAGCACAAATAGCAGAAATGCTGGTTCCTTTGGCAGCTGAGATTTTGTTCGGATCCTCAGCAGCTATTTTTTCAAAACGGAGTAACTATTCCAGCCCGTTCTGCCTTTAAATCATGCTCCTGTGACTTCATCTTGCATCAGGCACAATATGCCAGTTTGTGCTGCTCTCGACCCTCTGAAACATTTTTGACTTACCATTCCTCCTCTAGATAAATGAAAATAATCTGTCATTTAATGACTTGCTTGCAAGCAATCACTCGTTAACCCGATATACTTGGCAAATTCCCTTTTTAGAGCTGTCAGGTGTACGCATAACCAGAATCACGTAGGGGGTCACTAGCCAGGACACAGTTAAGCTGCTGCTGATGCATGTGCTCACGGAAATTATTTCAAAGTCAATATCAGGTCTTTCTTTCTGGATGTCCATAAGATAATTACAGCAAATGGTTACAAATAAGCTAGATCACAGAGGAAAATTCTCTATCCAGCCCTAGTCTCTCAGCTGCTGTTATCAGTCATTATTAAACCTGCCTATTTCCTAGTGACACCAGATACATATTTAAATTGCACTTGCTGTGACTGAGATAAAGGAACTGCTCTGATGTCTGTATTTTTGACTTTGGTGATTTACTGACAGTTGTATCTAAATTCAGCAAATTAGGTATGCATCTTTTTCCTCTGTTTTCTAATAACACTAGCAGTATTCCAGGAGCGTTCAAAGAATTCAATCAAAATCAGCTTCATCTTGTAGTAGGCACCGTGCACATGTACTTTTGCCACAAAGGGAATAACACAAAAAGCTTTCTGAATCTGGTATCCTTTTGATGTTCCCTCCCTGTCTTACTTGGTGAGCTTAAAAAAAGCACTTGCACTATTGTAAGACCATTCTTTGTAAAAATAATAATAAGAATCCTCTCAAGCCACTGAGATTAATGAGGTATGTGTGGTTTATTAACTGTATGCTTAGCACAAAAACAGCATTAGGGGCTGCTATGGGTTAACCCCAGTAGGCAGCTAAGCACCACGCAGCCACTTGCTGGAGAGAGATGGGGAGAGAACTGGAAGTGCAAAGTGAGAAAACTCGTGAGTCAAGCAAGATAAAGACAGCTAAGAAATAAAAGAGAAGATGACAAAACAAAATAAACCCAAGTGATATAAAAGCAATTACTCATGAGCAGCTGATGGATGCCCAGCCAGTCAGTTAAAACACTGGTATGTTATCAACACTGTTTTGGTCACAAACCCAAAACTTAGCACCCTAGGCTCTGCTATGAAGAAGATAAACTCTGTCCTAGCCAAAACCAGTACAGAGGCTAGGCATGCAATGGTATCAAACACTGCCTTAATGTATGCACACTTTTTTAACACCTGTTGTTTCATAGGGCAGTTCTTCATTTCTTCCTCACTGCTAGGCGGCTTCCTTTCTTACATGGTGAAAGCACGAGTTTTTATTAATCAAGGTCTTAGAGCTGATCTCTGCTGCTGTGCTGTTTGAATGTTTATGCACCAGAATGTGTTATAGCAATGTTAGAGTAGATGTATTAGGTATCCTTAGGGAACAGAATATGCAATAAAAACTATGATAGAAAATTAATTACTGGGAGGTGACTGCTATACTGCATCTCTACTACAATATAACTGCATGTGGTTGCACTGCCATACATGAGCAAGTCTTAAAGATGTCAGTATTTATAACAGATCTTAATGTTGACAGGACTCTGATACAAGACAGTATGTCCTTAGAGAGACAACTCTTGATTCAGACTTAAATCAGAGTTTTCTTTTGAAATGATATAATTGGAAATACCATTTAGAGGACAACCATTTTTTTTCCCTTTTTTTAGTTGCGTATGTTTTAAATGATCACAGAATGTCATCACTCATGTAGGCATGAGTACAGATTTCAAGAAGAGGACTGCTGACCTGTATTGCTATGGCCTGGCCACTTGCTCTTCTCTCCTGACAGACACAGTTGTTAGAAGGAAACATAATGAATGGGCTCTACATTGTTAATACTCTGTTTTCCAATGAGGTGTTGTCACGGGACTATTATAGCTGCTACTCTAGCTCTGAGCCTTACAGTTGTAACACCATGGCCCCATCATTAGTGTCTTTGCAGAGATGCGTATGGGAAAGCAGGATGTAAATTCACATTTCATAGGTTTGGAAGCTTTTCCAGACATTCGAATCCCCTCTGTTCTGCATGGGAAATGGAAAAAAACACCCGAACCTAATCCTTATATATCCAATCAATATTTTAGAATATACATTGCAGGATTTTTACAGAAAGCTAGAACAATCTCCTGTTAAAATAGAGCTAAATCCTTATCCATGTAAATAAGTTACCTGATTTCAGGGGACTTGTAAGTTTAAGGTGAGCAAAGGATTACCTCAAGTCTCTTTATTTTGGCTGTTGTGTTGGTTTTTTCTCTTCCTTGCATCTGCACATGGACTCCTACTGCTACCATTTCAGTTGAAGAATGCTTTTGGCCAGTTCTGCGGTGTCAGTCAGCTAAGGAAAGAATCACTGGCTGGGTGTGAAAGCTAGTGATGTCCTGGAAGGTTTCTTGTGGATTTGTCCCATTGTCACTCTGTGAAAAGTAAATAGAATTCCTACTTAAGTATTTTCTAAAAATTTGCATAATATATATTAATTTTCAAAATCAAATTTCTCAGTTTAGACTGACTTTATTTTCTGCATGTTTCCATAAGAAATATGAACAAAAAGAAAAACAGAAAATGGTAGGATGCACCCATAAAATAGACCCTTCTTTCACATAAAACTCAGGTTATTATCTACAAATGAAAGAGGTAGAACTTGTACCAGTGTACCAAAGGTTGATTTAGATGTTAGATTTTTAATGAAAACCAGATTATATTACATTTACTAATTAAGATTTTATTACATGCATTTGTTTCTTCCTAATTAGATAACTGGAACTCTTTGTTTACAATTACATAAATTTGCTTGGAGGGTAAACTGCAGCTAGTGTATAAACCTCTGTGTCATCTTCCAACTCCTACTCTCCTGAAAGGATCACATTTTCCTCCTCTTTCTCTATCTCATACATGCAAGCACGCTGTAAAACCATTAAATTACCACATTTGAAGGGAAATAGATAGCCTCCAATTTCCTTAAAATGGGTTCATTTGTTAACTTCTGAACTTACCCTTGGAAATTTTCAAACATAATGTATGGTGCCAGCCTCCTTCTACTTTCAGCACTCAAACTTTCTCTCACTCGTGGGCTGTTAATGGATTCACTCCTTAGTTGTTCAGAGTACTATAGACTTCAAGTTATTATTTCTATGGTTTGCTTACGCTTGCTGTACTTCACATTGCAAAAGAATTTTGACCATTTTGTTTTGGGCACACTAATGATGTCACTAGCTCTTTTCCCCATGTTTTCTGTTCTTTAGGGGTAGAGTTGCAGTCAGCTGCCCCTTTCTGACTTTCAGAGCTGACACTTCTTGTTGACAGATTTTGTCCTTCAAGTGTTTACTCCAGACAGTGAAACATCAAGTGTTCTGGTGTGTTGAAAATATCCACCAGTGAAGCAGCTGGTTATGAATGAGAAAGGCCACTTTCTTTAGACTATGGAAAACGAGTAGGTGAGAGATCTTTAGTAAAAAGTACCGTACCAATCTGAGAATATTGCGAAGTGAGAAAGTGTTTGCCTGGTGCTTATCCCAAACAGCTGCTGTAGCATTTCCTTAGCATAAATGACATTGTCAGAGTCTGCTTCAGGAAAGGCGAACGGCTTAAGAGTTTGAGATCTTTATGTTATGGTATCTAACAGCTATCAGCATCAAATCTTCTCATCATTCTATATATTTTTGTCAGTTGGCCCAGAGATAAGTCCAGTGTTACCCACGGAACATCTATATACCCACAATGCAGGCATAAAGGGTGCAGCTTGCATTTAGCAAAAACTTTTGTACTTGTGTAGGCAAGAACAACATCAGATTCATTACAAATATTTACTGGTTTTATCTGTCACTGCAATTTAAGTTTCTTCTGTGCAACTTGCTGGGGAGATCTATAATATGCATAAAAATTCACAGCATAGTAAAAATAATTTTTTGAACTGCAAATCCATGCATACAGTAATTAACATTATAACAGTGCTGACCTCATTTTTTTCCTATTAAAATTCCTGCGATCAGTAACCTTCTTCATTAGCTGCAACTTCCTTAAAGATTCCAACATTTGAGTTCTGGTGTTTTGGTTTTTTTTCTGAAGCAGGGCTCACAGGAGCCATTAACCATGGCTAAGAATGTAGACAAACAAAAAAGCAGCCACAGAGTTTTGTGCTTAATATTCTTCACGAGCAATATTGTTAATTATAAGCTCTTCTGGGACCTAGAACAATGAGATTCTGCTCCTGTTCAGATCCTTTGGTGATAGCGTAATACAAGCAGAAAAAATTACAGAGAAGACAAACAAGAAAATAAGACTAGTTTTTTTCTAATCTTAAACATTTTATCTAAACTTCAACACATTTTTTTATTTATTCAGCACATATATTTTACTTCATTTCTTATTATAGTCCAGTGAAACAATACTGATTTAATTTACATATTATTTTGGTATGAAAACAGGAAAAGAAATGGCAAACAAACAGAAAAGGGTTGTTAAAATAGTGTAATTTGTGACTTTAAAGACTTCTGTTTACATATGCTACAATTTCTTTTTCATGTACAAAATGTATCTGGAAATCTATAAATTTTAAACACAAAATGGACCATATATACCTCTGCATAAAACAGAACAAATTGTCTGAAGTTCATAGCTTCTGAGTTACAAAAAGATGCTTGATCTTGATCTAGTTACTTCAAATCATGAAAAATCTATTCTACATTTTTTTATTTAAACCGTAGATAAAAACAACATGAGGCAAAGAACAGATTCCTGTGGAACTCAATTAACATTATCCTTGTTTCTCATTAAAATTACCATTGAGATCTAACATTAAACTGCTTTAAAAAGTATTAATACAAGGTTTCCACTGATACTGTATGATGCTGATTTTATTCAGGCTGTTACGCAGGATTAAGTCAAATGCCCCATAGAATCAACCTTGCAAAACCAATTAAAGTCAGTATGAGTTTTATTTTTCAAATGTTTCCAGAAACCATGCTGAACCATGCTATCATCCTCTAAATCTTTTCCAATTGCATCTCCCATCACTCTGTCTGTGAATTGGCCTAAAAAATAAGTACAGGTAATTGACTCTTGACTAGCTGTCTTTTTGAATATTAGTAAATGAGAACCAGCAAATATTCACCTAGCAGACCTAAAGGAACTCAGCTTAGTGACAAGTGAGTTACTGTGGTGTCCAAACTCTCGAAGATAAGCAAATGTGCCACCAGTGAAGGGCAGGCCTTGGTAGCTTCCATCTGCATAGCAGAGACCAGTGATGTTCACCTTTGTTTTTGCTGGAAGACTGGTAAGAATTAGTGTAAAGAATAGAACTCATGGCTTCTTTAGAGTTAGAGCTCATAAATCTGTGAGCGTTCTCTGAAGGAAGCAATGAGCCTGTGCACAAAGGTTAGTATGACATCCTCTCATTTCCAAAGGCAATCAACAGATCCCTCAGCAAAGGCTCTTAAAGAAACTAAACTGCCATGAGATAAGAGAGCAAGTCTCCACATGGATAAATACCTTATTAAAAGATAAGAAACAAAGCACTGAAATAAATGATCTTTTTTTTATTAAAAAAAAAAAGAAAAGTGGAGACTACAGGAGTATGCCCTCGAGTCTGTCTGCTCAGTATCAAACAAGTAGTCAGATGACAAGGCTAGTTGGTACCAACAGGTACTACAGAGGGGTAAAGGTGAAGGCCAGTTGCACAGCCTGGGTGACAGAAGTGCAGGTGAGGTTTAGTGTGGATAAATGTGAGCCGTGCATATGGAAATGTGCTTCAGTGTGCTTGAATGGGCCCTAGGCTGCCTGTTAGCACTCAGGACTGATAACTTTGGGTTCATGATAGATCTGCTGAAATGTCAGTTCAGTGCTTATGAGCAGTAAGAAAACAGAAGTGAGTTTTCAGAATGAGGAGAGGAAAGCAGTTCTGTTCTGCTCTCCGAATGGTGGTGTGTGAACGGGCTAACGTAGTAGGTTTGGATCCAGCATGTACAAGTCTCTTTCTATTTTAGTTGGTAGACATGATCTTGATGTGTGATGAGCATGTTTCTGCATCACATTGCTTGCATACCAAATTTTACTTTTGATTTCAGTGGAATAATGAAGCCAAAGAATTAGCTAGCATAAGGACAGCATACAGATCTGCATGAAAAACGTAAAATCAGCTCTAACTGATGCACAATATGAAGGATCACCTTTAGCTAAAATAAATAATGATTAAACAAACAAGTAACCTAATAAAAAGCTCCTCTTGTGATTTGGTATTTGTGGAAAGCAGTTGAACAAAGAAGTGCAGTGGGGAAAAAAGCACAGAAAAAATTATAAAAGCAGCAAAACAAGGCGTTTAGTTTTCATCTGGTATATCTGTGCCACTCCCTGGAACACAGGAATTGGAAATTACTTACAAATGGTAAACTACTTAATGCACCAGAGAATACGCTGTTATGAATGTAATATTCCATGTGTAGAAGACAGATGAAACATTCAAAGAGTAAAAAGATCTATATTTTATTATTCTAGAATGTTTTCAGCGGTATTTGTTTACACCAGACAATGTCTTTCTAATGACATCAAGGCTCCTGAATAAAGAAAATAATATGAGTTTTCTAAATTAATCTGACATGGACACATTCCACAGCTCTACCTAAAAATCATTTTCCTATATATTTTCCTAGTTGTCAAAAATGATGGACATAAACAAAAACAATGCCACATTACTGGTTGTGTTTTGGTTTAGTTAATAAGGATCTGTGAATATTTTAAAGATTAAAAACACTGCCTAAAAGCTATGTTGCAATTTTGTTGTAACTTCCTAGCTTCTTCTGGGATTTCTACATTCCTTATGTAAGCCCTGAGAAAATCTTTGCATATCTTAATTCCCTAAGGAAATCTAAAAAAACCCCATACCCACAAAAACTTTCAAGTGATGATTTATTCCTTATAGAGCTCAAATTATTTTTTAGAACCTATAAGTATTAATAAAGAAATACTAGAAATCAGAGTTCACTATGTCAGCACTTTAGTGAATAAACCCTTATGAGTATCTGTGACCTGATTTTGAATGGGAATCATCCTGTGGATTCATGATTTCAGGAATCCTTTGGCACTGTTAAATATTTTGACAATCATTTTATAAAACAAACAAGAAAACAAAAGAAGACTCCTTGCCTACTCAGTTTCAGTTGCTTCAATATGCTACACACTCAAAAACAGACCAAAATGAAGACCTGAGTGTGAGAAACACAACTCTGAGCTCTTAGTCATATAGAATGAATATATGCTGTGTGTTACTGCTGCACCACTGAGGTTAATCACTACTGTGTTCTCCAGCGAAGCAAACCTGGGAGCATGCTCACAATTCAGCATGTCTCGTGGGTCTGTGTCTCCTCCCAGGGTTCAGTTTGATTCAGGCTGCCTACAAATCCTGTATGCTCTGCTAGCAGGTGATGTATCATGGTCCTGGTGGGAAGGACACAGACCTGTCCCAGTTGCCCCTGTTTGCAAGGCCAGATAGGGTAGCCTAGAGCTGAGAGCAGAGACCAGAGTCACTTCACTGCTTGTACATGCTCCAAGGCTCAGATTACACAAGAAGGCATTCACAAAGAATAGAGTAGGTAAATGAAATGGACATCAGCAAAGATAAACGCGAGATGTTTTTTGAGGCTGTTCCTGTGTGCTCTGTAGGCACACCCAGTATGACTGTGTGAATGTATCCATGGCTGAGTTTAAGGCTTCTTTGCTTACAGGGGTTCTGGGACACTATTGGGATAGAGGTTCTGGTTGACAGGGGGAGCTGGTTTTCCTGTGACATACCAGTGGGCAGTAATTAACAAAACTTTGTAAGTTTTGTGTGCTGTCAAGCCTCAGGAGTGCTCTCAGTTTCTCACCTTTAGTGTCATTAAACAAAATTGTGATCTTTTTTCTTAGATTAATTAAAACAAGGGGGTGGAAGGTAAAATGTACTCTGCAACCTAGGAGCCAGGGATCACAACCTAGTAAGTAATGGCTGCATTAATGAGCATTCTGTAAGTAGTTTAGTTATGAATAAACATAAGGGATTTGGCTGTGGTTATAGATGTGTTTTCACCTTTGCATACAATGGAGGTCAGGAAATACTTGAGCATTTGGTTCTCTTAGTACAAGAAGTAGTGGAATTCAAGCTGTTAAAAGTACAAAAGGCTGTTTACTGTTCTGTTACTTGGTTAATGCTCTAAACACAGCTCACCATCCGGACCAGCTTGCACTATGGTAGATTCCAGTAAGTACACTTCCAGTATTTAAAAATAAATTCAAAGATAGCTCATGAAAAAAAAAAATTATATCTTTTTGTGTTTTGTTTTGTTTTCCCCAGTAAAGATGAATATATTTTCACAGGGTCATCTATCAGCCTCAAACATTTTTAATATGCTTGGATAATCTACTCTGCTTTATATTATAGACAAAACGGCGTCCCTGAACCATATACATCCTTCAGTTATTTTATTTATTCCTTTCCTCCAGTTTCAAGGACGTCTTGACAATAGTTTAACCCGATCAGCACAGTTAACAGCACTATTTATGAATAGCATCTACTTCAGTAATTCAGGGTGAATATTTGATACATGCAGATAAGCACAGTTGGTACCTTCAGAGGAAAGAAAGAATGTTGGGGGTCAGAACTGAAGATGTGTATTAACACCAGGCTACAAAAGGGGACCAACCAAGCTTCTGATATGACTGGGAACTTTTTATGGAAGAATTAACACATTGAACTCTATATTGTTGAATTAATTGTTGACAACACCTCCAAACATTTTCTGTCAGCATTTACAAGAGTTATTTGAGCCCTACAGATGCATTTATATTAACACTGATAGAAGCAGACATACGCATTTATTTATGAAACGCAAGAAATACTTACTGCATTTCATCCACCTAACAAATAAGAAATTAATTCCATAGTGAATTTGTGGGACCCTGGAGGATCTTTGAATTGTCACAGCTTAACTTGTATCTTTGACATCACAAAATTAACTCCCTACAGCTTTCAGAAATCAAAGGTCTCTTAAATAACTTGAGATAACTTTAGGGGCCATTGCACTTGTGGTACTGAATGTTCTATAAAACAAGAAAGCTTCTCTTCAGTTGCTTCTCTTTACAGCTGTTAAGGGTTGTGGGTTTTTTGTTTGTGTGTTTTGTGTTTTTTTTTCATCACAGGCAAACAAATACTTCAAGAAGGAGAGCTGCATATGTATTTTTATACATTCTTTTCTTTTTCAATTTAATTTTTTTTTCCTGTTTTTTAGCTCATCTTCCTTCTGGTGTTTCTCTTAGGTGATAAATCTAAGGAACTTTGTTGCCAAGCTGAGTTTTTTAATAGGACAAAATTTTAGAGAATATGTTAATGCAACTTTCTGAACCTTTTCATCTCCTGCTAAAAGACAGTGTGTCCTCTACTGTTTTACAGGCACTAGACAAATGCTGGCACAGTTGTACAGCTAAGAAAAAAATTGCTAAAGGGTTGTAGGCCACTGATTTTATAGCATTCAAAAGGCAATTAAACCCCATAATTAAAATGCATGATGAGGGTCAGTCATATTGTGCTCTTTCTCTTGCAGGTAATTATTTATTGGTCAGCTGTGGCCAATTTTGCCAACATCATCTTCACTCTCATTTATGACACATACATCCCAATCAAACCAATTTTATGGTCTGAAATAGTCAATTATTTTGTGGAAAACTCCTATAGGAAAACTTAGTGAAGTGCATTTAGATGCTGTTGATGTTGAGCCAGAGCTGACCACTTCACCACCCCCCAAAAAAAACCAAACCCAAAAAACAACCAAAACCAAAACAAAAAAAAGCACTCTTTTTTTTTTTCTAACTTCTCAGCATCTAAGCTCAGTTTTATGGTTTTATTCTTTCTGTCAAATGTATCACTGTGACTATCAGTAAAGAATTGTAGCTTCACAACATTTGTGCAAAAGACATGTGCTAAGGACACATCTGTCTTATACTGAATTTGCAAGGCTGAAGTAAAGTACAGTTAAAATAATATGCCCAAAATTGCCTATGATCAGAATTTATGGGGTCCAGACCACTACCATTTTACTAACTTATCTTTTACCTATTTGTACAATCCACTGGCAAAAAGTACCAAGGCATCCTCACAAACAGCTGTGCAGTCTTCTACTGCTATCAGTTTTTATTCTAATGCCTACAGAAGTGGATTATCTTGATGATATACGCTAAGACAAGCAGTCTCTGATGCCACAGAGCCAGAGATGACATTGTCAAAATACAACAGTTCTGCTGCTGTGTTTTGATAAAGAAAAAAAAAGCTACCAATGGGTTTCCCCATGAGTTCATTGCAAACATTGCAAACTGTCTTCTGGTTTGTCCAGGATATGGGACTCCCCTGACATTTAGAGCTTGCTGAAAGGTACAATTACTCAGGCTTACTCTGAAAAGGGCAGATATTGTAGAATTGTCTCTCTAGTTGTTCCCTCTCTGGTTTTCAGAATAGAAGTTGCTGTTGTCCCCCTGTGTAGTTGTATTTTCAGTACATGAGTTATCTCAACACCATGACTTTGTTGTACACTGAATCAAACAGATGATCAGCACAATGAAATCCAGCTTTTATAAGACTGAGTCTCAGAACAGGCTGTTTTTCCTCTGCTTTTTTATTAGTATTTTTATTACTATTTTTCTGCATTATGTGATACAGAGCTCAATGCAACCTGTTGGGAAAGGTCAAAGTAGTCTGCTGTTGGAAGCTCTCCTCCCAGCTGCTAGCCAAGCAGTTGAAACAGCAGCTGCTGCCACATTAATAGAAGTTGGTTTATGCGCAGAGAATACATTTACCCAGGAAAGACACCAGCCTGTAAGATTCTCCCAATGTAATTTCTTATTGGAGAATGATGGAGAAAATATCAAAATTAGGCTTATAGCACACATGTTGCAAAGTCCTTTGAAATTTCCAGGGAATTGCTGGATCCCTTCTAGTTAAGGACTAAATAAAACATGATAGAAAAGCAGAACGATGCATATAACTTAAAACTGAAAAAATGCACTATTAAAGCTTGGGTAGAACCCTGGTTTGTTACTGTGTATGAACAGTTAATAGAATAAATGCTGTGTTGCTTACGTGACTAGAGAGAACATTTATGAGGCATCACTTGTGGCTGAGCACTTTTAGTCGTAGGCTTGGTGCAGGAAGCGTAAACGTTATTTTACTTATCTCACCTGGTTTGCTCTTGATATTGCTGGTACTTGTTCTTGAACCAGGCAGCTGTGTATTCTGTTTTCTGTCCCAGCTATTGTGGCATCTGCTTCTATAATGGCAACCTGAAAAAAAAGTATTGTCATTGCTACTGCCACAATGCTGGTCTTGACACCTGGGGGCTAAATATACATTGTCTTGGTTTTATTCATGCACACAGAGACACACAGACAGAGAGACACACACAGACACACATGGACACAGACACACAGAGACACACACAGAGACACACACACAGACACACACACAGAGACACAGAGACAGACACATAGACACAGACACACACAGACACACAGAGACACAGACACATAGACACATACACAGACACACAGACACGGACACGGACACACGCAGACACACATACGGACACAGACACACAGAGACAGACACACAGACAGACACACACAGACACACACACAGACACACACACAGACAGACAGACACACACAGACATGGACACAGACAGACACACACAGACACACAGACACACACAGACACAGACACAGACACACACAGACACACACAGACACAGACACACACACACACAGACACAGAGACACAGACAGACACACAGACACAGACACAGGGACACAGACAGAGACACACAGACACAGACACACACACAGACACACACACAGACACACACAGACATACACAGACACAGGCACACACAGACACACGGACACAGACACACACACACACAGACACACACACACAGACAGAAACACAGAGAAAGACAGACACAAACACATAGACACACACACAGACAAACACATAGACACACACAGACACACAGAGACAGACACACACAGACACACACACAGACAGACACAGGCACAGACACACGCAGACAGACACACACTGACACAGACACACACAGAGACAGACATACAGACACACACACAGACACACACAGACATACACAGACACAGGCACACACAGACACACGGACACAGACACACACACACAGACAGAAACACAGAGAAAGACAGACACAAACACATAGACACACACACAGACAAACACATAGACACACACAGACACACAGAGACAGACACACACAGACACACACACAGACAGACACAGGCACAGACACACGCAGACAGACACACACTGACACAGACACACACAGAGACAG
>VZRW01004676.1:0-19051 GCA_013398125.1 Aegotheles bennettii | reverse complement strand
TCTTTAGAAAAAAGACAACAGATGCACAGCACTTTTTGGTTACACAACCATATTCCTGTTAATAGAATCATAGAATCATAGAATCATTGAGGTTGGAAGAGTCCTTCAAGATCGTCTAGTCCAGCTGCCTGCCTACATCACCACTAACCCATATCACCCAGTGCCACATCCAGACACCTCTTGAACACCTCCAGGGACAGTGACTCCACCACCTCCCTGGACAACCTATTCCAATGCCCAATCCACCCTTACAGTGAAAAAATTTTTCCTAATGTCCAATCTAAATCTCCCCTGCTGCAATTTAAAGCCATTTCCTCTTGTCCTTTCACTATGGGCACGGCAGAAGAGACCGACCCCCACCTCACTACAGCCTCTTTTCAGGGAGTTGTAGAGAGCAATGAACTCCCCCCGAGCCCCATCTTCTCCAGACTGAACAACCCCAGCTCCCTCAATCGTTCCCCATAAGACATATTTTCTAGTCCCTTCACCAGCTTTGTTGTCCTTCTCTGGACACACTCCAGCACCTCAATGTCTTTTTTGAAGTGAGGGGCCCAAACTGAACACAGTACTTGAGGTGCAGCCTCACCACTGTTGAGTACAGCAGGACAATCATTTCCCTATTCCTGCTGGCCACATTGTTCTTGATCCCAATGGCATCTTGGCCACCTGAGCACACTGCTAGCTCATATCCAGCTGGCTGTTGACTAGCACCTCCAAGTCCCTTTCTGCTGAGCAGCTTTCCAGTCACTCTTCCCCAAGCCTATATCAGTGCCTGGGGTTGTTAATTATGTTAATTATTAATGTTCATTATGAACATTCCATGTTCATTCTTGAAAGTGTTTCAGCCCAAGTCTGGCCATTTAAAACTGGACCAAAGAGCCTGGCTCACTGTTGCCACCACAGTTACATCCCCCTGGGAGCCACGCCATCTCCTTAGCTCCATGGGCACTTGAGCATCTTCTCTCTTATCACATTCAAGCCAGTTTCCAGGAGCATTCTGCTGCTCAACAGGTAACCACAGCTACAGCCCCTGGCCTTGTGTTCCCACCATATAGCCAACAGATATTCAGCACAGTTCAGCATGAGACACCTGAAATAACTCTCTGGTGGTATGTGTTAGGCACCCCCAGTGCCTCTATCAACCGCATACACATACATGTTACAAGACTCTTGGGAGAGTCACAGCTGAGCTGATGACAAAATGCACATGTGCAAATGAGGAAGAGACAGTGCTGTCTGGGCAAAAAAGAAAACTACAGCACAATTTAGGGACTTTTCCAAACCCTCATGAACATGAGTAACTTCCAAGGTATCAAAAAACTACTCCAGTGAGCACAGTTACTCCTGGTCCTGTCAGTACTTTATAATCTTATATTGATTCTGTATATATATATATCCTGGAGAAATACTGCTAAATGACACCTATTTTTTGCATAATAATGAACTTGGTTTACCACAAATTTTTTTTCACAACTTCTTCTTCCCTTCAAAGAAGAAAAGAATAGTATTTCCGAAACATCACATTTACTACCTTAAACTGAGAAACTGTCAACACCTACACAGTTTCTCTTAAGGCTCTACTGAGACAAAAAAAATGCAGCTATTTCTACTTTCACATCTTCTGTGGTCATCCATTCTCATCGATGTGCTCACATAATAATTGAGCAGCAGAAAATTTACAGGATGCCAGCACCCACATGTGTTATAGAAAATCCATACTGGGAGGGGATGTTGTGATCATGTAATTCAAGAACAGAAAGAAAAAAATGTCACCTCTGCATTTCAGTCATCCTTTTACTATGCATCCAAATGACCATGTTCACTGTTTTAAAACACACAAGGAAAATATAAGACAATTCCTCCCCTCACAGACTGTGCATGTGTGTCTTGTTTTCTCAAATCTGCAGTAAATGTAAGGTAAAGGTATTAACAGTAAAAGTGATTCCATTTTCCTTTGGACCTTTTTAATACTGAAGTAGTGGAATTTCCCTTAATGTGCTTGGGTACAGGTATCAGGTACAGTTGGAGCCAAACTCACCTATCCTTATGTCTTACCTTTAGAGATCCTATATAATTTTCAGCTTCCAGCTTTCCTCCCCCTGCCCTTCATCCCCGGGAGTATATTCAAGTGGTGTGACACACACATTTGCTTTTTAAAAACTGAAAACTAAGCAATATAGAAGTCACAGTGTAAAACTATTTCTACAGATTATACAAAGCCCTTGACAATAGCTAATCAGTTAGTGTTCAGACACTGTTACTTAGCACACCCAGTGTATTGGCTTTCTTGATGGCTTCCCCTCTATCCCTCCCCTGCAATTGTTTGTTCTCTTTTACTGTTGTGCCTTGTCACATGTTGAGATTGTAAGCTCTTTACAGCAGAGACAGTTTTATTATGCACATGGATGGTGCGTAGAATAATAGGGTCTTGAACCCTATTTGGGACATTACTGCAATAAAGAACAATTATTATTATAATAACATTAATTGTGTTGAGGGTGGTTGACATAGTATAAATGTATGGAATGGAGGCAGTTAGAAAGAAAGACCCTTTGTCACTAAGAGAAGCAGAAGGTTTGTTCAGCCATTTTTTTACATCAGTGCCTTGCTTTTTTCCCCTTCAGAATACACAGCTGTAAGCTACTTACTTGTTTGTATTCTGAAAACAAAGCTGGTGCTAGGTAAAGGGGTAAGGACCACATCTGGATGTGGCTAGCAGATAAACCAGGGGAGTACACAGTTTCCCATATTAATTTTATTTTTATGTCTTCTGTGTTGTTCTATTATGTCTCTGAATGACAAAGAAAAATGCACCATCATCTTACATTTTCTTTCTTTCCATTTCACATTTAAATAATGTATTTTGTTTAAGTGCTGTAGCTGTAATAGAAGCATGTCCTGATAAAACTATTAGGAAAGAAAATACAAAAAAGCTAGAAAGTAACCTTCAAAGCCACCATAAAAATCACAACAAAGGAATTAGAACATAAAACATCAAAGTATCCGAAGTACTTTAATCGCCAAAATGGAGGGTAAGGGGGAAGGGGGGAGGGGTTGCATTTCCTATGTTGCTATATTTTTACAATTTAAAGATCTGTGTACTTCAGCAATAACCTAAGAATAAGTCAACTGTATTTTAAAATACACAAAGAAATGTAAATAGGACATGTAATTTTTATTTCTTTCTGTCTTTTAGCCATTCTTTCACACATTCAGTGTTCATCTAAAAGCAGAAGTGCCTGTGGAAGCCTCCATTCTTTCTGGGCTATTGTGATTTGCCTCTATTTTCTTGTTTAAAGTAGAGCATGCAATTTGCTACCTAAGGTGATTCAAGTGCAGTGTGGAAGACTGAACACTCAGTGACCTTAGCTCGGTGCCCTCTCACAGCAACGAATAATGCAGTTCCTTCCAATTGTCACAAGAAGGCAATCACATTAAAACCTTAATCTTGCTCAAAAATTCTCCCTGGATAAAGGCATATAATTTGTACACTCCAATGTATCTAGCTGTCAGACATGGATTTATTAGCTTCACCTAGGACCACTTTCCTATTTTGCTGTTTCTGTATCTTGCTTTAGTGATTAGAATTATTTTCATCATCTGCTTCTATTTTCAGTTTCAAAATTCCTGTCTGGCATTTATCAAAAAAGCAGGATTCTAACAAGAAAACATAGCTGGAGTCAGAACTCAGTTTCTTTTGAGAACTCTACCTCCAAAACACGATTTTTTCCCCTGCCTACAGCATTTCAATTATATTAAACTCTCTAAAGCACTGCTATAATTGCTGTAAAAGTATTTTCCTGGTGAAAAGGGATAAATAAACATGCATAGAAAACAGCTTCCATGTTTTTCAGGCAGTGGGAAGCCTCAAAACTCTCAGCCTCTAGCAAAATTTAATTCTTATTAGAATGCAAGTTTCATGATAGTAAGTAATGCTCAACAGTGAGAAGTTCCTCTAACCTATATTTTGGACATCTTCAGTTTTGTCAGCACAAAGTATTCACAAAGCACAGACCTGGCTTAAAATATCTCTCTCTCTCAGTTTGGACTTACTTTAATTTCTTTTTAATTGGCCACAATTTGCAATTTATCTTCATAATCACGGTAGTTGCAAACTTGTAAAGTGGTAGCTACAGTCCTTGTTTCCAAAATGTGGTACTACGAGCAAAGTGTAAAATGTCAAGAGCCGTGCAATAAAATCTAGTTTCAGATAAAAATAATCTAGTGGAAATTCAGGGGGTCATCTAGTTTATCTGATGTCATGGTAGGATCAGCTTCAGTTATGTCCTATCTCATAGATTTTTGATTCATCAGTGCTTTAAGATTTCCAGCTCTGTACATCCATACCCTCCCCAGAAAATCTATTGCAATGCTTCAGCATTTCTACCATTAGAAAGGTTTTTCTAAAATCCAGCCTGAATTTTCCTTGATACAAGCTCATTGCTCCTCTCTCATCCTCCAAGATTATTCTTCCTGTCTTTGCAGCAGACTTGAACTTCGTTGTTGCAGAGCTGCTTTTATTTTATGGACTACCCATGAATCACTGCACACAAGATTAGGCCTCACAGATTGGGGCTACTTTTGTGATGCCAAACTAGCATTTTCTGATGGTTACCTTGCCTTCCAATGACCCACTAAATCCCAGATTTCCATAGTAATGCATCTCTGCTAGGAAGGCTTTGTACTAACATCAAACCAGTAGCAGCATAAGCCTAGTTTCCCTCCCTCTTCCTAAATTACTGTTGGGGATGGAGGGAGGATTTCTGCTGAAGGAATCCAAGGAAACAAATTTACCAGTAACATCCCATTTGTAGCCTGAGGAGCACCAGTGACTTTCAAAGCCCGTTAAATTTAGAGGTAAATGATGCCACAAATTATGTTATGGAAATGTAATCCCTTATCAATCCACAATAATTTTTTAAAAAAAGAGTTGAACCAAGATGATAAGAAGGGAAAATTACCTCCCTGAACCCAAGGTGGTCTTGGGAGCTCTGTGCCTTCTTAACTGCCTGCCTGAAAAGGGGAGAGGAACCCTGCAAAATACACTGGTTTCCAGTGCTCAACAGGGCTGTGGGAGAGCAGAAGAAGAATGTGATCACATGTGCCAGACCAGAACAGAAGAGCTAGAAAAGTTACCTTTCCTCCCCAACAAACGTTTGATTTCTGGAAGCAGGTGACAGACATTTGCAATTTACTTCAAATGGAATTCAGAACATATTAACTAGGGAAAGGGACAGAGATCATAAACACCATTCTGTTCTTAACAGTATTTCTCTGGGGTGAGAATTTGTCATTCAGGTTCAAGTTGAGGTTCAATTACAAAACCCTTATCTGACAGGTGAGGACACATATACAAGCTGTTGGTATGACAAGAACTTTCCTATTTTAAAAAGGAGTAAAACTTGTTGCCAGGCCAAACCTCCCTCTTCCCAAGCTGTACTATGCATATACCATTCTTACAATGGTATCTGTCCTTAGTTATAAGGTCACCAAAAACTTTTTTCCAGAGCCAGCTCAACACTCTACAGTAGAATAAACATAGCTGAATTATACTCCATGATTAGGGAAGAAGAAAGTAATTTTGTTCTTGTTACAGTGTGTGAAAGGAGGAGGGCAGCAAAATTTGATTTTGCAATGGAGATGGAGGTCTCCTTCGCTGGAGATATTCAAAACCCGCCTGGATGCGTTCCTGTGTGATGTATTCCAGGTGACCCTGCTCTGGCAGGGGGGTTGGACTAGATGATCTTTCAAGGTCCCTTCCAACCCCTAGGATTCTGTGATTCTATGATTCTGTGATTCTGTAGCTCTGTGGGGGGAAGACAGATGGAGAGGTGGTTGAGCAACTCTAGGACTAGGGGATAGAGACCAGGAAGGACTCTGAGAGGCAACACATTTTAGGTAGCATGAATGTGGGCAGAAGCCTTTCTCTTCTCCATTACTTGCTTTGTATCTCACTAGACAGGCTTACTTCAGCCTCTGGGACTCTCTTTCCCACCTAATAAGTCTTTTGGGAGCCCCATCAGCCCAGGGGCTGGGATCTCCACTCAATACTCCAGGAACCAGGTTTACATTTCACCCCACAGCAACCACCTTCCTTTGGTTCCCCACAGTGTTCCCACTCCCCAAGCCACCTCCCACACCAGCTGCTCTTCAGAAAATAATATAAGACAGTTTAGAAACCTGGTATTCTGCAAGTGTCAAAATGAGGTCTCTGTGCCATGTTAGCTCCTCTTCAGCATTTAGTGTAGGGGTTATGAAGGATTTAGGTGGGCCAGCCCACTCTTGGTATATACACATTCCACAACACTGCTAAGACTGCCACTTTTTCATGGATGCACCAATAATCACCTGCTGTGGCTTTGCCACATTTGGTGAATGCAACACACACAGTCACTTCCATAGGGTAAAGACACTGCTGCCCTCCTATATTTGGCCCACTTCCATCTGAAAAATAATCAACCAAAACCCCCACAAGTATACACACAATTAAAAATGATGCTTTGGGACTGCACAGGGCATCACATGCAGCCAGGGGAGACCTAGGACTGCCAGGTAAGGTGGACACAACTAATCTCTGACATCTGACTTAAAGACTGTCTTCTTTTTGGTACTATGGATGTGGTTTTGGACACCAGGCTGGGGGGAATAGTCAGCTGAATGATCAGAAAGGAGTGTGGCAAGTTTAAACAATGTAAGCCTGAACTTCAGTCTGGTCTTTGCCTCCCATAATGCAGGCACACACCACAATGTTTCTCATTAATCCCAATCGTTTTCAATCAAGCCACAGCAGTCTTGAGTTACATAATGTAATTTTTAATTGCTTTAAGACTTGTTTTATATGGCTGGAAATACTCAGTGATATTAGTTGTGACAATTTCCTAGTTTTTAATGTCTTTTTTTTTTTTTTTGTTTAACATTAGGTCGTTTAATTTTCTTTAACTGTCTATGGTTTGCAATAAGGGAGAGAGTTGTAAACTGGTGAGGAAATGTTGAACTTTTCTAGAACTTCTCTAAAATGAGTGGAAAGGTTGGTAAGCCTGAGGATTGTCAAGTCAGAAAAGATATTACTGCCTTACCTTAAATGTCAGCAGAGTAGCTGCCCTGTGCTGGCAAAATGTCTTTGAAGTTGACATAAGGTTATTAGCCATTCTCTTCAGATAAGACGAAAAAGCAGATTCTGGACCCATTGATTCACCTGTGAAAAAGTGCCAATCTGAGCAGTCTTATGGGGCACCTATATGCCGGTGGCCTTGGGTCAGCACAGAGCCTGGTCCACCTAAGTCCAGCTTAACCTCTATTTTACCTGCTTAAGAGGAACTAACATGGCACACGGTCCTCATTTTGGCACTTGCAGAAAACCACATTTCTAGATTGGCTTATATTAGTTTTGTCCCACAGCCTCGCTGATTTGAACCTTTTAATGGAAATTTGATTGCTCTCTTACCTCTGCTTTTTGTTGGTTTTGTTTAGTTTCAAACTCATTAACTTACTGCAATTTCTTACATCTTGAATGCTTACGTCTTAACCACCAAGTGGTTAATGATATCCACTTAAGCAGTTATCATCTCCATGCCTCACCTCCATCCCTGGAAAAGTGATGGAACAACTTGTTCTTGGCACTATCTCTAGGCATATCAAGGATGAGGGGGTCATTAAGAGCAGTCAACATGGTTTTACCAAGGGTAAATCATGTTTGACCAACCTTATAGCCTTCTATGAGGAAATAACTAGGTGGATAGATGATGGTAGAGCGGTAGATGTGGTTTATCTTGATTTCAGTAAAGCATTTGACACTGTCTCCCACAGCATCCTCGTAGATAAGCTGATAAAGTATGGGCTTGGTGATCAGGTAGTGAGGTGGATCAAGAACTGGTTAAAGGGAAGAAGTTAGAGTTGTAGTCAATGGGACAGAATCTAGTTGGAGGTCTGTGACTAGTGGAGTCTCTCAGGGGTCGGTACTGGGACCGGTGTTGTTCAATATCCTCATCAACGACCTGGATGAGGGTACAGAATGTATCCTCAGCAAGTTTGCTGATGACACTAAACTGGGAGGAGTGGCTGACACACCAGAAGGTTGTGCTGCCATTCAACGAGACCTTGATAGGCTGGAGAGTTGGGCGGGGAGAAACTTAATGAAATTCAACAAGGGCAAGTGCAGAGTTTTGCATCTGGGGAAGAACAACACCATGCACCAGTACAGGCTGGGGGCTGACCTGCTGGAGAGCAGTGTAGGAGAAAGGGACCTGGGGGTCCTGGTGGACAGGAGGATGACCATGAGCCAGCAATGTGCCCTTGTGGCCAAGAAGGCCAATGGCATCCTGGGGTGCATTAGAAAGGGGGTGGTTAGTAGGTCAAGAGAGGTTCTCCTCCCCCTCTATTCTGCCTTGGTGAGGCCACATCTGGAGTATTGTGTCCAGTTCTGGGCCCCACAGTTCAAGAAGGACATGGAACTGCTTGAGAGAGTCCAGCGCAGAGCCACTAAGATGATTAAGGGAGTGGAACATCTCCCTTATGAGGAGAGGCTGAGGGAGCTGGGTCTCTTTAGCTTGGAGAAAAGGAGACTGAGGGGTGACCTCATCCATGTTTACAAATATGTAAAGGGTGAGGGTCAGGATGATGGAGCCAAGCTTTTTACAGTGACGACCAATGATAGGACAAGGGGCAATGGATGCAAACTGGAGCATAGGAGGTTCCATGTGAATATCAGGAAAAACTTCTTTACTGTGTGAGTGACAGAGCACTGGAACAGGCTGCCCAGAGAGGTTGTGGAGTCTCCTTCGCTGGAGACATTCAAACCCCGCCTGGATGCGTTCCTGTGTGAGGTACTCTAGGTGACCCTGGTCTGGCAGGGGGGTTTGACTAGATGATCTTTCGAGGTCCCTTCCAACCCCTAGGATTCTGTGATCTATCAGTACCATTTAGCAAAGTCTTCTTTTTCCTCACAGAAAGCCAGTGTTTGTAACAATCCATTGCTGCTCCTTCAGCATCAAGAAAACTGATGTAAACACACAGTACTCTCTGAAGTTCTACTTTGGTTAGGCAAAAATAAGTAAAGAGGACAGTAAGTGCATAGTACAACTAAGAAGTTCAGGAGTAACAGGACCATTAATCTACTTTCCTTTATATTTTATTACATTAATGTCTCTACATAAATCTCCCAGGACAAGATATTATAAACTGGTTTTTGAAGGCAGTTTTGTCTCAAGGCTAAAAGCATCCAAGCTTAATATTCCTTACTTACCAGTGATAAGAATTGTAAACAATACTAACGCTGCATATACCCTTCCACACTTCTCCATGTGCACAGAAATAGTAGCGTATAAATATTTTCCTCTCCTCTCAAGAACTGCAAAAAAGATTACTCACTGAAAAAGGTACAAAAAACAAAAGCTGTGTGAAGGATTTGAATACAAATTAAAGACTTAGCTTAAACTTAATCACCAGTTGGACTGTGACAGTTCTTCACAGTGACATGTTATACTGGAAAGTAAAAGAACTGACTGATACAAAAAATATGGAGAATTTCAGGGTTGAAATTAGGCTAAATTCCAGTTATAATTTTGTTTCTGATAGACAATGCACTATTCTGAATGTACTTATTAATGTATTTAAAAGCTTTTTATGCGGAAGTTAAAGGAAGTTAAAAAGCTTAAATTTAATATGTTACTCTATTCTGTCAGTGGAAAATATATTGCTAGGTCTAGCTGCATCAGGCTGATAAAAAAGGACAAGGATATGTGTTAAACTTGCTTATGCCACAGTTGAATAAAAAAGAATATGGTACATAGATTGGCTATTCTTTTAGTTCAATAAATATTAATTTTAAACAAAGTTGAGTATAGTTACAGTATCATTTGAATATCCAGTGGTATTCAATGCCAGTACACACACTGATTTCAGGAAAAACACTGAACTCCTAAAAAAGAGGTAGATGTACCTTGAAGTTGAAATAAGGAGCTTCATCAAAAAGAATTATGGGTCTAGAATCATTGTTAATGGTCTGATGTTTTGCATTGTGACTATGTAATATTTTTATTCATGTACATGTATCTTACCAGAAATTAACTTCTCCAAAGACATCTGAAAAATATTTTTTGAGCTGTGACTGCTTCATATCTTATAGTCTTTGGTATCTTTGAAAATTCTAACTTTTTCATTTTGTGTCTGTGTAAAAAACTATCAAGGGACAGAGCAAGGCAAAGCAACATCTGCCACTTCATTGATATCTAGGGTACCTCAGTAAAAATAATGGGTTCTGTGGGACACAGTATTCACTGTTTCCTGCTTTCCTCTCATTTCTATAAATCCTAAATACAAAATACAGCAGGTGCCATTCAGGAGTCCTTGTACCACCACAGCAGTCAGAATAACATTCACAACATTTGGAGATAATAAAGGTAATAAAATAATAAAAACATACTGTAACATATATCAATAGCTTAGTTTTCTGGAATTTAGAGACAATCCTTGTCGGGGCCTCCCTACCTACCCATTGGCAGCTTAGTTTTTCAGCCAGAAAAACAAATAAGCCCAAACCAATTTTTGGAAGCTCATGATATGAAAGATCAGAGTATATATGAATCCACATCATGGGAAAAATAGAATCCTTCCCACCCACACACTCCACTACACAAAGCCCAGGAAAGAGCCAGGGGAGGCTTCCCAGAACAGCGTAGAGAGACACTGCTTTGAGATGCTCTCCTGATAAGCTGCTGTGTAAAAAGGTGTTGGATGTAGGACTATCACATTTGTGAGATGAGACTACACCACAGTCATTGCCGCGAAATCTGATAAGGTCAAACAGCCAAATTATTGGAAGGGTTTTGAAGCCTTAGCAGGTCTGCACAGGTATCTGCACCTGGGCTAGCTATTTTAAAGCTAATTTGGGTGGTTTTACATGTTTTATTGTTGGCTATAGTATAGATAATCTTTTCAGATATGTTCTGGAGACTATTCTGAATTTCTGGGCCTTGAAAGAGGACAGATGTGGATATTGAATATCCATGCATTAAAGAGCCAAGATAGATGAATATTAGCATCTTATCCCTTCCTTCATCTTTTCTCACAGGTTTTTCTGAAAGTTTTCTCATTAGGATCTTAAAAAATATAGCACCTCTACTGCTGAGTTACTCATAGAAAAACCCCTTACTATCACTTTCTTCGGCCCGGGACCATTTTGGCTAGAGATGCTGGCTGGTATCTCACCTGTTGCAGAAAGAAACTGTCCCTTAGCAACATCAAAATTGTTACTCCAGGCATTGCCCATCTCAGTACAAATCTCTAGGCTGCATTTAGGGCTTTAACTAAATCTGCTTTTTCATGCACCAACTTGGTATCCTCTTCCAAAGCCCTTTCCAGAACTTTTCTGAATGATCAATTGCCAAGCATGCTGAAGAAATATATTCAGACTTTATTTTCTTGAGTACTTCAGGTCCTGTTTCTTTCAGGAATATTCTATAAATAGATGCCTCAAATTATGTAAATACTGGTTAAATGAGAAAATGCCCACAGATGGTGGTCAAGAATATGCAGCAATGCTCCTGTACACATTAAATGACTTCTATCCTGCTGTTTTATGCACAGCTTTAGTCTCAGGTACCATACCCTGAAGCTATTTTGACTTTGGGCTGATCCAGAAACAGATATATGCAGCATAAGCTGTCTGAAAGGGTTCCTCCTGCCTCTAAACATCCCACGTTCAGGCATAAAAAAGGAATTTAGACTTTCCATTGGAGTAAACTTGCTGGTAATTTTCTTAAAAATTATTAATCTCAAAACTCTTTGGGATTGAATATTATCTTCTTTGTGCAGAGCGGGACATTGAGGTTCACAGAGTTCAAATGAATCTAGTATCAGTAGTTCCTATCTCTATGTCAGGGAGGTATTTCTGGCTTCCTACAGTTTCACTATTGCATTAAATATCATACCAAGCAGATGTAAATATTCTGAAGGGCATTATCTGACCAAGAGCAAGGGATTTCCCATTTTTCCTCATGACTCACTTCACACACATAAGCACCTGAGTGTGTGACTACATAGACTGCTATCTTTTGAAACTAATAAAAGTCAGCCACTGGGAAAATGTACTAACATCCATCAAAGGCAGAGCTGTTCAATATCTGTGAAGCTCACCATGAGCTGAAGTACACAATGAAGGAGGACTGTGAGGACTGNGATGAAGAAAAACTCACCCAGCAGAACTCATGAACCATATAATCTAGCATGTGAAATCTGCAAGTGACAGATTTTGAACAAAATGGCATTTTAGAGGGCAAGTCTGAGTCTCAACACTTCTTAAAAAGCAAAAAAAAATACATAACCACAGAAACTAATAGCACAAGGCAGGCTAAAAATCTGGGAGAAGCAAACATGTCATGCAGTAAATTATATGACTTCTTTTGTCTATGCAGTGGCATCTAAAGGCAACACAATCTGCAGGTCTAGACCATTTTAAACAGAAAAAAACCCAGCCTAAACAGTAAAACAACAAACCCATGGTGACTAGGTCACTAGGTGACTAGGTTAAATTAGTAATTTAACACATTTGGTTACTGGATATTACCTTTGCACTATGCCCTAGGGATCAGTTAATGTCATTTTTCCAAGCTACAGAGTTTCTTGTACAATCCGAAGCTGGAAATCAGAGAAAACAAGACCCAACATTAAGTCACTCCATTGCAGTTTAAAAGAGCTTGGCTATAAGTACCCAGGAAGAGAACAGGAAAGCTGTAGCTCCTGCATATTAACTTCCAGAGTTTATAAGAAATCATTCCTTTGGACATCAGTGATAAGGCACAGCTGCTCTACAACAATCTTGTAAGACCAAACAGATGGACGTGTCCCTGTGGATGCCTGGCTCCCCTATAGAGTCCTGCAAGCTCATTTAACCCCTGTCAGTACCAATCTTACAGGAGCTCTCAAGTCTTTAGTTCAGTCCTTTTTCCAATCCTGACCGCAACAGTAAAGTTGCACAAAGATCTTGAACAGCACTTACTTTTGACTAGATTTCCAAATAGGAAACTGGTGGGGTCAGCAAGAGACAAGGAGTTGCTGAGGCTCCTAAATTCTATCATCTATAGTAATGCAAATTCCCAGAGGAATTACTCTGGTGTTGTATTTTATACAGCTGCTTTTTACACTCTAAACCAGAATGGTGAACCAGATCAAGTCATAAAAGCAAAACTTTTGACTTGCATATGTCAAATGATATAAAAACCAGCCATGCTTTCGAGTGCAAGCTAAAGTAGTTATACAGTTATTCTCTTTGGCATTAGCTGTTAGGAGCCGCAAAGAACATCTTAACAAATTCTCGTAGTACCTGAAATCTGCAAAAATGCACCTTCACATGTCTTTCCCTACAACCACCTGAGGAACCAAATAAGATGTTGCACAAGATGTTTGCATCTTTTTGAATCCCTTCTGTACTGTGGTCTCTTGCATTCACAAAATGTGATAAAGCACTTCATGCTATGTAATTTCATCAGCTTTGATAAAACCACAGTTCTGTTTCCTGTGGCATTAACAGAAGAGCTTTCTGTTTCAGACATTCCTTGCACCACAGAAAGGAATCCATCTCGGCCACCACAGCCAAACAAATCAGTCGGTCTCCTGGAATAACAACTTCAAAGGAAAATTCACAAAAACAGCAGAACATATGGTCCAAATAGTGCAGTTTCTCAATACAGAGAAATGCTTTAGATTAAAAAATATGCAAGTCTTCTATGCATTCATAGAAATAAAATTATCCTTTATTCCACATCAAAAATAGAAATTAATCATTTAGAAGGCATAATTTACATGATTCACTAGTATATCATGTGTATACAGTTATAATCATTTAAGAACTGCTGCTAGTATGTCAACAATTACTGCTCTGCTGCCACATAACAATGATATGGCACAGATAATCGCTACCTTTGCAGTTGTGCCATAAACTGATGTCTAGCAAGAGTGGGTGTCACCTCCTAAACACTTCCATATTTTGCACACACAGAGCTCAGATGCTTTGAAACTAGACAAGGAAGTTATCATTTCACAGTGCCTTTAAACTCATGAAAAACAAACCTAAATTGCCTTCTGCTCCTTATACACTAAAGCTGAACTTCAAATGTATAAGAAATATTACACATGCAAATGATCCTTAAGCTCTCTGTGCGCCCAAGGATGAGCTCGCCATAGCTGCTTGTGTGCTGACTAACTGTGATGAGCATATGGTGAGCAGAAGACAGCTGTAAATGAAACCATTTTGTGCTTTATTGCCAATTTAGCACTCTCTGGGTCATATTCTCTTGACTGTCTACATGGTTCCCACCACCTTCTACAGAGCCTGAAGAAAGTCCATCTTTGCATCTACCACATGCTACAGATGCTAAGCACAGGCAACAAAGAGAATAGTAAGCAAAAGGAGAGTAGTAAAGAAGATTTTTTTAATGTCTCCTATTGTCTCTGAGTGACAGGCAAGCCAAATTTCATTAAATTGATAAACCTCTATGGAAAGGTGAGAAATACACTCGGGGTGAATAGTCACAACATCAGTAACTGAGCAATTTCTTCAAAATTTACTAGTTTAAAAACCCAATATATTGTCCTTAAAATTGTAGAACTAAAACTCTTAATTTAAATAAAATTTGTCCTCCTACTAAAGAGAAAATGGGACAGAAACAAAGCTAATGTTAGTAGGAAAGCTGAGAGTGAAGCAGAAGACCTGGAGGACAGCAAAACCACATATGCATCCATCCAGTGTTGAAGAGGTTAGGAAGAGCATATGACTCCATTAACATCAAAGTCATTAGAGTATGAGATAGCAGTTTGTTACATTATCATAGAGAACAGCAGACAATGAGTTATTGTATTCTCATGTATTCTCATGTACTTAATTCCATACTTTTCTGATAAACTCAAATTAAATATACTCACCTTGCTGACTAGAAATTAGTTTATTTCAAATTTAAAATTATAGGGACTCCTATCTAATTTGATTTGTGATTTCCTTGTGCTTTTTATTCTGAAAAACTATTATTCTGAAAAATTTAGGATGTCTTCTGCCAACAGAGATACTCCTATTGAGAAGGCAATTTGAAGTATGTAACTAACTCCCTTTCTGTCCTCTGATGTCTGTGCCATCTCTTTTTCATTTTTGACTGTCATACTGGGTTGCTGCAAAAATATTGCTGAAGTGGTGTTATAGCTTACAAAATTGAGAAAGCATTACAATAGCCTAGTAAATATTCTCATATGGAGTTGAAGAAATGCAAACCAGAGCTCCTGATAATGCTCTTTAGTATTCTGAACTCCTAACTTCATTCTCTAGCACAAATGTACATTTTTTTCTCTTACATCAATGAATTTTTATAGCAGCAATATGGTAACTCCAGGTGGTGCGGTTATCATGAGATAATCACTCCCTTAGAGGATACCTCTTAACACCCCAGAGGTGATGATAACCAGGCCCCCTCTCATGCTTTATTGCTTACATATATGCTGACAGCAGCAACTAGAAAGAATTGTTAAACATGAAGAGCATGCAGGATTAATCTGCACTGTCCATTTGTTAATTATAAAGGCAATGAACACTGCCAGCAAGTACCATCTACACTTTTACATTGTCATCATAATTAAAAAGTTTTAGTATGTGGTTTTGTGTTGCAACAACATCGATCAAAGTCCATTTCCTGACATGTGCAGCAGAAGCAATATGTTCCGCATAGGTTATTTCTGGAATTGTATTACTTACTGTAATAGAGCCCTGTCATGCTACCTCTATTGCACCAAAAACACCTGCCATGGCTTTAGTGGCTTATTCCATTTCCTGGATCAGACTCTCTCAAGCATGCACCAAACAGAATTGTTGCAAAAAAAGTTGAATATATATAATATTCTGCTGAAGCATTTTTTTCTTTTTGTGCATTTCAAGACTAATTTTTACCTCTGCCCTGGCCTCTGGATATTCACGAATATGCTGCTAAGGACAGAGAAATACTTCTGTAAGAAGTGGGCCAGAGAAGGGCTAGTAACAAGGATTCAAGACTTGTGTAAACTCTGTTCAAATAATATTCCAAGTGCAAAGCTGAAGAGCAGAAGAGGTGGACGATGACTTGAAGCACTGATGCTAGTAATGCAAATCATGTGTCACAAGGTAAGGCCACTGTAAAACTATAGAGTCTGCAGTTATGGCTCACTCGAGCCTCAGACAGAAGGAACTTACAGGCAGCACTAAGATATGAGCAGCCACATCTCTTCTTCACTGTCGCCCACAATACACTTTCTCAAGAAAGATATATCAGAAGCTTTTCCACTGAAGTAGAAGGAAACTACAAAAACTCAGGTTTCCAAAGAGTTAACTATTTAAAAACAAATACCAGGCATGAAGGAAAAAAAAAACAAAAATGAAAAAAACCCCCAAAACATTCCTCCCTTATAAAGCTGCAATAATAAAGAATGTATGTGAAGGGAGGGAAAGGAGTGGGAAGTTAAATACCCATTTTATATCAATGTCCAACTTGTTTACTCTTCATAAAAAAGTAGATGAGATGTCTGCTCTTCATGTTTTAGTGTCTAGCAAATGATGCTTTTCAAAACCATGCTGTTTGCAGGAGAAAAACAAGAGAAATTTTGAAAAACAGCAGTACCTTTGCAATAACACCCTTCTTGCTTTTGATTTTCTATTCAGGTTCTATTACTGTCATAAAGCAGCAAACGGATAATGGGTCACCTTTGAGGTTAGCAAAAAGAGAAGACAGTCTAAACAGAGAACATGACATAAAGATGATAGTATCCCTAAATGACACTAAGTATGTATTGCAGATGGAGCACTGATTTCTGGTGTTCATGGGAGAAAGTGCCCCACAACACTTGCAGAATTTTATTTCCTTCCCAGAATTTAACTGTGTAGAATTAACACACTGTCCTGGTGCATTGCAAAAATCACTCAGTTACAGCCAAGTGCACAATGTTCTACCTGAAAAGCATTTAAATGAGGCCAGTTTCAAAATACATAGCAGAATCTCTTTCTGGTCTGATTTGCGCCATGGGTTACCTGTCAGAAATTTATAGCCTCTCTTTATATGTCTCCAGTTCTCTAGGTATAGCTTTGCATGTGCTATCTTTCAGTTGTACATGTGTGCTTTTGAATAGTGGGGACTAGAACTTAAATCTAGAATGCAGATTGGCATGTGGCATTCATGTATGAACCAATCTACTGGTCGCCAATGAACAAAGATGCTGTTATGCTTATTAAAGGATATTACAAATGTGCAATGGAGGATGAAGACTTAACTATAGTGAGTTGGAATGGAGGAGTTGTACTCATTTTGGTTATTGACAGCCTGGCCTGGCAGTTCAGAAACACGTGGGAACTGGATACAACTTCACTTGGAAAATTTACTTGGAAAATATTTAACTACATACTCCCAGTAAATGAGAAATACACTGACTTTGAACAACTGTGGGCATGAAATACGATCAGAATATCAGTGGTTTGTCTGGTTTCTCAGGCAAGTTGTATAATGAACATGACCAAAACCAAAAGGCAAGCCTATGTCAGGATTACTGAAGTTTCAGACTAGGTCAGCTGTCTAGTGTTGTGACTTTTTGATTTGTGTATAGGGTTCTTCTGTTTGTAACAGAAATAAACAAACCCCTGAGTGCTCTGTAGACTACATGGTTTGGGATAGGGAGCAAGGGACAGAGACAGAAGCTTCTCTTCCTTTTTTTTCCATCCTTAAAACCCAAAAGATAGTTAAATATCAGTCCCTGGATTCAGATCTGAAAGTCCTATCTTAGCAGTTTCCTTTCCATATAAATGTCTGTGCAAGTGACTAAATTGTCATACCCTCATCCCCTCAACAGAAAGACACTTTTATAAGATATTTAAATAACTGGGAGCTTTTATATTTTCTGCAATGATTTTTAAGTAAACCCTCATTTATTTAGTCAGGAGGTACATATATACAACACTAAGGACAGTGAACAGCACACCTACTCTTCTATGAGAAAATTGAGAGTGTTTCTTGTAAAAGGAAAGGGGAAAGATTAAACAGATTATTTGTTAATTAATTATTTGTTAATTAATTTGTTATTATTTGTTAATAAACCTCTTATTTGAGGGCTCCAACTATAGGGCTATACAACTTCACATTCAAAATGTCGCACTTTTATGCAAGAGTTTTAGAAGTTTTGACTTGGTTTTGAACTTGGGTGTTCAGTGAAACTTCATCCCTCTAGTAATTACAAAAAAAAAGGGCACTTGAAGTTTATGTAATGATTTATACTGAGAAGGACCTCATCTTCAAATTGCTTGAAAATTGCTTAAAATTGCTTCAATAGTATTCTCAAACCTCTCCCCATTTCTGCCTAAGATTTTTTTGCTTTTTCCTCGCCTCTTTGTGTTTCTATAGTTCATTAGTCTGATTTTCAAGTAGTTAAAGATTTTAGATATGAACAAGAAATTCTGTTGTCTGCCCACATCAATAAACACCCTTTCCTTTCATCTAACCTATAAAGTCAATGCTGTCTGTAGTGTCAAAATACTGAACCTCAGTTTCAACTACTCGTCTTAAACTTCATTATTTATTCTGTGGAATAATTTTTAGAATTTTATACCTACTTTTCAGTGGCTTTTGGTTCACAAAAAGGGAAAAATGCAAATCTGAATTTTGGCAAATTTAATTGATAAACAGCAGAACCTGATCTGCTTTAAAATCTTCGTTTTTATTTTTTACTGCCATTTACCTCCTAGTTAAGTTCCTACTGTTCTTGGAGCAGACAGTCCACCTCAGGGATGAGATTTCCAAATACCACATCTTAGGAGATGAGACATTTTAGGAGGCAAGTACAGTCACATGCATAATGTGTTTCTAATGGTAATAGCATGAAAATTATATAATAGACTATAATCCAGCATCAGCAATGCCATGTGACTACATCTGAAGAGTCTACAAAAGTTTACCTAAAGAAAGAGAAAGAAAGTGAAAGAATAGGGAAAGGAGAGATGGAAGGAGAAAGAGAGCAAGGAAAGGAGGGAAAGAGAGAGGGAAGAGGAAGAGGAAGAGGA
>VZRW01004675.1:89877-105341 GCA_013398125.1 Aegotheles bennettii | reverse complement strand
CCAGCCCCTCGATGTCCTTTTTGGCGTGAGGGGTCCAGCACTGACCCCAGGGTTCGAGGTGCAGCCTCACCAGTGCTGAGCACAGTGGGTCTTTGGTTTGAGACTCAAACATCTGGAGATGTTTGGCCACATCTAGGTACTGCTTCTGGTTTTGGGCCCACGGTTAAAGCAAGATTTCCATGGACAACAGCAAGCTCAGGAGACAGCCACTAAGACAGTCAGGGGGCTGGACATTCCCCCTGCAGGGTGAGGCTGGGGGACCAGGACTTGTTGAGCCTGGAGAAGAGGCCACATTTGTACAAGGCATCAGGAAGGTGGAGCCAGGCTTTTCACAGTGGGGCAGGAAGAGGAGCAATGGGAATACACTGAAACAAGAGAGGTTCAGAGTGGGTATGAGAGAAACTTCTTGCCCTTAAGGGCTGTCGAGCAGTGGGACAGGTTGCCCAGGGAGGTCGTGGATTTGACGTCCTGGAGGCTCTCACTGCCAGACTGGGTCAAGCCCTCAGACACCTGGCTGACCCCTTTCTTTGGGCAGGAGGCTGGACTGGAGACCCCTGGAGATCCCTTCCCACTTGAGTTACTCTGTGATCCCCTAGTGAGGGACCTTCTTTCCATGCCTTCTGCTCATGGGACAGGGGGTAGAGACCTGACAGGGGGTGCAGATGATGCAGCTTTCCTTGAGCCAACTTTGCTAACTGTAGCTGCAGTTGTCTGTAGAAGCAGGCTCTCAGGGGCACTGTGCCTCTTCCTTTGCTAGGTTCTAGGAACAGGCTAGAGAAGCCATCTGTCCAATAGGCTTCATCCTGCATGAATGTGAGGAACTGAATTTCATTGCTTCCTGTCACACTCTACATTTCTGTCTGCTGGGGTGATCTCTGGTCAGGCTAGAGGATTTCCCACGACACATACCATACCTATCCAAAAATCATCACTGCAACCCCATCAAAACACTCATTCCCACAACGCCAACAGCTCTTGGCACCTTCCTGCCCTCAGCAGCTCCTCCATGCCTGCCTTGCCAACAGGATTGGGACCTGTGGACCACCCCTGGCTCTGTCCCTCTGAAGCAGGGAACCTCAGCAGACCTTTTTGTCTTGCCCTTGTATTTTCACTGTGGGTCAGAGTCAGGCTGCCCACCTGTGTGGTTGCTCCTGGGTCAGCAGCACGTCGGACAGGCTGCCAACACGCACAGTCCTAGATGTGTCTCAAGAAGGGAGTCCAAGCCTGGACTTTCCCTGTCAGGGTACTTCTGTGTTTTGAGAGCACTGCCTGGTGGAACTGACTCAGATCCAGGCAGCTGAGGTATGAGGTGGAGTGATTTCTGTTCACACCTCCCACCTTACAACCACTCTATTGGTTGGGTTTGGGTTTTTCCTTTTCCACCCTTCACTCCCCTACCATAAACACTCCCAGTGTCCCAGCCACACTGGGCAGCCGTCATCTGCTGGGGAGATACTGGGATAACCTGGGTGTAGAACTTGAGTAAAATTCCTAGATGACAAGGGGGTCCAGTCTAAACCTTGACTCAACAGGAGGGCTTTCCCTCAGCCACCTCGCAGAGGCTTTTCCTTTAACGTGACGTCTGGGTGAAGCACAGAGAGTACAAAGCATCTGTTAATCAGGCCCTGGGACATATTTAATCCATTTTGATCTGCAAACGTTGAAACAATTTTTGAAACAACAGCCTGGAGTGACAACAGCCACGTTGGCTTCTGGTGCTGCCCCGCAGCGAGGGGCGCCGAGGGAGCAATGGGCTTAAGGACCACTTTGAAAAATTCTCGGGACACCTTTTTCGATTTGAGATTTTATTTCTTGCTGTGATGGCAGCAGAGAGCAGCGGTGTCTCAAACAGCCACGTCCAGAGTGACGAGGCAGGGCAGAGGAAGCAGAGAAGGCAGCGGGCCCTCCGCGGGTCGGTGTTGGGTGCTGAGGGCACGAGAGGAGTCGTGGCTTGAAGTTTCCTCCCCCTCCAGCAAGGGTCCTTCCCATCTCACTACTTGTCCTCAAGGAAGGTGCACACCTGGAGGAGATCTGGAAAGGGAAAGGACAGGGAGACATTGGGGTCCTGCATTTGACCACTCCCGACCTACCAGCATGCACCCAGCCGTGCACATTCAGTGTGCCACAAAAATGTATTAACCCTCATTTTGCTTTAAAAAAATTACATGGACAGCTGCAGGAGAACCTGTCCGTGCTGGGCAGGTGAAGAACTGCAGCTCAGGGACTTCTTCCTGAGGCTGTGACAGTTACCTGATGGATTGCAGGTATTGAGGCTAGCAACTGAAGCATAGTATTCATCTCCGAGGAATTCCTTGTATGTTGTTCCGTCACGGAGTTTGACCAGACACTTGGTCTTGTCTTTAAACAGAAGGTCCTTGGTTTCAGACTCAAACATCTTGAACAGGTCTGAATCGGTTCCTTTTGGCCCAAACAGTCTCTGAAATAAAGGCATGAAGAGGTGAGTGTGTGTAGAAAGTAGGAAGCTGGCAAGATCCAGCTCGTACAAGCCTCCCTCTTAGTCCTAGTTCTTCACCATCATCTGGGGGAGCCCCCAGCTGAGGTCCAGCAGTTCAGGATTGAACCTTCTGGCAGGGTGGTTGGATGAGGGAGCTCTCAGTGGTAAGCACGGCTGTGGTGCAACCACCTAAACATTTTTTTTCCCATTTTAATATGAAGTCACTACACTCAGAGCCCAGCAACAGGTGGTGCCAGCAGGTCCTGTGCCTTAGTCATGAGTTGGGAGCAAAAGGAGCTGACAGCCCAAGTTCCACGCAGCAGACCCTGACAGATGAGCCAATATTAACGTTTTCAGTGTAAAATCTAACAGGACTGGTCTAACCTGGCTGCTGTCTTCTCGGGCTGTGCCTGAGCCAGCCGGGGTAGAGACCAGGCACCCCAGAGGTGCTCACCTCGTGTCACACAAGTCTAGCGTGACAATAGTGACCCCTACAATCCATCTGGCTGTCACCTCAAGGTGCATTTGCCAAGGTGGCAGAGGAGGGAGAGCAGTTTGGAAGGGATGGAGGGAGGGGGAGGCTAAGGCACAAGGCTGTCACTCCGTATGAGTAAGTTAAAAATCTTCCACGTCGCGCTGATTCGGGGAAACTCAGAGCATCAGGGCTCTAAAAAAGGCAAACACTACTCACCTCTTGTACCACCATCATCTCACGGACCATTTTTGCCTTCTCAGGGCGCGTGACCACAGCATGGGTAGGAACTTTGGCCAGGTGGCACTGTTTGTAATCCATGATATTTGCCCGCTGCCCATTGGTGCACAGCAACTCAAAATTTTCCATTTTCAGATCTTTGGCCCATGGCTCTGTATTTTTGCCTTTGAAGAGGAAATGGTTTGGAGATTCAGAGATCTCATGAGGCAGAAGAACACAAGAGCCTCACAACACCTTAGCAAAGCACTTGTCCCTGCCTGCATGTGCACTGACGCTTGGAGACTTGGAATGTACCAAGGAGGCTGTGAGTGGAACTGGGGAGAAGTCCACGGGATGAACCAGGCTCTCAGAGCAGGCTGGGGGATTCAGCTACACCTCCTTCCTTACTTTTTTCCCAAATGCTTGGAAAACTTCAGGGGCTGCTTTCAGAAACGTGAACTGAACTTTTAATTTTGGGGCAAGCGGGGAGGTGCAGCGCTGCGCCCAGGAATCTGGGGTTAAGGGGCTGCCTGAGGAATTGTGCAGCTGAAATTAAATTAAATTAAATGGTAGGTAGTGGGGGAGTTAGGGGGGAAGTGGCTCTGCAGAAATGTCCAGGCAGATAGCGCGTGCTGACGCTTGAATTGTGTTCCTCCTGCGAGAGGGGTGGGATGGACAGGACGAGCAGGGAAAGTTTGCTGTTACCTTCTGCACTGGGCAAAAAATAATACAGAGGGGAAGTGCAGCCCTGAGGAGTCCCCCCCAAAGAGTAACCACGTACCATTAGTGTTCTCCTCCACGATTGAATGCTTAATAAAGGCCACGTCCCCCTTCTCAACCAGACACCTGGGAAGTACAAAGAAAGGCAAGTGATGTGGGGGCTTGAATCCTGGCCCTTTCCCACAGGTTGGATTCTGACTTAGGTCTTATTTTGCAAAATGAATCTCCAAGGACAGCCAGGTCTAGGAGCCCTGCCATGGGTATGCTAAGGGTATCTGAAACCCAGTCTTTTAACACATGCTGGGAAAAAACATGCATCCTTCTCGCATATTTTATTGTCAGAAAAAAGCAGTTTGGGTAGGTTCAGAAGTCACCTTGCTTCCTGCCATGCCTGCCTGCACGTGTTAATAGCTTTGTAAAAACACAAACCTGCACCAGAAGGGCTGCAAACTCTGAAGCAAGGGTCTCTTTGCTGTTAGATGCAAATGCAACAAGATTCATGCCCAATGTGAATTACTTCGGCTTGAGCTGTTACTGGGCAGCCACAGAGGAGGTGGCACTGGGGCTGATGCCTGGTCTCTGCACTTTTTAGAGGACAGCTCATTTTAACCAAGGTTTTTCACAGGGAGTGCCTAGTGGCAGCACTGTCTGTGGGTCCCCGTCCTTTAACACTCGTTGTTCGTGTTAAAAGCAGAGCAGTGCTGCCATTGTAGGTCTGGCCAAAATGCTTGTGAAGCACCAGGATGTTCGTTTGACAGAATGGGAGAATTTTGCATCATTTTGCAGGAAGCCACATAGAGAAAACACGTATAGCTTACATAGAATACATATAGCATATGTGTAATCTTACAGACACCTGTACCTGCAGCAGTGTGATGGAGAAAATGAGAGCAAAGTAGCATCAACGTGAGGCTGTACTCCATATGTGATCTACCTGGGATTAGCTCCAGGGCTGGAGGGATTCCACCACCTACCGGAAAGCTCCAGTGTATCCATAGTATTTCTCGTGGCTGCTGGCAACGCACTTCTCTGATGGGACCCCCCCGGAGCCCTCGCAGAGCTTGCAGAGGCGGGAGTTAGGAGGTGACCCAGGGGCACAGCCCTCGCTGAAGTATTCGTCTGAAGGCAGGGAAAGGAAAACATCACCTTTCCTGCACTGAAAAGTCAGGTTTTCCTTTAATAATGAGTTCGCGTGCTGAGTTTGTATTAACGGTCACTGGGAGCTGGAGACAGGCAGGAGGTGAGAAGAAGCACGCTGTGAGGAGGACAGCAGATCACGTGCATCCAGTTTTCACCAGGAGACTCGTTACTTGTTATTGCTGGCAGTGAAGCAGGGCCTAAGGCTCAGTTGCACTATCTTGGCGTAAAAAGGAGAATATTTTTGCTGTGAACCATTGCCAGCCCAGGCAGAGCCAGCCCAAGCCTCCTCAGCAACCAGAGTTGTGTTTGGCAGCAATGCCAGAGCCTGGGGGCAAGAAGGGGCAGTGGGACAGGCAGGCAGGAGGGTGGAGAGGCTGGTTCTAAAGCTTACAAACACTGGCATCTTCTTGCGGTTAGAGGTTTCCTTTTAATAATTACATGCTTAATTTGCCTTCATCCATACTATCTCCAGATTATTTTTGTTGGGCTGTAATGCTCACTGATTGAAAGCTGGATGTAGGAGTTGACCTTCTGAACAATCACTGAAGGCCCAGAGCCCATGCAGACCCCTTATTCTTAGGAAGTCAGATCAGTCCCTTTAAGTTTCCTGAACGAAGATCAGCCTCTGTCCCCTGTTCTCAGCCCTTCCTCTCCCTTCTGAGATGCATAAACCCGTTCTTCACCCCCACTCCACACTCTGCACGAGCACCAGGCCACCTGTGCCTGGGACAGCCCTTTTTGGGGATGCCCTTTGGGCTGCTGCAAAGGGACGGGGAGGGATGTGAAGAGAAAGCAAAGCCCCCCAAAGCAGCTGACGTGCTGTGTCTTGCTCTGAAGCAGTCACCAATAGTCTAAAACTTTGCTCAGTGGAGCCCTAAACAACAAAGCCTTCTCCATTTCCCACCTCCCAGGTGGGAGGCACAAGAAACTTGGACGGGAAAACACTTTTGCAAGCAGATTCCCAGCTTGAAGAACTGGATGTGAAATTCCACTCACCGAAATGGCAGCTGCCCGTCCTGTTGTGAATCAAGCCCATGGGGATGTTCCAGCCAGCAGTTCTCCCGACAGCGGTGTGGCACGACTTCTTGCCCTGCAGGTTGTTCCACGAGACATCACTACCTTTCTTCGCAACAGCCACGGCAAAGTAGGATGCTTTCAGAAGATAAACCAGAGGAGAGTTAAGGACTGACCTGAGGATCCCAGTGTGCTCCCTTAGGAGTGCATTGTGTCCACTTGGGAGAGGGCACCTATGAACAGCGTAGCAGAGATACTTTGCACTTACAAATGATTTGCCATGCAGTGACAACAGAAGGATTTGCAGATGTGATGCATCTACTCCCACCATGCTCCTGGGAAATTATTATCCCTGACATTTCCCTTTCCCCCAGAACCCTGACATTTGGGTATGCCAGCAAGCTATAGCAAGACATATGTGATGATTTCTTATCCCCTATTTAGCAAAGGACAAAAACCTTCTCCCCTCTTCCTCTTCCCATTTCTCTAAAGAACAATTTCCTGATGCTGCAACCCAGACCCTCTTTCCCTGTTCGCAGCCCTGGAACCATTATGGTGTGACCAAGGCCAGGTTGGATGGGGCTCTGAGCTGCCTGGTCCAGTGGGGGATGTCCTTGACCATGGCAGGGAGGTGGGATTAGATGACCTTTAAGGTCCCTTCCAACTCAAGTGATTCTGTGATTCTGTGACCGTGCCCCAGATAGCAGCAACTAAGCACAGATCTCTGCTTTGCCTTGACATCTGCTTGCAGACCCAGACTTTCCACCTGACTAGTAAATTCACCTCCCAGATTTTTACTATCTACATTGACACCGTGGCTCTTTGTGTGGGGCTGGCCATTTATTCTCCACTCATGACTGCAGATGTATTTTTTCTACTCATATCCATCAGGGCTGTGTTCCATCCCTCTGTTGGCAGTAATTACCTGGTTCTTCTGTTTTGCTGCATTGACTGTTATCTGAGGGAGGGAGAAAGAAGACAATATTAGATAAAAGGTATAGCAAGTCCAAAACCAGGATAGAGCTCACTAATTTATGGAGGAACTTCATTCTAGGAGTGACTACTCCAGGTAACACCTCATGCATTGACGGAACAAAGCACAGCCTCCATCTGCTCCTCTGAGCTAGAACAATTAGTTTTACTAAGGCTGGTGCTAAAGGACCTCGTGATTAAGGGACATCGTGATTAAAACAAAGAAGATAGAAGCTGGAGGTTGTTGTATTCCTGACACTCTCCTGGGGCTGTTCCACCTTTGTGGAAAGACAAGGTGTGCAGCAGTGAGCAGAGGTGCCTCGGAGCACCGTGTGTTTCTGCTTTCTGGATTTCAGACTAAACCCAATGCTTTTGCTCCAGCCTGTTCCCCACCACCCGGACCCAGAGGGGCAGCCGGGCTGTGCTTACCATCATAGCTTTCTCCCATCACTGGCATCAAGCCACACACCCCAGCAGTGTAGACAAAACCTCCGTCCAAGCTGATAGCATCTGCTTCACCTTTCTGCAATGAAAACGGCAGTGATGAGACGATGCTGTCTGTCCCCAGCCCAGGCTTTTCAGAGATCAGATTGTGAAAGAAGCACTTGATGGAAGGGAGAAAGGCTCGGGGGTGAGGGGACCTGAGAGGCAGTCCCTTAGCATATGGACTGATGAGGTCTCACTGATGCAAACAGAGGGAGTTTTGAAATGATCACCCCCGTGTGCTTGTAACCACCTCCAGCAGCAGCTCTCCTCCCCAGGCACTTGCAGGCTCAGGCGTGTGTGTCCCCTCCCCTGCTCCCCTGCCAGACACATTTCCTTATCTCACCTGTCCTTTCAAGTCTGCATTTTGTGCTGTCTGCACTACCACCACCATCCTCGTCTATGCTATGGAACCACTCTTCTAAGCATTTTTCTCTGCAACCCCTTTTCAACCATCATTTCAAAATCTGTATTTTGCCTTCCTTTTCCAAATAAAAAGTTACTTCTCAGCAGAAAATTGCTTATTGCTTAGCAAACCTGAAAAAAGAACACCGTCCAGTAAATTTGTTTTGAAAACTGTTAATTTTTGAAAGCCCTGTGATGAGGTTGCTCTCTGCCTACTGCTAATTCTCACAAAGGTCCCAGTATTTTATTTCAAAATCTCCCCACTCTTCTCCATCTGACCCCAGGCTGAAAGAAGCAATGCTGCTCTCCATCTGAAAGGTTCACAGGGAGAAGAAAAGGAATAAAAGCCATACCATGATCTTGATAATGCAGCCCTCGGTGTTATCTGCCACGGTGCACTCCACGTCCCCACCACTCCTCACGCTCCAGACGTCACACTTGCTCTTCTCATTCTTGCCCACTGCACACCACCGTGTCTTGTTTTCTCTGCGGTTGGTGTTCACCTGATCTGCAGAACCAGCAGAGGGAAAAAAGGATCAGCCTAGAGCCCCGCTGGACAAAGCTACACACAAGCTGCTTTCTGGGAGCGTGGGACTCAGCCATGAAACCATCGAACACACGAAGCTGCTGCTGCCCAGTGTGAGAAGCCCTGGTTCTGAAGCTGAAGGATGGTTCTGAAGCTGAAGGATGCTCAAAAATCAACTTACAGGTCAGAAAGGAGAATTTCTGCATAACACCAGCCCTTCAGGCGGATCCACGTTAGCTAAAGCATCACAACCACTACCCCACCATGTGTTAATAGTACTTGGTATTGCACCCTATAACATATTCCATGTTTCTCCAGCCCTTGCAGCCCAGACAGCCATGAGAGTAAGACCAGACCAAGCTGGAAAAACACAACCTGGTTATGTCCCTGTGAAGTGGCATCTGAATAATCTGTTTTGATGCTCCATGGAGCTCCATCCTTCCATAAATGCCATAGCAGCTGAGCATACCACAGAGACCTCTGAGCAACTATACATTTTAAGTGGATTTTGGGAGTCATTGGTGAGATGCTTGGCTCTCAGAAAGCCAGCTAGGACATCAGTAAATGCTTGATGAGTCAGGACAGAAATGAAGGACACTTGCCTTCAAGTGGTCTATCCTGGACCTAGTGTCCTGGGATGTTCCTTCCTCCTACACCCTAGAAATGGCTTTTCTAAGCAGCAGTTTTGACCCTGCCAAGCCCTACCACCAGCTGAACAACTGTGGGCAATCGTTGTTGTAATCGTGGTGAAGGGATCAGGGGTGGCGTGTGTGTAAATTTTCCACCTTTGTTGGTGTAAATGAAGTTTGTGAAGAGTGTGTGATTTTAATGATAATACCTTCCATGGGAAATATTTCGCAGAGGCTACTGTCTGTGTTTGAGAACATCATGTTCCATTCCCCAGGCGTGTTTGCTGGTCCCATCTCCTCAGTGCAGCTCACACTGACACGACATGGGTATTTCAGGTCCTGCTTACCTTCCTGAAGGCTCTGGATGGCACTGTAATACTCAAAGCCCAGGTAGAGCTGGGAATCCATCAGTGACGGGATGCGCTTCAGCAGTATAGCAGAGTCTTTGAAAAGCAAGTCTTTGTGGCCAGAGCTGGCCTGGCCGGATGGCCCAAAGAGCTGGAAGGTGCCGGTTGTGCCCACGCCAAATTTTTCCTGCCGTGAGGGGAAAATAATCAGAAATGGCCATACCAGAAAGCTGGAGAGAGAAAGCAAATCCAGGCGACAGAAGAGGGGGTGCCAGGGAAAGGAAAGAAGAGCTTGACAATACCTGTGCTTTTGAGAGGAAGGTCCAGATGTCATCAACCTTGCTATCATCTCGAGCCACAACGGCGTGAGCAGGCACCCTGGCCCAGTGGCAGCTTTTGTAGTTGTCCACAGGCTGACGGGTGCCATCCAGACACAGCAGCTCGTACTGATCCTTCTCCCCCGGGACTCTTTCTGGAGGAAGGGAGCAACCATGAGTTGCATCACAACAAAAATAGACAAAAAAGCCAGTCTGGGGCAGCTTTGTAATGAATTTATTTCCACTTTGCCCCCTACAAAGAGAGAGCAGAAGCTCAGGGGAGAGTTCTTGGAAGAAGGCAGGCTGCATGCACTCCCAATGGTAATAGGAGAAAGCAGGGGCAGACCAGGTTGCTCCTGGTGGATCTTGAAAACCTCCAAGGATGGCAAGTGCACAGCTGTCCTGGGGGACCTGTCCCACTACCTGTGCCTGTGCTTGACAATTTCTCCTTGTATCTGGTTCAGACCTCTCTTGTTTCAGTTTAGGATTATTATTTCTCATCTATCCACTGTCCACCTCTGTAAAGATCTTGGCTCCACCTTCTTGCTAACCTCCTTGTGGGCACAGGCAGGCTGCTATGAGGTCTCCCCAAAGCCATATCTTCCCCAGGCTGATCAAGCTCATTGCCCTCAGAATCTTCTCACAGGACAAGTATCCCTTTCTCCATGACTATCTTGGTGGCCCTCCACTGAGCTCACTGCAGGCCCTGGGCATGCCGGAACATCTTCTGTCTCCAAGAGGTGCAGAGTCAGTTGCTGTGGCATGAATTCCCTCCAAAATCTCTCCCAGGGGGGTGGGTGAGTGTAATTACCTACACAATTGTTCACCCTGCATTTGTTGTGATAACACTGTGAGATATGGCACCAACCATAATACCAACTGAACTTAAATCAAGCAGGTTCTCCTTCTTCAAAGAGGAAGCCCAAAGAAGAAGAAGTGGACCCCACCACAATCATATTTTCCAGTAACAAGGATGAGTCAGTCCACAGTGTACAAAACATGTTTCTAGACATGAAAGGAAAGAGGTCTGGGGCAAACTTGGAGAGGAATGAAAGTCTGCACGATGTGGACTAATTGCAGGATGGGAAGGCAGCAAGAGATGGAAAGGAGAGACACAAATGATCTCTCAGACCTACCTTGAACAGTTGTGTGTTTCACAAAAGCCACATCACCTTTTCCATCTTTCAGGCAGCTGCAGGTGGGAGGAACAGAAGAGATATTAAGGAACCAGACACTGTGGCTCCCTATCTCCTGTTTCAGCAAATTACTTTGGCACAAACTGCAAACTTAGAGAACTTCCCCCAAAACCAGATGTGCTGGCAGAGAAGAAAATGCAATGGCAGAGAAGTAGCACTCGAGAAGCCCAGTTTGACCTGGCACAATGTTAATGCTGTGTATTCTCAAGTCTGTGCAGAACCATGCAACCCAGCTGCCTCCCTCACTTCCCTCTAGCTGCCTGCCAGTTAGTGCTGAGCAGATCTTTAGTTGCCAGCACTCCCAGCTCTGTAAATTCAGCCCCCTCTGATTACAACACAGCCCTCTCCGGTATAACAAAATCTTGTATGTGTCAGGGCTAGAATATTCACCAAAAGGAAAACAACTTTCACTCACTCAAGAGCTCCAGAGTATCCAGAATAAGGTCCCGAGCGGGAGCATTTGGTTTTGGGGTCCCCCTTGCACTGACGGCACAGTTTTGGTTCAGTGGTGGCACCAGGCACGCAGCTGGCAGAGAAAAAGTTGGCCACCGCTGTGGATGAGAAAGATGCAATGGTTAATCTAGAATTCGCTTCGACAAGGACCTGGAAGGGAGGGGATGCATAAAGGACGTCAGTGTGAGCCACCTCTGGACCTCCCCAGATTGGGCAACATTGCTTCTGCTGTACCACCACCCCTGGCTCAGCACCAGCCGTTTATCTCACCGCTCCCCACCTCACCTTGCTCAATGGAGCCCGAGTCTTTGCCATCCCACTTGATGTCTCCTCGGCTGAGGAGTGTCCCGATGGGGATGTTCCAGCCAGCAGACCTGCCCAGGCCCGTGTGGCAGGAGGTCTTGCCCTTCAAGTCATTTATTGTGAAGTCTGTTCCTTTCTTCACAACAGCCACGGTGTAGTAGCTGGTTGCGGAACCTGCAGTGCAGGAAAAAGCAGAAAAGCAACGAAAAAACAGGACTCAGGAACATTTCAAATCCTGCCAAACCCCCGATTTCAGAGAATGAAGTTCCAAACAATTAGCAGCTTTGCTTGAACACTCGTGATTTTCCCATTTTCTTAGGGGTGAGCTACACTGCCAATATCAAACCAACGCTGCACATTACAGCTCGGAATGGTGAGTGACCTGAAAGTGCTATCACACACAAAATGCCTTGCCACTGGACAGATGTTAGACATGCCCAGAGGTTTGTAAGGATCCTCCAATGAGTCTTTTTATCTTTCTTAGGAAAGTCTGGAAAAGAGGAGACTGAGAGGAGACCTTATTGCCCTCTACAACTACCTAAAGGGAGGTTGTAGTGAGGCTGGTGTTGGTCTCTTCTCCCAAATTGCTGATGACAGGACAAGAGGAAATGGCCTCAAGTTCCATCAGGGGAAGTTTAGGTTGGAGATTAGGAAGAAGTTCTTTCCTGAGAGGGTGGTTGGGCACTGGAATGGGCTGCGCAGGGAGGTGGTGGAGTCACCGTGCCTGGGGGTGTTCAAAAAACGGGTTGATGAGGCACTTGAGGCCATGGTCTGATGGTCCAATGGCTAGGAACATGATGGGATAAAGGTTGGACTTGATGACCCTGGAGGTCCCTTCCAACCATAATGATTCTATGATTCTATGATAAAGTCTTTTCTCAAACACCATTGCCCACTGAAGCATCCATGTGAGCCAGTGTAAGCAGGTTACCTGTGCTGTCTAGCTCAGTGTTTTACCCACATAGTTCAAGGTCACTGAAAGCAGATCTCTGGGACCAGCACAGTTTTTATGCCATGCTTTGGGATGACCATGATTTCTGCTCATGGTGCTTTCCTTCCGTGGCCACTGCATCTTCATGGGTCAGTGGCTTTCATCACAGCTGATGTCAGAAATGGGGCACTGGCTCTGCCCCTTTCTGCCACAGAGGCTCTATGACCACGGGTGATGATTCACATTTTGGTGTAACCACCTCTCACCCTTCCCCTCTGGAATCTGGGAGCCAGGAGCAGTATCTCGGACACCCAATGGAAATAATGCAGAAGCTCTGTGTGCAAAGGGTGGCCTTAGCTCTACCAGTTTGTTACCACCACTTGGCTTAAAAAAGTATTGCATGAAAATGTACCTCCGGTGTGTTCGTAGACCTCAGCAACAACGGGCCTCAGCTTGTAGGGGGCAAGACCTGCCTCGTAAATGTGACCACCATCCAAGCTAATGGCATCTGCTTCATTATTCTAAACAACAACAAGATTTTGGTCAATAAACAAAGAGCAGGAACGTGTGAGGGAAAATGCTTTCCTGGAGTCTCTCCTGGACCTTTGTGGGTGAGTCCTTCTCAACCAGTGAGAGCAACCAGTGACTCAAAGGAAACCCCAACCTTCTCTGGGCTGCTGAAACATCCTCAGTGCCCAGCACAGACATTGCTGCCACTCACCGAAATGGCTTTTATGCAGTCAAGGTATGTTGCTTTCTGCAGGCAACTCAATGCAACACTCTCTTGTTGCATGAGGTCCCTCAGAGCATGGCATTTCTTCTCTTCTGGTGAGGATATTGTGCACCATCTGATGCTTGGCTTGGGGGGAGCAGCAAAACACAGAGCTATAGAAAGAACCAGAAATCAGTTGTCTCAGGAAGGTAGAAAGGCAGCACATACAGAGAAAAAGCATTTCTGTGGATACAGGATGGCTGGTTCCCTGCAGCCATGGCCTTGGGTGGTGGCCAGGTGCAGGACCTCCCTTGCACACCTCTAAAGTCCTGCAGGAAGGCTGTTTCTTTCTCGCCTGATGTGTGCACCTTCAGGAACATCTGGGAGGATCATTCCTGTCCCTAGGCAATGGGGACACAGCATGGTGATTCAAGCAGCTTGAGCTCACGGCAGCATCCATAGGAGCAGGAGAACAAATTCACACACTTGAGTAGAAATCTAACTCAAAACTTTGCAAAAATGGGGAGAAAAGGTGGTCCACCAAAGCAACGTCTTTGCAAATAGTCCCAGCTCTGACCTGGCCAGACTATACTCTGTACATTGCCATGTGTGACCTTGGCAGCAAGTTGATCTGATATCTGTAACCGTCTCTTTATATCTCACCTCCTCCACAGAGATGCAGAGCCACTGCCACACTCCTCTTTTCTGAGAGCAACCAGTAAACCCAGCCGACTGGCTGCTCTGGGAGACAGGAGCAAAGCCAAGCCTCTGGTGGACACAGACTCACACATCCTGAACAGCAGAAGCAACCCAAACGCCAGAAACCCTTGAAACTTGCAGTCCCAGTAAGTGGCTATGCTGTGGTGCACACTTCACCCTAACCCTGCCCCTTCCCAGCAGGACTGTGCTGACCCAGAGCCTGTGTGCACAGCTCGTTCCTTCCAAACCCGAGATGGCACATGGCCTTCAAACACCTCCAGATGAACCCGTGCTGTTTCCATTCTCTCTTTCACCTCTGAAATACTCTCTCTTGCTTGATTTTTGAGCAATAACCCCGCCAGCAGACACCTTCCCTCCTCCCAGCGCAGGGCACAGGGAGGGCACATCCTCAGCCTTAATTCCTGCTGCCATCATCCATGTTTTTCAAGCCTTGGCTGCACAAAGCCGTGGTTGCCTTAATCTAGTGCTGGACCAGGACCTTCTGAGGGAGTCAGCCCAGCTGCACTGGAGAGCACTGGGAAGCCCAGGTGCCACAGCCTCTGCTGCAGAGCTTTCGGGCAACCTCAGGGGAGGAGGAGGAGGAACTCTTCACCGTTAATAACACATCAGTGCGTGCTCCTACTCAGCAAAGGTGCTCAGCAGCACAGGGGGCTCTTCCCACGAGAGGACACCACCACACTTCATGGGGGTGTCAGAAGAGACCCGCTGCCTACTCCGAGAAGGGGACCCTTTGCAGGCAGCGGTGACCAGGTCAGGTGCAGGCAGCAGCAATATCCTTGCCGTGGCTACCTGCCCATTGACTGCCAGAGCTGTGAGCAGAGCGAGGGGGGGCAATAGTGGCTTCAGGCTCTGCAGGCACAATTCAGACACAGAGTGCACAGGAGCCTGAGCAAAGTGCGGTGGCGGCAGCCGGGCAGAGCAGCGCAGGAGCAGCGGGGGCAGCATGCAGAGCCTTTCCTTATTTAAACTCTATTTTATTGTCACTGCCTTCGGGTTTCATCCAACACACATGCAGGCTTGGCAGCGCCTGTTCTAGCTTCTTGTGCCTGTTCTAGCTTCTCGTGCCTGTTCTAGCTTCTCGTGTGTGTGTCTGTGTCTGTGTGTGTGTGTGTGTGTTTCCCTTTGCCCCATGGCAGCAGGAGTGCGGAGCCTCTCCAGAGCAGTCCAAAACCTGGCAGTGGGTGCCGAGCATCCCCCTCCTGACGAGCTGAGCACCCCTCTTCTTCCCAGCTGAGCACCCTCCTCCTTGCCAGCCGAGCACCCCCTCTCCTTGCCAGACAAACATCCCCTCTCCTTGCCAGCCGAGCACCCCCCTCCTTGCCAGCCGAGCACTCCCCCTCCTTGCCAGACAAACATCCCCTCTCCTTGCCAGCCGAGCATCCCCCTTCTTGCCAGCCGAGCACTCCCCCTCCTTGCCAGACAAACATCCCCTCTCCTTGCCAGCCGAGCA
>VZRW01004675.1:29447-89760 GCA_013398125.1 Aegotheles bennettii | reverse complement strand
GAGCACCCCCCTCCTTGCCAGCCGAGCACTCCCCCTCCTTGCCAGACAAACATCCCCTCTCCTTGCCAGCCGAGCATCCCCCTTCTTCCCAGCCGAGCATCCCCCCTCCTTCCAAGCTGAGCATCCCCCTCCTTCCCAGCTGAGCACCCCCCTCCTTGCCAGCCGAGCACCCCCCTCCTTCTCAGCTGGGCACCCCCCTTCTTCCCAGCTGAGCACCCCCTCTCCTTCCCAGCCGGGTGCTCGGCAGCTTGCAGTGGGGAGCTGCAGACCTCTCTCCAGCCTCCATGGGCTGTCCCAAGGAAAAAGCTGCTGTCATCACTGCTCGGAACCATCCTTGCCGACGGGGATCCACAGCTGCCCAAGCCAGTCCCTGGCTCCTTTGCCTTTACGTCCTGGCTTTTACAGAACCACGGCCCTGGCACGGGCTGCAGCTCCAAACCAGCCTCGCCCAGGGGGAGAGCCTGGGCTCCCGGGAGGTTTTGCTCCTTCCTCTGCCCCGGCACTGTTTGCAGCAGACACTTACCCACTATCCCGAAGGACAGCACGGTGGCGAGTACGAGTTTCATGCTGGAGCGGGGGGTCGGGTGCCGAGGAGGGGGTGCAGCAGCCTTGGTCACAGACTGTCCCCTCCGAGTCTGTGATGGCCCCCAAACCGCTTTCTCCCCCTTTTATAGAGGAACAGCCCTGGCAGTGTTTGCAGAAGCAATGACCTAACACTGTTTGTCCTTCCTTGTTTCTCAATAGCTCCTAAATCGTCCCCCCTCCCTCCCGCCCCCCCGGATCAGCCCATTTTTAGGAAGCCTTTCACTTTGGCACCGAACCCCTCTGCAGGCAGGATCCGAGCAGAGCCAGGCGCTTTTCACTTCCCGAGGGGCTGCAGGTGGACAATTCCCAAGTTCTGACATCTGAGTTCCCCCGCGGGCCGGAACGCCGCGGGAGGGGCGATTTTCTTTGTGTTGGCCACCCCCTGCCTTGCCCGGCCTAATCTCAGCAAGTCCCTGCTGGATCCAGCCCCGAGTCCTGCGGGTTTGCCAGGAACTGCTGCTGCGGTGCCCACCGCCCTTTGGCTCGCAGCACCCCGGGTGCTGGCCCGCTCCCTCCTGCCGGTGGCCAAGGGGGTTGGAAGGCAGCGAATGTTCCTCACGCGTGGTCTGGCAGGCTCCTCGCACAGGCAAAGCAATCAACAGCGGCGAGGGGACAACTCAACAGGGCCCTGCAGCCAGGAGGAGACATCGCGCTGCACCTTCCTGAAGTTCTCGGGGTGAACCTGGGAATGAATGCTGGGATCAGCAGCCACCCTCCTCCCCCTTCCTTGGCAAATCCTCTCCATCCGAATGTATCATTTATCTCTTTCAGCCAGCACCAGCAGGGCATGGCTTGGTTTATGAAGGTCAGCCTTCACGATGCTCTCCCAGGCTTGATGTCCCCATCTTTGCTGCAGGCTGCAGGACCAGCTTCAGGCTGACTTGGGCACATGCACACTAAATGAGTCTCTGGAGCACAGCGACTGACCCACAAGCTCTGGCAGCATCCCTAGAGAGCAGCTCCTAGGACTGGTCCACCCACCATGTCTGGCACAAGCTGCAAGAGTGCAGTAGGAAGCCCGGTGGTGAGATCCAGCTCCCAGGCTTGCTCTCGAGCACCAGCCTCCCTTTTTGATCTTCTGCATCCCCTGCACAGGTCCTCCCTCTCCCATAGCCTGCACCCTCCAGGCAGCAGTGCCGTGGACTTGCCCGCAGCTGGCTCCTTGCTGAGCTTGGCTGAAAGCACCCTGAATTGGCTCTTCCCCCTCCTTCCAGCAGGCTTAGAGCACAGCGACCTGCAGGTGCATGGTGGTGGCCAGAGTGGCTTCAGTGCAGGTGGGAGCCCGGTGCCAGGTCAAGGATGTGGCTCTACAAAGTGACCCAGGGGAGGGGGCTGCTGGAGATCTTCAGGCAAGGACCACCTTCACCGTGGCACCATGAGCCTACCCTACCTGTGACTCTAGGTCCCTACAGACTGAGCGAGAGACACTCATGGCCATGATGGTTATCTAAGCATCATCTTTAGCAGTTCCTTCAGCATGACTGGTTCATGTTTCTCAACCCTTCATCCCCCGCTGCCCCAGAGGAGCAGCACTTCTTGTGTCCAGAGCATCTCCAAACACTGCAACGGGGGGGTGAATGACTTGCTCCCACCACAAGCCTGCCTTCCCTTTCAAAATATCTCCCATCCATATTCACTCCAGCAAGCTGTGGCCCTCCAAGGTCTTCCTCCACTGAGACATGTAGGTGCTGCTGAAATCCATCCCCAGCTCCCCACGGGTCTCACCAATCCTTGCTTCACTCAGGGTAGCATTAGTAATGTCCCCATCCATGGGAGGAAGAGGCACCAGGGCTTGCAGGAGGCTGTCCCACATGGTTCTTCCATAGTTTTTTGTTGATTTGTTCCAAAATGCCTCTTGCAACAGATGCCCTGAGAGAGCCCAGAAATTGCAGTGCCACTGAAAAATCGAGGATATCTGAGCACATAAACCAAGGTGGAGATACTTGGACATCTTAACTTCACAAACAGAAGAGCAGTTGCTGGAAGAGCTCACGCTATCTTGCCTTCTGCACATGCTTCCCAACCTTTTTCACATGGACCACACTGCTCCTCTCTGCCCTTTTAAATCACACCAGCACCCCCAATGCACTCTCTGTATGGGCTGAGGGGGTAGCTGTGGTGTGGTGATGCGATGGGTGGTTTCCACTCCACACCTCTTTCCCTTGTCCTCCCAGATGCCATCAGGGCAAAGCCAGGGGTGAAGGGAGAGGTTGGATTGCAATAGATTTTACTGCTTACCCCTTGTCCTCCAGCCTTTAGAAGTAATCTCCTGGATTTCCAGATGTCCAGCCACTAGTCATCTGGAAAGTCACCAGCCACGTACAAAGCAGCTTCTATACCTCCTTTTGATGCCTCCACGATGGATTTCCATTCACCTCCTGGTGTGTGCCCATCTTGTGGCTGCTCCTTCAGCAGCTTTGCCTCCTGCAGCCAAGATCTGCTGCTCCAGCCTGCCACAGAGCAGCTCTGGGGAGAAGAAACTCTTCCAACACACAGCTTGACTTGGAGGTGCCCAATGGCAGAAGCACAGCAGATTGGTGAGGTGTTCTCTAGGCTATCTGCGCTTGAAGGCTCAGACCTTGATCTCCAAAGGAGTCAACAGACATAGAAGATGCTCCTTTCTGAGGAGTACATCCCACCAAGGGAAGCCTTGGATGGAAAAGGCAAAATATTCTGGGTGGCGTCCAGCTGCAAAATGCCTTCCTTTTGGAGTCCAGGAGGGACAAAGGTCTTGGTGCAACCAACTTCATCCACTGGATGTCTATCAGACAACTGTTTTTTCCAAATTCTGTGTTGGAAAATGCACGTTTATTCACACAGCGGGTCCCTCCTCTCCCAAAACACACACACACACGTGCTTCTACAAGTTCTAGTTGGATCCATACCTCACTGCCCAGGTGCAAAAAGAGAGCTCCTCCCGTGCCTAAATGCTGGCAGATTCAACAGTGAGGGCCAATTGTCACTAATGATGGGAATTCTTGTTGTCTTTCAAGGTTAATGCTGTGGCTCATGCAAGCAGAAACAGCTATACCAGAAAGGACAGAGCTAAGCCAGCACCTCTCAGACTTTGTCCTTGTTATCCAGAAAGCATCAAGCCTTCTGTAGTGAACATCTTCATGAAATGAGCTGAATTATTATTGCACATCCCAAGTTCGTTGCATTGCGACAGGACAGGTCCCGGCGGTTCTGTTTGCAGAAAGAGGATGCTGCTAAAAATTACATGAATGATGAAGAAATACAACTTAACACACCCTCTGACCAGCCACGGGTCACTGGTGATACATAAACACATCTCAACCCCCAGGAGAAAAACAGGGCTTGGCCCCACGCTAAGTAAAGCTGAAGGTAAAATAATCCTGCTTGTTTCCACATCTCCATGATTACTGCAAACCACGCTGTGGGCTGTGGTTGAGGAGAGGCTGGGCTGGAGTTTTGGCTGTGTCCTAAATAAAGGACACTCGTAACTGAGCTGGGATAAAGTCAGAGCTGGCAGGACCATGTGGGAGAGGGCTCAGCTTCATCACGGTGCTGGCTGTTCCCTGTGGCACAGCTCATCCCGGAGCCAACGCTGCTGAGCGAGGCTGAAGCCGAGGAGTGGTGGGGAATGAGGGAAAACATTAACTAGGGGGGTGGAAACCTGCAGCCAAGGCACTGCACCAACACAGGCACCTCATCTTTGGAGACATCACTTCCGTAGAGGTGCTCCTATCCAGCAGCGAAGACCTTTGGAGCTAAAGCTGCTCTTCCCAGGGTCACCAGGCTGGCAGCTGTGTGATGAAGACCCAGCTCACCTTGAGATGTAAAGTAGAAAAAGCACTGAAAATAGAAGACAAAAAAAATAAATAAAAAGAATCAATCAAACCTCGGGGTGGGGTGGGCAGAGGGCAGAGGGTGATATACACCCAGCAGGACTTTGGGCTTGTCTATAGAGCTGACTTGTTTCCCTCTAGAAATGGGAATATCTAGTCTGTAGCTTGGAGAAGGCTGGAGCCCACCCATGACCAGGATGGCAGCATGGTCAACCATGAAAGCTGGGCTTGTCTTGTCCTGGTCCCACAGGTCACGTGGCAGCAGGGGAAGGCAAGAAGAGCGACCTGATGGGACTCGTTTTCCCAGACCATCTTCCCTGCTCCTCTGTTGATATCCCAGGGTGGGACACGAGACTGAGACTTGGCACTGAACCAGCAATGGTGCCCATCGCAGGAGATGGGAGATGATGATTCTGGGTGGTGAGTGGATGGAGAGCAGCCCCGAGGAGAAGGTCTTGGGGATACTGGAGAGTGATAAATTGGACATCAGCTGGCCCTGTGCGATTGTAGCCCAGAAATCCAAGTGCAACCTGGGCTGCATCCCGGGCTGCATCCCAAGCAGCGTGACCAGCAGAGCAAGGGAGGGGATTCTCCCCCTCTACTTTGCTCCAGTGAGACCCCACCTGGAGTGCTGTGTCCAGTTCTGGAGTCCCCAGTAGAAGACAGACAAAGACCTGTTGCAGCCAGTCCAGAGGAGGGTCCCAAAGATGGTCAGGAAGCTGGAGCACATCTGCTATGGGAACAGACTGAGAGAGTTGGGGGTGTTCAGCCTGGAGAAGAGAAGGCTCCAGGGAGATCTCAGAGCACCTTCCAGAACCTGAAAGGGCTCCAGGAAAGCTGGAGAGGGACTTTTGACAAGGGCATGGAGTGATAGGATGAGGTTCCAACTGCCAGAGGGGAGATGGAGATGGGATGTGAGGGAGAAATTGTTTGGTGTGAGGGTGGTGAGAGCCTGGCCCAGGGTGCCCAGAGAAGCTGTGGCTGCCCCTCCCCGGCAGTGTTGAAGACCAGGTTGGATGGGGCTTGGAGCACCCTGGTGTGGTGGGAGGTGTCTCTGCTCATGGCAGATGGTCTTCAAGGGCTCTGTCCAACCCGAACCATTCTGTGATTCAGGTGGCCAGAGGGGAATTCAGGGGGCTCCTGTGGGGCTGGTTTACCTGGTCAGGGTAAGCATCTGGGGGAAATCCCAGCCCTCCTGCCTGATGCCAGGTCTTTCCTGGAAGAGGGAGTCACTCGTTCCCTGGTGTGTCCATCAGCACGGGGCTTGCAGCAGCTGTGAGCCACACCGTGGGAGTGCCAGCTCTGTGAGCCTGTCCATGGCCAGCGGTGGACTGGGACCAGCTTGGCACTCCCTGTGGCTCCCAGGGCCTGACAGATACCTGGAGAGCTGTGGCAATCCTTGCAGAAACATGATTTCACCCCCTGTTTGGACCTTTGGGTCAGTTCTGGGGCTGTGCTCCAGCTCCAGAGTCATTGTGGTCGGTTTATTTTTCAGGAAATGCCACAAACCCTTTTTTCCCCTGCCAGTTAGGAGAAGCACTTGGTGTCAGGTTCGGACTGTGTTGCAATGTGCTGTTTTCTACCTGGGATGAGCTGAACCCCCCACTGGAGAGTGGGAGCTTATGTTCTTTGAACCAATATCTTCTTTTAAGCATTGCTTCTAAGTATTGCTTCATTTCTGAGCAGCACATGGCAAACAAAGAGCTCTCTGTCAGTTCTAAGCAGCTCTTCCCAGCCCAGAGCATTAAGCCCAGCTGCAGCCTGGTGCCCCTTGTCCGGAGCTGCTCCCCAGGTCATGCCATTGCAGGTTTGCCTCTAGCTTGGAGAATAATGTCAGCTCAACAGCCAGGGACCAGCAGTTCACCCTTCTTGCCTGGCACAGCAGCTCTGCAGGACCATGCCACTGCCCTTTCCTTGCACTCTCCCTCCCCCCTCCCAGCAAACACCAAACTGGTCCAGTGTCCACGAGGAAACAGGTTTTTTCTCGACCTTCTCTCCCAAGCAAGCCACCTTCTAACTCCTCAGCTCCCTTGCTGAAGTCAGCAGTGGTGTCTGCTCTGCCGGCCAGTGGTCCCTGCAAAACTCACCCTCTGAGATATGCAATTAGTGCCATTCCTCCTAATGAGGGCTTCCAGTTTGCTTAATTAACCCAAAGGTTAACAGGATTACCAGCAACTCCAGGCAACCTTGGGAGCTGTGGTGGTCTTGGAGGGCTTTTGGAAGGGAAGGCAGAGAAACACGGTGGGTGAACCATTCCTGCTGAAGACACGCTTATGAGTGGCTGGAACCTGGTGATGTTCACCCCCACTTCGTGTCTACCTTCCAAAGATCTGTGGGAACAACCAGTAAATACTGATAGCCGGGAAAGAAAGGGCAGGAGTGCCAGCTGCCCTGCACGGCCACAGTGGCCTCGGCTCCTCTCCCGCAGGACACCCAGGTCCCGTGCCAGGGCATGCAGTGGGCGGTTGCACAACTCTTCTGTCCACAGGATGGTTGTGTCCAGCTCTGTAGGATGTGCCAATTTCCACGGGGGCATGTACCCACAACAGGGTGCTAGACCTTCCCAGAGGATGTGGCTGGACCAGGATGGCAAGATGGTGGCTTAGATGGTCAAGAGGAGCCACAGCCACCCCACCCCACCACCACGAGGGAGCACCCAGCTGGGTCCTACACCTTTGGCTGCCAAAGGAGCAGAGGAGCATCACTGAAGCAGGCAGAAGAAAGCTCCTGGCAGATGCAGCCAGCCTTGCTGGTGGTTCACGTGGACCAAGAGTGGCTTTGCAGGAACTATGGGCACAGAGCTGCCGGTGGGAGCAGGCAGCAGAGGCCAGCAGCCAGAAAGACACGGAAGGAGAAAGCAAGGGGAGACACCAAGAAGGAAAGACTTGTGAACCAACTTCACGGAGCAGCGCCGGCAGCACGAGCCCCGGGGCTGGAAGCGTTGGCTGGCTGTCGGAGCTGCTCTCACTGCTGGATCCAGCCCAAGGAGCAGGGACTGAACCTCTTATCACCTTCAGCAGCCCACAGGCAGCCTGGCCAGGCTGGCACAGCCACCCAGCCTGGCGTCCAAGCATTGTGTTCAGCTGTTGGATAGCCACTCTGCCCAGGAATGAGATTTGGGCATTAAATGAATGGGGAAAGGGTCAGCTCCCCAGTGGGTCAAGCTGAACTCTACCACTTGCTGTTCAACCCCTTTCCAGTTAGTTACTCCGTGGTAATCATTAATACCAAGCCCCTGACTGTATGTGGAGCCTCACAATAGCTAATTTTTAAATTGTGACCAGAGCTACACGCTGTTACTTGTGCCCTGGTTGAAGCCACCTTCCCGATTAAACACTCCAGCAGCCAATCCGTTTCCTCACTGATTAATAGTGGTTGTTTTGAAACCAACAAAAGATCTGCTGGCCAGCATTCCCTTCCACTTTGTAATGTTAAAGCAGCATTAAAGGGAATTAATGGAAATAAGGCTTCAGAATAACAGCAAGGCTTAGTCTTTATTGGAGACCCTTTGAACTCTAGTTAAATTAATTTTCCTTCTGCTCTTGAGATTTTTCAAATGCAGATCTGGCAGTTCCATAGTCACGAGCCATGCAAACATCTCACCCTTTGGAGGCCAGTGGCTAAGCATGACACCAATGACTGAATACTGGACCCAGGACCTGGAAGGACACCTCTTCCCTGCCAGTGTCGGTGACCACCATACCATCAGTGAAAGACCTCCCCTACCTAGGGATCTCTGAGGAGCCCACGGGCAAGACTTGACCTTTCAATCCTGGCCAGTGTCGGTGACCACCATACCATCAGTGAAAGACCTCCCCTGCCCAGGGATCTCTGAGGAGCCCAGGGTCAGGCTTGACCTTTCAATCCTGGCCAGTGTTGGTGGCCACCATACCATCAGTGAAAGACCTCCCCTGCCCAGGGATCTCTGAGGAGCCCACGGGCAAGGCTTGACCTTTCAATCCTGGCCAGTGTTGGTGGCCACCATACCATCAGTGAAAGACCTCCCCTGCCCAGGGATCTCTGAGGAGCCCACGGGCAAGGCTTGACCTTTCAATCCTGGCCAGTGTTGGTGGCCACCATACCATCAGTGAAAGACCTCCCCTGCCCAGGGATCTCTAAGGAGCCCACAGGCAGGCTTGACCTTTTAGTTCCCCCTCTCCCTCCCAACTGGCAGAGGAATTTGTTTCCTGGTCATTGGTCAAGATGTTCTCATCAAGATAAAATCCGAGGGGAACGGCTCCTCCCATCCTCACCAAGCCACTCCCTGGTCGCCCAGGGCTGGCACAGCCCCGAAGGCACTGCTGGACCTGGCTCTCAAACCACCTCCTCCTTTCCAGTAATTACTGTTTTGCAATGTGGAAAATAAGAAAAGTCTTGGGACTATCAAGAGCTCTGGGAGGAGCAGAGAGGGGGAAGCAAAAAGCCAAGCTGAGCAGATTTCCAACCCCCTCCTGAGGGCTTTTAGGCTCCTGTGGCATTTTAATCCTCTCGGCATTTCCATCTTCAGGGGTAAAGGAGCAGAAACCCCAGGCAGAGGTGTGGGGGCTTCAGGGCACGTGTCTGGCTGGGGCTGGTCGTGGGGAGGGAGCCCTAGGGTGGGGTGGGGTGATCAGCAGGACACAGCAGCCCTCTCCCAGAGCCCCTGCAGCACCATCCATCGCCCCCTTGCCCACACGCTCTGCTCATGCCCTGGGGAAGGTGGTGGCAAGGCCCAGCTAGAGTGTGATGTGGCCATAACAGCCACTGAGAGCTGTTGCAAGAATAAGGGAATTTCTTGCCCCGGATGTTTTGAGAGAAGTTGCACTATGTGGGGGGGACGTGGCTGTGCTCTGTAGGTGTAGTGATGGGCTGTGTCATGGACAAAGGGTGCTGCGGGGGGACAAATGGCTTCGTGCCACCAACCTTCAAGTCACAGGTTTCGAAAAGGAAAATAAACTCCTTTTGGGGTGTCTGGTCACTGAGGTCTCAGCACAGCCGTGTCCGTAGCCTTGCAAGGGTGGAGCTGAGATCTGTTGTTCCCCCCTCCACCGGAGGTTTTGCTCTTCAGCACGCACCCCTCTGATCACCAACACCCTTCTCCCATCATCTGTGTCTGCCAGAGGTGTCCACTGCAGGCAGAAAGCCCTGCCACTCTTCTCTTGTGTGAAACATGGGAGGAGACCACAGCCAGAGTGCACCAGGACCACGTGCCAAGGGAAGAAAGAGAGAAAGAGCCTTGGAGAAACACTGGCCAGCTGGGATGTCCTGCAAGACATCCCTTACCAAAAGTCATCACCAGCTCTTACAGCCCCATCCTCCCACATTTTCAGGCTCACTGAGTGCCTCCAGGAGCCTGTTCATGCTCAATCCATCAGTCCCTGCCTGGAGGAGCACTGGACCCCAGCTCCACCACAGCTCTGCCCCTGCCTGGCCATGGGCCTGTTGGTCCATACTCCAGCCCACAGATTTCCCAGCCAGACCTTGGACCTGCCTGCTGGTACCCAACCCTGCTACTGTTCCCCAACCCGATCCAAGCCTCAGACCTGCCTCGTCACCACCAGCTTCCCAGGGGATGTGGACTCTGGGCTGACCCCAGCTGCTATCCCAGGGCCCATCCTGCTCACCTTGCATGGAGACAGTGATGGACAAGTCCCCTGTGGCTGAGCCGTCACGCTGGGCTCCCCATCCCTTTAGGAGCAGTCAGCCCTTGTGGTACCCTGGTGCACAGGAGAGGACACAAAACTATCTTCTGGTTAGACCAGGGAATGGACAGCAGAACCTCAAGTCTCCTGTAGGGCTTTGATCCCATACTTCAATCCATTTACAGCCCACTTTATCCTGAGCCATTATTTTTTGTATGCAGCAGCAAAGATTTTTCCAACTGACCAAACATTGCTACTGAGTTCTGACTCTCAAAGGAGTCCCACAGCCCCCAGCAGACATCAACACCATCTTCTATAAACATGCCATGGAGAAATAACATGAACAAATAGCAGGAAGGGCTTTATGGAGGTCCTACTGCAAACAAGAGATTTGTTCCCCCTTGAGGTGGGAAATCCCCGTGAAAAGACCAGGCTGGCCTTTAGTCAAGGACATCAGGCTTGTGTAACCACGGCGGGCTTCAAGGAAGCTGGGACTACCAACCCGTGTCTTCTTTCTTGCCTACCACAAGGGACGCTAGCACAGATTCTAAGGGCACAGCAGCAAACAGCTTCTCAGGGAGCCTTTTACACCAGAAGAGCAATCAGCTTTCCATTCATTGAGTGTAATAACTCTATTAGCAACATTTGGAGCTCCATCTGTGGCAGAGGACTTCATAAATCTGAGAAGCCAAAAGAAGGACCCATCTCTCTCTGCTGTAGCCCTCTCAAAGTTAAACCTAGGCTGCCTCTGCCATCCCAAGGGTAGACATCTTCGGAGGCCAATTCACCCCACTGCAGCAGAGGTGGCACAAAGTATCCCATGGACGTGGTGGAGGACACAGATGGTGGCTCAGGCAGGGCACCCAGCTGCCCAGTGGCTAGGGGAAATCATTCCCACCTTCAGCTATCCAAGCTGAATTAAAGGATTAACTGATGGCAAGTCAAGCTGTCCTGATGTTGAGGAGAGACGTGGGCACCTGGAGCAGCTCAGGGCTCACAGATGCCAAGGTACAGGTTGCTCATTTATCCAGCAGCCACAGTGCAGGTTCTTCTGGTCACAGGTGATCGCTTAAAAATAAAAGCAGAGGGGGCAGAAGGGGAGGGAGGGAAACGCAGGGGATGTGCCACAGCCAGACCCCCGTGGCAAGGACATCCCCCCTGCTGGGCCACCCTGATGGCCAGAGCCTGTCCCAGCTCGTGCACTGCTGGCATGCAGGGTTCAAGCTTGAGGCAACAAGCCAGGCAGCAGTACCCAACCCAAACCTTGGACATCATTATCTCCTGAAGGGTTTCAGCAGGGTGCTGAGCCTGCTAAACCCACTTTCCCACATCTGCAGTCTTCAACAGCAGGGTGCTGAGCCAAGAAGCGAACCCCAGCATCTTGGGCATGAGACACAGCAGCTCTTTCTGCTCATACCACTTGACCTGGGGCTGCTTTCTGAGCTCCAACTCATAGCAAGATGGGTTCCCAGTTTGAGGAAAGATCCCACTTTTCTTTATTTCTCTTTAACTCAGCCCTTACTCAGTTCACAGCTGTCAAGCTCTCACATTCATGCATCTCTTACTCAGAGACTTTGATGGAGAAAGGGAGAGGAGGGCAGGTCTATAAGAATCATCACCTGTAAGATTAACTAAGGTTGAGGAGCAATGTAAAGAGGGAGAAAGGCCTTATGCACTGCCTCCTGGTGTTGGTCTGCTCAAAGGAAAACAATGCACCTTGGCTGTCTGAGGAACACCTGGAAAGACACACAACCTGTACCAACAAAAGGACAGTTGCCCAAAGGCTTCTGAATGCTAATATCCATTCCCTGGGGCATGGGGGCATCATGCCAACCCCTCCCTGGAGCTACCACACATGGGAGCACACAATGATTAAGGGAGTGGAACATCTCCCTTATGAGGAAAGGCTGAGGGAGCTGGGGCTCTTTAGCTTGGAGAAAAGGAGACTGAGGGGTGACCTCATCCATGGTTACAAATCTGTAAAGGGTGAGGGGCAGGACGATGGAGCCAAGCTTTTTACAGTGCTGACCAATGATAGGACAAGGGGCAATGGATGCAAACTGGAGCACAGGAGGTTCCATGTGAATATCAGGAAAAACTTTTTCACTGTGCGAGTGATGGAGCACTGGACCAGGCTGCCCAGAGAGGCTGTGGAGTCTCCTTGGCTGGAGACATTCAAACCCCACTGGATGCGTTCCTGTGTGATGGACTCGAGGTGACCCTGCTCTGGCAGGGGGGTTGGACTGGATGATCCTTCGAGGTCCCTTCCAACCCTAGAATTCTGTGATTCTGTGATTCTGTGTGACCACCCTCCACAGGTGATCTTCAGACTCTCCAAGGCTGCTGCAAACAGCTGCAGCTGCACAGACACCAGCAGAGCTCTTCCCTTCCTCGTGATCTGACCTCATGTCCATAATTTGTCCTATGCCACTTCAAGCCACACGTACATTTATGGCTTCCCCCTTTTCTCCTTTGCCAAACAGCATGAAGTGCTCTTGTCTCTCCTGGGGCTCGGTTCCTCATCTCTTAACTTCTTCCCAATCTGGACCTGTGTTGTCCTTATTCTGGAATTGCCTTTTTGAAGCTGGAGTCAGCAGATGTGAAGATGGGACTGCTCCTCCTGCGATGTGATGTCCCACTAAACTGTTTGCAGTCCATTCTTCCCTGCTTCCCAGCTGGCTGACCTGCTGAGCCTCACTGGGTGAGTGTCTCCCTTGGGCTACCTTCAGCATAGATCTTCTCTCTGATGGGGGGAAGATGTCTAGAGCCCACTCTGCTGCACAGCTGGTGCCAGTAGTGGTAATATGCACCCCTATGCCTGCACTCTCCTTGCTTCAGTTAACACCTCGTGGCATCTGCAGTTCCCTCAGCCTTGCTTCACAGGGAATTTGCTGTTTTCCTGAATTATCAGCTCTTGCCTTTTTACAGCATCCCAGGGAGAAGCACCGAAGAACACGTCCACCCTACCCAGCTTCGTGTCTGGTGGGTCAGGAACCCCTCCAAGGTGTCCTGCCAGCTGCCTTGGGGCAGCGAATTGCAGAAGACATGGAGGATAAGTGTGAGGAAGAACCTTAAAGCAACAAAGATGGAAACAAACAGCCCAGAGGAAGGTCGTTCCCTTGGGCCAGGGCAGAGAAAGGGATCCAAATCCAAGGTAGCGGAGGTGAGGGCGACACGAGTTGTAATGTATGATCCACAGCACAAAGTTCAACCCAACTGTAGCCTAATGAATCCCCTCTCTGCAAACAGTGGCTGCTTGCTCAGCAAACACACCTACCCCAGCCCTGGCTGCCAGGGTTTTGGGAGGAGGGGACATTCCGAGATCAGCAAAGAGCTGGTGTTTGGCCCATTTATGCAACCGTTGCGTGTCGGGGGGGTGTACCTTCACGTGCAGCCACAGTGCACCCCATCCCCCTCACTGAACCACCATCATCAGTCTCCAGAGGTGCAACCAGGAGTGCCCTTGCTTTGCTGGATGCAGGAGACTCCACCAGTGGGACTTGATGGAACACCCACATCCAAACCCACAGCACAGAGGGCCTCCATCCCCACCTTCTTCAGCTCCTTGGCTTTCTGAAGGACCATGTTTGTGCAGCGATTGTACACTTGGTCCCTCTGGGACAAACGTGCTGTCAGCCCCCCAGGAGAAGAGAGAGCTCTCCAGGCCCAGAAGCAAGATGAGAAAGGACATCAGGGACACCAGGACAGGAAGGAGTATTGGGGCTTGCAGCAGCTGTGGTGCAGGGACAGAATGCCTGTGCTCAAGCATGCAGGAAGGAGACGAGCTGACTGTGCTCCTCTTCCTCACCACATCCCCAGGGCTTCTGCATCCACCTGCATCTCCTCTTCCCCCCTACCCCACAGGTCTACATGGAGCACCCACTGTCTCCTGAGACCACACACGGTGCTCTCAGTCCCCAGACCCTACCGTGTCCCTGATGAGTCACAGCTCTCCCCACACGTAGACTCTGGACCTGAATCTGTCCCTCTGACCCTCCGACCTGCCTCTGCCAACAAGAAGTGGCAAGGGTGGCCTTGGCCCAGCACGTAGTGTTGTTTGCATGCCCTTGCTCAAACACAATGGCCGGAGCTGGCTCTGCACGGGGCACAGCTCCCCACCGACCCCGGCCTTAGCGGGGTTACAGTGCCACACTGTGCGTCCCCACCTCTGCTCCAGCACCTGCAGGAGCTTGCAGGCAGGTGTCCATGGTTCAGTGACGGAGAATGAAGGTTCACACACTCCTCCCATGACTCACCTCATCGCTCCTCAGCTAACCCACAGCGTCCCAGAGGGCACCGACATCCAGATGAGGTTAATTACTGCAGTTGTATGTGGCAATCAAGCATAAACCTCAGACAGTGTTGTACAGTGGGGCTTCGCTGGTCTTGGAGAAGACAACAGTGACTTGGCCAATGCTCAAGCTCTGGATACCTTCTGTGTCAACACTGTTCCGAAGGTGAGAATGTGGTTTATCCACAGCCTTGGTGCCAGCTGAGCTGCAGCAGGACCAAGGGGAAAGCTTGGGAGCCCCAGCAGGAGCCTGACCTAGAGCTGCTGCTTGAAGCAAATGCTCCCCATTTACACCTTGAGCCATGATCCCCCCAAAGCAGCACCATTACACTTGAAAGCAGCAAAAATAAATAAATAAATAAATAGATCCACCAGCAGGCACTGGGTCTCCAAAAGGAACAACCCCCCTTGTAGGAAAGCTTCGAGTGCCCCTGGCCAAAGGGAGACGTGGCAGACCCCTACCTTTTGTGAACATCATGAGAGCAACCAAGTAGGTTGCAGGAACAGAGCACCAGCTCTTCATTCACAGCTGAAGGTGTCACACACTCACTCGTGGAAGCTTCAGGGACTGGACCAAGAAGCTGGTGGGACCAGTACAACTCAGACCTGAATGCCTTTCGGTGGGGAGTTGACTTCAAAGGTCCTTCCTTCTTGGGGTGAAGAGGTTGGTGGTGAAGGAGCCAGGCCAGAACAGACCATCACGTGCCAGTGGAAAAGATGAGGGGCAAAGTGAAGCTTCCTGTGAACTTCTTCAGCTCCTTTGAAGGCTTCCAAGGCCTGCAAATTCTTTTTCTTGCCTTGAAAACGCTTTGGACCTGTCAACAGATTCCTCTTTTGCAACCGTGGATGCAAATGTCAGGGGCTACAAAAAGCAGCTCTGATCAGGAAATGCTTTCCTGTGCCTGTTGTCTGGGCAGCTACCTGCGATTTCCATGCTGCTTTGATGACCCCTGCAGGGACAAGCAGTAAAAAGTCCTGAGGTTTTTTTTAATCCCTTCCTCTCCTAGCAGAGCTGTGGTGTGGACATGGGCACTGCAGTTTTTGCAGGGGACAGCTATCAAGGTCATCCAGTCCCTCCTCCCAGGGGGAAGCAGAGATTTAACACTCACAGGAAGCTCCTGGAGTTTGAGGTCCCTGTGCAGGGAAGGATGGTGGCTCTCAGTAGCATCCAGCTGTGGCTTGGTATGAGTGAAGGAACCAGATACAGCATCTGCTGCATGGAAATTGCTGCAGAAGAGCCAAAATACGAGTGCATGCACATTGCTGGTAGCACGGATTGGTGCTGGCCATGACCAAGGACACCTCCTGATGATTTCTATCTTTCCCTTACCTTTGACATACAGAGGTCCTCCATCCTGCCCAAAACTCCTGGATCTCTGGATCACTGTTTTCAAGCTCATCCTTCGACATAACCACGGCTTTTCCCCTTTCCCTGGTGGGCATTCTTTCTTCTCCAAGTCCTTCAAGGACACTAGTGCTAGTCCTCTTGTTCTCCTCCTTGCTGATGGGACTCCGTGATCAAATTCCCAACAGATCCAACACCTCCACACACGAGGACTAATGCTCTTGGCGTATGAGGAGGCCCCTCTGCTGTCATCATCTGCAGGAAAATACAGCTCCAAACCCATGACTTCAGCACCCTTTCTTTTACTGAACTGAGGATCTCGGCAACCGTGGAGCAAACTCCAGCATCCCACCTCCCACACACAAGGACAAGATGGAAAGATCTGATTTAACTGTGGACACCTCCTCCAATGCTAGCTGACCATGACCCATGCAGTGATTGCATTTCATGGATGCAAGTATCCCCAGTATGAACTGAACCGATGTTTTAAGAGATCTCGGACAAAAGACTGTTCAGTGAACATCTAACAGCACACACCCTGACGTGATGTCCTTCTTGTAGGGTGCTCGTGGGAACACGCTGCAATATCTCTCCATTCACCCTCCACCACTGCCAATGTTTTCTTTCTCCTGATCTCTTCCTCAGAGGCAAAAGGCAGGACACTGATTGTGGCACAACCCTGCAAAGACATCTCGGTCAGCAGGGCAGGTATGCAAGGGATGCTCCCCTTGGAGACTCAGCAGAACAGTCCATCTTGGCCATCATCTTCAGATGATAACCTTCAGCTTCCCTCCACAACCCAGGGAATACCCCTCGATGAGGGGTCAGGCTGGGGTAACTCACATCTCCACCTTTGGGGCAACTGTTTAGGACTCACAGGCCAATGCTGCAGCTTTCCTAGAAGCCATACAATCTCTCCTAGATTTCACTCCATTCTGGTTTCTTTTGTTTTTTCACCAGGTGAGGCATCGACATTTATCTGGGTGCCCTGTCATGCTTTCCACGAATAGGAGGTGACATCAGACCGTGAAATCCCCACCCTGTTTGCCTGCTGATTTGTTTCAAAAGGCATTTGCACTGTAAATGCCAGCTCCACCTGGTTTCCCTTGGTCAACGTGGCTTTTCTAGCCAAGCTTTGGCTGAAAACCATTTCCACTGTTTTGCTGCAGGCACCAGGTGCTGGCCAAGGCAGAGCCAGGGCTGGACCCAGCACTTACCCACTCCTCCAGGTCAGATACAGCTGCACGGGATTCACGCTGCCCATAGGGAGTCCTAAAGATGTCTTTGGCCATCCCCATGTCACACAGAGCTTCCTGAGCTCCTCCTTTCCCACTCTGCTCAGTACTGGTGAGGCCACATCTGCAGTGCTGGGTCCAGCTCTCTGCTGCCCAGTATGAGAGAAATGCGCTTACTGGAGCCAGTCCAACGCAAGGCCATGGAGGTGATGGTGGGTCTGAAGCACCCTTCACATGAAGAGAGGCTGAGAGAGCTGGGGCTGTTCAGCCCAGGAAGGAGTAGTCCTCAGGGGGACTTCATAGATGTGCATAAACATCTGATGGGAGGGAATGAAGAGGGAGCTTTTCTCAGTGGTGCCCACTGACGGGACATGAGGCAATGGGAACAAACTAAGACATGTGCAATTGGTCCATGGGAGCTGCCTCTCTCCACCTCTGCTGAGGAGAGCCACAGCACCTCACAACTGGGATGTCCACTTTTGTTTCTTCTTTCAGACACCTACAGATGGACCAGCAAACCCTCCCACTAACAGCTGGCCTGGTGTCTTTGTTTGGAGACGATGACATGGACAGCCACCAGGAATTGTTCAGAAGATCCTGAGTCCTACAAGGCTGTGATGGATCTGGTTTAATGTCAAAGCCACCCTAAAATCTACAGGTCTCCTGGAGCCTGAGAACTGCCCACATTGCAGGCTTCAGAGGCTTCAAGACAAAGCCCAGGTTTGTGAGGGATCACTCTAATCTCTCCAAGGTCCCTGGCAAGGAAACAAAACCAAGCAAAAAGGAATGGCAAAGCCTGTATTTCCAAGGTGAGTGGAGATGTGTGTGGTTGTTCAAAGGCTTTGATAAGGTGACCGAGATTAAAGAACAAATAAGTGTAGGGTTAGGGCCAAAGTCCCGGCACAAGCCAAACAACCAGGAGCAACACCACGCTCCTCACCTGAACCCCAGCACGTCCAGAGGCTCTTCAGCCTTCATACACAAGAGGGGCTCTGCCTGGTGCTGGCACAGGCTCTGCCTTGTCCCCTCCGGGACCAGGTCCCCACGCTGGAGGGGACCCCATACGTCCTTGTGCTCAGGTCTCTCCACGCTTTGCTCCCAACTTCTCAGCCGGACGCATCGGTTCCCGTTGGCCCTGAGCATCCTTCTGGAGGGAGCTGGCATCAATGGGCACGGTGCCACAGAGCGGGTTGACTTCAGCATCCCAGAAGAGCTGTCGAAGTCAGTAACTCCTTCAATTGGCACGCAGGGAGTAGAAGTGCCCCAAGATCAATTTGGGCAGGTGCCAATGGGCCAGCAGCGGAAGGAGAGGCCCAGCGTGTGACGGATTTCAAAACGACTGGAAAGCAAACTCACACGTTGCTGATAACACCATGCCTGGATCCTCCAGAGAAAGCAATCTAGAAATTATCGTGGGTCCTTTCGTGATTAGATCTGTCTGGAAACTGCTCTGAGACGCAAACAGCAAAGGTGCACAAAGAGTTTGCTGGGGCACGGGGGGAAGCCTGGTCCCCTCTGAAGTTTCTGTCCATCACGGGTTTGGCAGGAAGGACTGCAGACCTCAGGAAGCCCCAGACCCTGATTTCCCCACCTCGTCTGGGGCTAACTCACTGCTGGGGAGACAAACACAATCCTCTTGTCTTGTCATCCCAGTGAGATCCAGCAAATTCCAGGCTGCCAGGGTACAAATCACGGAATCAGAGAATCATAGAACTGTTTGGGTTGGAACAGACCTTTCAGATCATCCAGTCCAACCCCTAACCCAACACTGCCAAGGCCACCACTGCCCCATGGCCCTCAGCACCACATCTCCACGGCTTTGAGATCCCTCCAGGGATGGGGACTCCACCCCTGCCCTGGGCAGCCTGGGCCAGGCCCTGACAGCCCTTTGGGGCAGGAATTGTTCCCAAGATCCAACCTAAACCTCCCCTGGGCACCTTGAGGCCGTTCCCTCTTGTCCCATCGCTTGTTCCTTGGGAGCAGAGCCCGACCCCCCCTGGCTCCAACCTCCTCTCAGGGGGTGCAGAGAGCAGAAGGTCTCCCCTCAGCCTCCTTCTCTCCAGGCTGAGCACCCCCAGCTCCCTCAGCCGTTCCCCTCACACTGGGGCTCCAGCCCCTGCCCCAGCTCTGTTCCCTTCCCTGGACACCCCCAGCCCCTCAATGTCCTTCTTGGCCTGAGGGGCCCAGCACTGACCCCAGGATTCGAGGTGCAGCCTCACCAGTGCCCAGCACAGGGGAACAATCCCTGCCCTGGTCCTGCTGGCCACACCATGGCTGACACCAGCCAGGATGCTGTTGGCCTCCTTGGGCCCATTGCTGGCTGATGTTCATTCCCTGCCATCCAACAGCCCCAGGTCCTCTCCCACTGGGCAGTCTCCAGCTGCTCTTCCCCAAGCCTGGAGCATTGCATGGGGTTGTTTGGACCCAAGTGCAGGAAAATTACATGGCCAAGGTGACCATGTGTAGTCAGAAAGCGATGAAGATAAGTCCTTGCTTAAGCAAAGTGCACACAAAAAGGAAAAAATAGGTGAAGAAACAAAAATGGGGTAAAAAAATGTTGAAGACTGGAAGCTTCTGCTATTGGCTCTCTTCGGGTCACCTCATCTGCCTTCTGCTGAGATCAGCCCATCCCCAGGTAGTGAATGAACACCCACCTGTGAGGGTGCACATACCATTGACTCTATGAGGGTCACACTCAGCAACAGGGACCTGGGGCAGTTCTGCACCACCAGGACAATCCTCACATGTACACAGACGTTAGGTCACCCCAACAGGACCTGACTGCCCAGTAAGCAGAGACAGAGCCCAGTCCTCCTACAAGGGCACCTTTCACTTCTCAAGAGATGTGGCTGCCAAAGATGTGTTTACCAGCCCGTACCCTGACCCCTGCTCCAGCAGCTGCAAGAGAGGAGAGAGCACCAGGTGTAACCTCAGGGGACTGCCATCTCCACCAAGGCCCTTGGACACTGGTCCACAAGTGGAGCCCCATCCCATCCAGGTCACACTTCAAACCAGCCTCTCTGGGATGCAGTTGCAAGGTGACAGAAGCAGCCCAAGGGAGCTGTTGAAGTCCTGCAGATGTGGCCTCTGACACGAGAGCGTATGCTGTGCTTCACAGCACTGGAGCAGGAGCAGGCAGCTTTGCCTTTTGAGTTTCTTCTTCCACAGGAGTCAAGTCATGCCCAGCAAAGAGGCTGCCAGACAGCAAACAGGAGTACAGGAGATCTTGACCATGTTTACATACCAAAACTGGACCTCCCATGAGGTCCCCATGGACAAACAGGCTTGTCCTTAGGGAAACGTGAGCTGAGCAGCAGCAAATCCCACAAGAGGAAACAACTAAAGAGGAGCAAGATCAAGCCTCATGTTGATGATCCTCTGGATGCTCCCAGGCAAGGATGCCCCATGCCCTGCAGCAATAGGATGTCCTCTGAGCTCCTGCCTGGGGGATGCTCACAGACCCTTCAGCCACCTACCCCACATCACCATGGCCCTCCAAGCAGGCTTACCCAGCCGAGGTTGCATGGACATGGTCGTGCAGAGGGACAGAGAGGGCAGGAGCACCAACCCTCGGTCCCAGGAAGGGGTTTGACCCCTGCAAACAGCAAGCTCACCCATGGCTCTCACCCAGCCCCAGACTCCCAGATAAGCTGCCAGCCTGGGTAGATAGCAGGAGCGCAGGATGGGTGGAGAACACAACAGCTCCACAGTAAACTTGTGGTTTCGATGAGGTGGACAGGGAGAGGCAGCGCCTGCCCGTGCCAGGGTGAGGGGAACGGCTGGGGGAGGGAAGGAGGAAGCCAGGCCCTTTTGTCCCTCCAGAAAGCCAAGGTCTGGGCTGGAAGTGACTTATCCACCTGGTACTCATGTCCATGGGCATGGGCAAAGCGGAAGCATGCGCCACCAGGGTCCTCTCCACCAGAGCCTGGTCCTGCAGAACTGGTGTTGCACAGCCTGAGCCACTGGTCCTTGTGGCACACAGACACACATCCTCCATCTCCACCACTGCCCAGATGTCTGGTGCCCAAGTATGAGGAGCACGTGGTCCTGCTGCCCAGGCTTAGGGTCCCTGGTCATGCAGAGCCATGGCTGTCTTGCTGATGCTATGCACAGTGCCTCAAAGGGGAAGGAGGTGGAGGAAAAGCTACTGAAGAGGGAGGAGCCCCTGAGCAAAGGACCAGCTATGGACTTCCATCATGGAGGGCAGCCTTCCAGTCCTCCTTTGAGTTGTCTTGCACTGCTCACCAGTCAGCAAGAAGTGAACCAGTGACCATTTTACTCCTGGTACTGGGAAACAGTTGGCTTCCTAGCAGGGCTGTGCTGTTGCTGGTCATCCTGGTGCAGGAGGGAGGTGGGGATTGCTGTAACCTCAGCCCGGGGTGGATGGACCCGGGCGGTGTTGAAGAGGATTAGCTCCATGCCATGCAGGTGTGACCCAGCCTGCACAGGGTCTCAGCAGCACAGACCCAAAGACTGTATCAACATAGGGTTTATGAAGAGCTAACCAACCACAACCAAACCATCTCTGTCCTCAGCTTTATCAAGAAGTAAAAGCAGGACACAAGAAGGGAAAAGAAGGGACAAAGGTCAACTTCAAAGAGCAGAGCAGGAGGACATGAGAGGTCAAAGCAGGACATCAGTAGCCATGGGTGAAACCAAAGAGTAAGGCAGGGATGCAAACAGCGGTGGCACGGCCACCCCCTGTGGTGCCCACAAACACCTGGACAGCCTGCCCATCACTCTATGTGTCGTGGCAGTGGTTTGCAGAAGGCTCGAGGCTGTGGCCATCTAAACATGCCACTCACTGGAGCGGAGGCTGGTCGGTCCCTGGGGCAGGTGCTGGAGAGCAGGGCATGGGTGGGAAGGTTCTCCAGCCCAGGCGCACCCCCGGGGAGGGGCCACTGGCTGCAGGCACACAAGCCAGGCTCGGGTGTTTGCTTTCCATTCTACCAGGCTGACGATAACCACCCGCTCCCCAGCCAAGGCTCCAGCTCACCATGCTGAAATTCAGGAGGTATTTGATCACGTAAGTGGATTTCTTCTTAATTTCCTGGAGTAAAATACTCCTTCCACCTTGCCCAGAGTCAGATCCCTGTAGGTCCCTCTGTGTTGGAGATCAAAGTGATAGTGGGGATGGAGGAACTCTTCTGCTCTGCACAGCTGCAGGGAGGTCTGGGTTGATGGGGGTCTCTCCTAGTGAAGCTCCGTGGGCAGCATGGCACACCAGGCAGAAGAACAGCATCTTTTGTAAGGTCTGATACCACAAAGGACAGAGACCTTGGTGAGGCAAGTGGGGTGCTGATCCCTGCTGTCTCATCCCAGGGGAGGGCTCAGGGCTCTCGGCTCTGCATGGTCACCTGTGGAGAGGATGTGGAGCAGAAACATGGCTCCGTGCAAGTCTTTTACATGACAAACCCAACGACGGGGCTCTTCACAGCCTCTAGTTTGGAGAGGATGGATGAGGAGCAGAGAAGGGCAAGGCTTGGCTTTGCCACAGATCCCTCTTGCTGGGGGAGAGCGTTTTGGGGCAGGACAGCCTTTCCCCACATGCCAGCAGCATCTGGGGCATTGCACCCAGGGGACCTGGGGGCTCTCCTAACCCCGCTGTTTCACGGGGAGGTTGGGCACCACCACAGCATCCTTGCTGAGCTACCTTGTCTTCTCCTGAGCATCCTGCAGACCCTTGTCCCCGTTTTCCCATTCATCGTGATGTAAGTGAAGAAAGTGGCTCCAGTCACTGCTCGGAGGATCCAGGCTGTCTTGGGTGGACATGTTGTGTACATTAACTACCCGTGCAGCACCACTCGTTGCCCGGAGCACATCTAGCCACAGCAAACCAACCGAGTCATCTTCTGCCCGCTGAACTCAGCCTCAGCCACCTCCTGCAGTGAGCTGAGACCTGCACAGCTCGGCACATGCCAGCCAAGCATGGACCCATCCCAACCAGTGCGTTTGTCTGTGTGTCGGATGGGGAAGGGACACAGGTCAGAGGGAAGCAGGTGAGGGGAAAAAAAAAACAGAGGGGAACCTGTACTACAACAGCACCTGCTTCTGAGCAGCACCCCAGGTTCCTCAGCCCCTGCCTGGAGCAGGCAGTGGGACACGGCTGGGGCATCACCCCATGCAAATAACTGCCCACAGGTTGGGTAATGATTAAATTCACTGAGCCAGCGTAGGAGGACTCGGCTGCTACTGCTGGAGGCATCGCTGGGGTGCTGCGCCCACCTTTGCGCCCTGCTTTGGTGCTTTTGGAGGTGACAGGGCTCTGCACCGTGGTGGCCCTTCAGCTACAGCCTGCCCACAGCCGGAGGCATTTTCAAAGGCTCTGCAGGTTGCTCTCGCAGCCTGACCCAACCTTCAGGGCAGCATCGACTCCCGCCAGCTCCCAGTGCATCTTGGACATCTTCCTGGTGCTTTGATCTCAGGGATTTAACTCTGGCCAAGACACCCGTGCCCATGGCCTCATCCCAGCGTGTTAAACTGAGAGAAGGCTGTGAAGGTGTGACCCACAGAAAGCAGTTTGGTCTCTTGAAGGCTCGTTGCCCAGCCACAAATCACCCAGCTGCTCCAGTCTCCAAGACAAAGACTCCTCATGCTACGTGTGCCAGTTTATCCTGGTTTTGCTGCCTTCAGTGCGACTTCTTGGCATCTTCAGTGCAAAACTCAGTGCTGCCACAGCTCTCTTTCTCAGCACCCTCTCCTCGAAGCACGTGTGTCCCACCAGAGCCAGCCTGGAGGAAGGTTAGTGCCTGGTCAGACCCAAGCAGCCAGCAACGTGCTGTGTGTTTGCAGCTGGTGGTTCAACCAACACAATGGTCATCTCAAAAGAGGCCGCAGGCTGGCGGCAAGTGGACCTGGATCTTTCACAGGTTGAAAGTTTAGACCTGACCAGAGACCTCTGTGGAAGCCAGCTCAGAATGGTATCTGCCCAAAACACAGATACCAGAGTAGCAAAGGGTGCCGCCTACCTCAGTGCCACTTGCCAAGGAAGTGTTGCATCATTCTGCCTTCACTCCTGGGTGCTCACCAGACCTCCCCAGAGAGGGAGCTTGGGTGTATGGGTAGGTACCACAGGTAGTCAGCTCTGCGTTCCCTTCTTGCCACTTTTCTTAGGCTGGCCAGGCAGATGAACTCATCCTCATCTGCACCTCGAGTGATGGGAGAGTTGGATCAAGTCTCCAACAAGATCAGTCCAGCAGCATCACTTCATCCTGAAACAACTCCTCCTTCACTGCCTTCTCTCTCTTTGATCTCTCTGGCCACCAATGGTCTTCCACACTGGGCCATATCAACCCACCTTACCTTGCAGCAGCTCTGTGGCAGACCTCTCCCTTTAACCTGTCTTGGCATTTTACGCACTCTTTGCGTACTTGGTGTTTTCCTGATCCCTTGTTTGTCATCCCCACGTATCTGTGGTAGCAAGCAGGTGAGGGGATGCTGCTTGCATGGCCAGGCAGCCAGCCAGGTGCACCTTCACCTGCCTGTCTCTCATCCCAGCTTGGCAGTCTGCTCCTCCAGTGGAAAATGAGCATGGATACCTCCAGGTTCTCATCAGGTTTTGGGGGATGCTGTGCTGCTGCTGACCATCTTGTTCACCCTGCTGGCAATTGGACTCCTCCATAGCACCATCATGGCCCAAGGACCTCCCAGCCGTTACAGTCCCAGGCACTCAGAGTCTCCCAGGAGGAGCTTAGCATTCCAGCTCGGTGAGCGATGGCATTGAGGGCAGGGCAGAACCGTGGCCATGAGTGTCCAAACTGATGCACAACCATGGGGAGCAGCGCCGTAGTAAGCCAGTGACCACCGGAATGCTCCATCAATGATTTTTCTGGAACGAAGCCAGTTTTTCAGCAGCAATCCCAAACTTCTCGCCAGTACCGATGGGATGCATGTGACAGTTCAGAGAGCCCACGTTTGTGTCATTGCTACCTCATCAATCTCTCAATACGTCTCCCACGTGTCACAAGACTGCCCAGAGCAGGAGACAAAGCACCATGGAGAAGCAGCGGCTCTGGGACAAGCAGAACCATGTGGTCCCAGGTCCCCTCTTTTGGTCCAAAACTGTCCACTGAAGGAAGGAGGCAACATCAACAAACAACAGCTGTCAGAACGTGGCTTCCCAGCAAGGACAGCCCCATTTTCCACTTTCCTTAATTCTTCCAATTTAGATCCCTTCTTTTCATGCTCAGCAGAGCAGTCTGTCCTGCTCTTCACCCCTGAGGAGGGCTCCCATCCAAGGAGGAGCCCACAACACAGGATCTAACCAGACTCTTGGTACAAATCATCTCCAGCTGGGCAACGATGGGTTCCCTCAGTAGAAACCAGCAGACATGGAATGCAAACTAATCCTTTTGTCCAGGAATAGTAGTCCTCTGACTGCTCCACTCAAGACTAAGACTGTGACCAAGCTCCACCATGGCTTGCAGCAAGCCCTGCCAACCGTAGAAGTTCCGTGACAATGTTTTTCACAGCGTGAATGTCCCCACACACAACCCAATCCCCTGGCGTGGATGACTTGGAGAAACCAGGCTGTCACCGTGGGCTTGGCTGGGGCCAGACTGGAAGCCAAGCTGTGCACTGGAGTGGCTCGACTGGAGCCCCTGTGGTAGCAGCACATCTGCAGCCACAGCTGGAGCAGCACATCTACAGCCACATCTGGAGCCCGCACGCAGGCAGGCATCGAGGGAAGGGGCGAGCAGGGACAACAGCCCTTTATCATCTTTGCTCACTAAGATAGGGTCCCGATATTCCTAGGCAGGGCAGGGCAGGGCAGGGCAAGCGCAGGCAGTGCCGGTTCCTGCTGCCGAAGCGGTCGCTCGGGGTGTCCCTGGGCCGCCGAGGGACTCTGTGGTTATCGCTGTTTGCCTTTGGTGAGATATTCTGTCCCAGCTGGAAATTTCCACGAGGCTACACGGCTTGGGCACAGCCTCTGAGGTTCGTTGGTTATCGCTGCCTCTGCACCTCCTCACCCGTGAAAATGTGACCTTACTTAAAAAAACCCAGAAATTAGAGAAGTCCCCAGGGCTCTTTCACACACACCTCTCTCCTGCCCACTGATGGTCTGACACCTCTGCTGCCTTGCAGGAAGCTCAACGCAATATACAGGTGCCAGCCAGGTCGGCTCTGGGTCTTCTTCAGCCTCCTCGTCCTTCTCCTGGTCACACTTCAAGTCGTGGAGAAACTGCAGCCTCCCAGGTAGGTCCCGAGCGGGATTGCCAACCCTCACCTCATCCTCCAGCCTTTCTCTGACTACTGAGGTGGCCTCAGAACCTTCCTCCTGAAAAGCACCCAACAGTGCTTTCTTTAGACAGAGAGGAAAATCCAGGTGGGAGAGGACCCCTCTGGGGCTCTCACCTCCAACACCTACACCTGGGCCAGAGCTGAGCCTGCTCTGGGTTCAGGCTAGGCTGCTCTGGGCTTTGTTCTTGTTGTCCTCAAAACTCTACAGTCCTTGAGCATCCTCCTAGTCTGGAGTCATCTGCAAACTTCCCTCCAGCTTCTCCAGGCCACCTGCCCTTCTCTCTCCTTACCTTCTCTTGCTTTGCCCCATTCCACCAGCCCATGGTGCTCCGGGGGGACAGGGTGTTAGCACATCGCTGCTGACCTGTCCTTCTCTTCTCACACCTACTCAAACCTCCCAGCTCAAGTGGGTCCTACAGCCACCAGCATGCCACCCACCCCAAGAACAACAGGGGAACGTGCTCTGGGATGGGCTGCTTGCATGGCCAGGCAGCCAGCCAGGAGCTGCCCACTTTGCACGCTCCTTCCATCCTCTGCCCTGCTGAGCCTCATGTCCTCCCTGTTACAGGAACTGCCGGTGCGAGCTGGAGCGTGCCCTGCAGCAGACCATGGACCATGGCCAGAAGAGGCTCAGCTATGTCCTCCAAACCCCCGACCCGCTGTGGGAGGACAATCCCCCGCACTGGCAGAGGAAAGCCATGCCGGATCCCCCTTCAGCTGAGGGCATGCAGGACATTTTCCAGATGCAGCTGTACTTTAGCCAGAAGGTCCCGCTGGGAAGCACCCCAGATAGACAAGAGGAGCACAGGACATGGCAGCCTGTGGAGAGCAGGAAGAAGGTGAATGCCCATCCTTCAGCTACGAGGATGAAATCTCATCTTCGTGGCCGGAGCAAAGCAACCAGAAAGGGTCCTTCTCCAAGTCTTCCTGGGAGAATCCCCACAGTTTGGGGAGGTGCTGATGCTGTCACCAGAAAGTTCATACTCTTTGCAAACAGGATGACTGCAGAGGAGCAGGGGAGAGCATTGCCACCAAGAACAAGGCAAGTCGTGGTACAGAGCCAGCCTCAGCCTCAAGCCACGGGTGCTCCCCACCATCAGTGGGACAGCTTGCTTAAACATCCCTTGCTGAATTCAGCTCAACCACCACAAGCAGAGGACTTTTACAAGGCAGACCTGGAGAGAAGATTGTTCCCAAGATGGACAGAAAGCTATAAGGGTGATGAGGTGACTCCTAAAGAAGGCCGGCAGGCCAAAGGAGCCTCCTCTCAAGGGGGGACGTGTGAGCCCAAGACTGACATTGTTTTCCTCAAAGTCCACAAGAGTGCAAGCAGCACTGTCATGAACATCCTCTTCCGCTTCGGCGAGACGCACAACCTCACCTTTGCCTTCCCCGACGGGGGTGGCAACCAGCTCTTCTACCCACACCACTTCTTGGCGAGGTTCGTGGAGGGCTTCTCCCCCAAGAGCCCTCAGAGGTTCAACATCCTCTGCCACCACATGCGATTCCTGCAGCCCGAGGTACGGGCAGAGCCACAACGCCTTGGGAGGGGCTCGGGAGGGGGGGGAGGGAGGGGTTCGTGGGCAACAAGGTGGGACACCTGTAGAGTACATGAACTCTTCAGGGATGAAGCCAAAGGGAGACAGAATTGCCCCCAGGTACTTGCACTTTACGGGCATCTCCCGAGAGCTCCTGCAAACAGATTTGGTGAATTGTTGTACTGTGACCCAGGACAAGCCAGCATCTGACAATTGTTGTACTGTGACCCAGATGCAGCCAGCATCTGACATCTCGTTCTTGTCTGGTGGGCCCTTGGAGATGCCCTGGCCCACAGACAGGCCCAGAGGGTACCAGCTGCAGGAGGAGAACCCCTTAAGTGCATCAGCTCAAGTCAGCCGTGCGCAGCATCCACCCTTCTGGCTGCCACTTGAGGGCATGCAGATGTGGGGAATAACAGGGAGATAGAACATATCTCAAGCCCAGACAGGCCACCCAGCTGTGGTGGCATGTAGCAGGGAGCTTCGGACACCACTGTCCCCATGTATCTCTTCTGGGGCTCCCTACACCTGCCACAAACCCTCCTTTGATGAGCTGCACCCTGAAACCCGCCCGAGCAGACACCACGTCCGACCCCAGCGAGTGTTTCTGCCTTCCAGCAGAGCACGGGATTGTGAGTGAGCAGCCCCCTTCTCCCTACCCCACCTTTAAAACCTCCTTTTTCTACTCTGCAGGTACAAAAAGTGGTGTCCAGCTCAGCCATCTACTTCTCCATCCTGAGGAATCCCGTGCAGCTCATGGAGTCCTCCTTTGCCTACTACAAGGGTGCGTCGGCTTTTTCCCACGTCCGTAGCCTGGAGGAGTTCCTCAGCCAGCCCCACCACTACTACAACCCCACCAGTGGTGACAGGCACTATGCCAAGAACCTCATGACGTTCGACTTTGGCTTCAACCCCGACGGAGAGGTCTCAGCTGAGCGGGTGCAACTCATGCTGAAGGCCATCGAGGCGTCCTTCGACTTGATCCTCATCTCCGAGTACTTTGATGAGTCCATGGTGCTGCTGAAGGAGGTGCTGTGCTGGGACCTGGACAGCGTCGTCTCCTTCCCACTCAACATCAGGGACCACAGCACCAAGTCCCCCCTCTCGGACGCTGCCGTGGAGAAGATAAAGGACTGGAACAGGCTGGACTGGGAAATCTACACTCACTTCAACAGGACCTTCTGGGAAAGGATCGACCGAGACATGGGCAGGGAGCGCATGGAGCGGGAGGTGCAGGCACTGCGGGAGAGGCAGGCAGAGCTGGCGAGGACCTGCCTGCAAGGGACGGGCAGCGTGGCCCCAAAGGACATCAAGGACTCTTCCCTGCGGCCGCTGCAGCACGGCAGCGCCAGGATCTTGGGTTATAACCTCAAGCAGGGCTTGGACGAGGAGACGGAGTGCATGTGCCGGCGGCTGGTGACCCCGGAGCTGCAGTACAGCAGCGCTCTCTACAAGAAGCAGTTTCCTGAGAAGTTCCCCGAGACCCAGCAGCCCTCTGGGCAGGGCAGTGCCCTGTGACACAGCCTGGAGGGCACCCAAAACTGAGCTTCCTCATCCCCTCCAGGCGCCGTTCTCCAGCTGCCTCTGCTGAGGATGGTGAGGTGCTCGACACCCGGGCCCGGGGGCTGCTTCTGCCCTGGGGTGGGGGTGAAGGGACAGGCAGGCTGGGACGCTGCCCCCCACCAGAGCCCCTGGCCACCTCTGTCTGTGCTGGACCATGGGTGCCAGGATGGAGCAGGGTGGGCTGCAAGGGGGGACCCAGGGGCTCCTCTTCCAGGGCAAAACCTGCGAGCGGTGGCCGAAGCCTCGGAGGTGACCAAAGCCTCGGAGGTGACCCAGGGCTTTGCGCTGCTTGGCACCAGCAAGGAGCAGAACCTGGAGGACAGGCTGAGTCCTTGACCCCACGCTGGGTACCATGGGTGGATGGGGTACAGCTCCAGCTGGGAACTGCAGCGCTGCCCTTCACCTGCTGCTCCCACCAGCCAGAGACAGCACCAGCGCAGGGCCAAGCTGGAAATCAGAGCCACAGAGCTTGGTTTGCAGCTTGGGAACGAGTCCATGTGCCCAACTGTGGCTCTCCTCCACTGCTACTGAGTGCTACTGTGCTGGAAAGGCAGCTCCTTAATTAAAAATAACAATATCCACCATCACTTCTATTGAGTTCCCCTTAATTACATCGGTCTGCTCAGTAGATGACCTCCCCAGCAGCCCAAGGAAGAGACCTCAAACATCTGAAAATGGCCTGAAAAAAATAAAAAATAACAAAAAAACAAAAGAAAAAGAAAAAAAAGAGAGGTTTTTCTTGCCCCGACTCTGTGGTTACATGGTTACATGTTGCCTTCAGATGCTGAGTTTATGGGATGGGCATCCAGCCTGTGAGTTCAATACCCACGTGTTGAGAGTGGTCTCGTGAGCATCTCTGCAGCCAGACATCCCAACCCAGCGGCTGGAGCAGCCGTAGGAACATTCTGCTCTCTGCCCGGAGGAAAATACCACAAGAATGGGCTGTGGTGGGCTCATCAGCCAGGCTCTTCACGTCCTACGCTTCTCCTCAAATCAAAACCAGAGCCAGCAAATCAGCTGGGGGAAGCAGAGGCCCCAGCTCAGGGTTTTCAGCAGGATTTCCAAACCTAAAGAGGTTCAGAAAAAATTGCTGGAGGGATCTGAGCATCCCAGGCTCTCCCTTGGCCAGCCACGTGGAGCCTTCAAGGATCCATTTTCCACGTGAAGGTGCCCCACCTCCTGCTCACAGTTCAACCGGGATGGAAACCAGACTGTGTTCCCACCACTCTTCCCCACAAGGGACCTGGCATCTGGCTGGGCACAGTGTGGGGCATGGGTTCTGGGGAATTGTGTTTTCCATAAAGTTTCATCTCTAAGGCATGTCCACATATTGCTGCGTTGGTTCCTTCCCTCATTCCTGCTGTAGGGACATGGCGTGGTCCCGTGGTCTGCAGAAGTCCAGCTCCCTGGGCAATCTGTGGGTCACCCCAGAGGGCAATCCCATATGTGAGCAAGGGAGATGGGCAGCCCAAGGACAGTGTAGGCAGGGTCATCCTCCAAAAACCCACAGAGGACATGGTAGGGATGTGGGGCCCGGGTTCCAAACCTGCACTTGACACCTCCACTCTGGATTTTAATTGAGTTCCACCTCCTCATCACTGTTTGCAACTCAGTAAATAGGGGCAGATCCTCCCTGCTCGGGCTCCCGCTGGGGTGACCCAGGTCAAGAACACTTGTACAACCCCCATCACATCCCCCCGTGCCCACTGGCACAAGCAGCACAGCCTGTCCTGGAGCACAAAACCCACCACTGGTTCCACAAGTTCCACAAGTTGGGAACATTCCCAGCTCGGGAATTCTCTGTCCAGAGAGTTCCTGCCAAACTGGCTGTGTGCTGCAAACCGCCCGAGCTGGGGACATCTCTGGGTAGCAGCTCCATGTCCACCCTACCCCAGGGGTGCTGCAGGTGGGATTGCCCCAGCCCCTGCTCTCCCCCATGGAGAGATCCCCCAGGGTGCAGCACCCATGGGGTGCCCCAGCACTGCCTGGGGGAGCCCTGCAGAGAAGACTGTGGGGAGACCTTGGAGCACCTTCCAGTGCTCAAGGGGGCTCCAGGAAAGCTGGAGAGGGACTGGTGCCAAGGGCAGGGAGTGATGGGACGAGGGGGAACGGGTTCCAAGTGCCAGAGGGGAGATGGAGATGGGATGTGAGGGAGAAATTGTTTGGTGTGAGGGTGGTGAGAGCCTGGCCCAGGGTGCCCAGAGAAGCTGTGGCTGCCCCTCCCTGGCAGTGTTGAAGGCCAGGTTGGCTGGGGCTTGGAGCACCCTGGTGTGGTGGGAGGTGTCCCTGCCCATGGCAGGGGGGGTTGGAACAGGATGATCTTGGAGGTCCTTTCCAAGCCAAACCAGTCTGGGATTCTGTGATTCCACCCAAATTACCCCATCCCAGAGTGAGCGGCTGGTGGGGCTGGGCTGGTTTGGACATCTCCATGCCTTCTCCTGTTCCCAGGGGCCATTTGGGCTGATCTTCCCCACAGAGCTCACAGGAACGACATCACCCACCTAAACGTCAATCATAGCATTTATTTTATTATTATTTCCACAAACCATAACTTTATCTTCAGGAATGTCTCGTGCAGACGTGGTGAGGAGCCCTGCCATACCCTTGCTCACCCACACCAGCTGCCCGGGTCTTGTTTTTTAACCACAGACACCCTGGGCACCGTCTCTTGATGCCTCACAGCACACAAAGCCCAGCTAAGCACCATGTCCACAGTGGAGCAGGGTCTCCTGTGCCCACTGCCCTTGCCCTGGAGCATTTTTCATTCCTCACCAAGAACTTTCAGGTTCGGCTGTTGCAATTCAAGGACCTCAGTTTAATTCCAAACCCACCCATTTTTGAACAATACCCATTTAGTCACTCGAAGGATCAAAGCCTCCTCCTCACCCCCTTTCCAAAGCAGTTACTGGTTTATGCTTTGTTTTTATGGCTGCAGAAGACCCAGACAGATTATTTCAAGCCTTGCATGGTGCAAGAAGCTGGGAGTTGCTCAAGCCTACCCACGGAGTAGCCCTGACTTCCCGTAAGCTTCCTGGCAGCCCAAGACAACCAGCAATTTATGCAAAGCATTACTTTCCCTCCCCCCCAGCTAGCCATGCAGGCTCACAACATTCTGGGCTCTCCAGGGAGACCTTCAAAGCTGCTTCCAAGGGAGCTCAGGGGCTGGGACATCCCGATCCCTTTGTAGTGTTTTAGATAAATCTCCCCCTGTGGTAGGGACTGAGCGGGCAGGACGGATGCTGGATGGGATGAGCAGCAAAATCCTTGGTGCCAAGAAACCTGCTCCCAGGTGAGGGGCTGCAGGGACCTTCTTGGCCCCTGGCCGTGGCTCAGGCATGAGGCTCGGTGTTGTTCTTCTGCCCTTTCCTCTTCCCCTCCACATGTGTCACCATCCGCGCCTTGGGGATCTTGTATTTGCTCTTCTGGCTGTAAAGGAGGTTTTTCTGGAAGAGTCGTGGGATGTTGCCTTGGTACAGCAGGAGGGCAGCGAGCATCCCTGGAAGCAGAGCACGGACACCTTCCAGGTGCTGCATCAAGCACCTCCATGGCTGAGCAGTGATTATCAGGGCCTTGCCACAACCTTCATCGTGACCAACACGTCATGACCTGAAGTCCCCACTGACAGCATCTAAAGACCTTTGCTATATTAATTTACTAATTCCTTAATAAATAGCAAGGCTTGTTTTGACCCAAAAGGGCCACAAACCACACCGCAGTCTCCTTTCCCCACTCCCTGCGTTCTAGACAGCACCATCCAGCTCCCCAGGGTCATCCTGGAGCAGTGGACACTTGCCACTGGCAAGACCCAAGGTTAGCCCTTTGCTAGGAATGGTTTGTGTTACACCCAGCATCTTTGCCTTGCCCACTGCCCCCCACCTCAGCCTCTGTCCCCCTGGTACCTCCCGAGCAGACCTCACCTGTGAAGGGCCCCAGCCAGTAAACCTGGATGTAGTCCCAAAAGCTGTTCCCCGAGCAGTGGAAGGTGGTGGCCACAGCCAAGGCAGGGTTGAAGAAGGCCCCTGTGAATGGTCCGGCTGCGTGGGAAGAGAGGTATGGCCATCAGTCTCACCCACATCCTTTGAAAGGGCCACAGAGATGCTGAGGGGACGGGAACATCTCTCTGACGGGGGAAGGCTGAGAGACCTGGGCTGTTCAGCCTGGAGAAGAGACTGAGAGGGGATCTTATCAACATCTATAAATATCTACAGGGGGGTGTCAGGAGGATGGGGCCAGACTCTTCTCAGTGGTGCCCAGGGACAGGACAAGGGGCAATGGGCACAAACTGGAACACAAGGAGTCCCATCTGCCCATGAGGGAAACCTTCTTTCCTTTGAGGGTGACAGCACTGGGCCAGGCTGCCCAGAGAGGGTGTGGGGTCTCCTTCTCTGGGGACATTCAAACCCCCCCTGGACACGATCCTGGGCCACCTGCTCTGGGTGACCCTGCTTTGATGGAGGGGCTGGACTGGGTGATCTCCAGAGGTCCCTTCCAACGCCCACAGTGCTGTGATTCTATGAAAGACCAACGAAGAGCTGGGCCAGGACCCTCGCAAGCCCTCCTGCCTGACAGGAGCATCCCTGATTCCCTGCTCCAGCAGCTGCATCTCCAGCACTGTGCAATGACAGCACACAGTGGAATCCCACCCACGTGGCCCTGAGCTTTGCGGGAAGCAGAAGAGCTCAGTGTGGGACCGAGGGGCTGTGCTATGGGATGCTCAAGGAAAGTGTTCCCAGTCTTGGCACAAGGCACAGCTTCTCATGTGCCCATATTCCACCTGTTGCTGCCTTCATCCCAAAATGAAGATTCCCCAGAAAACAAACATCTCAGTAACCATCATCTCCAAAGTCCTGGAAGATGAAAAAGGGACTGTTCCTGCCCCACAAATCAGGCATCTTCCTAATACCTTAGGAAAAGAAAGGCAGGTGCTGCTCACCTGTGTAGGTCAGGAAGGTGACAGTCGCTGCCAGCGCAGGGACCCGGTACATCGGGTGACTCTGGAGCAACTTGAGAAGGACAAGGTGGAAAAGGAAAGAGCAGGTGCCTTCCACAAAGGCCGCGTGGTGCAGGGACGTGCGGATGGAGGAGCTGCACTCCGACGCTATCAGGTTCTGGATGAGGTGGAAATGCGTCAGCTCCCAGGACCAGTAGAGCTTGGTGACAGCCCAGCCCGTCCCCATCCCCACACCCTGGGCCAGCAGCTTGGCAGCAGTTGCAGCAAGGTTGGACTCAAGGAGCAGGAACTCCTGGAGAGACACAGATGGGTTGGCAGATGCTCCGTCAAAAGAGGCACCGTGAAGCGCAAAGAGGAGAAAAAGCAGAGTCAGGACCACATCTGGGCCAAAGCCACCACCCCATGGGCCTATCTCCATCAGCATCCTCAGCTCAAGGCAGCTCGTGCATAGCTGGAACGAGCCAGCAGTTTCTCTGGCAAGGCATTTGTATGCTCCAGGAGACAGAAACCTCTTGGAAAGCCACCTGAGTGCCTGGCACAGCCCAACAACCAGGGAGAAAAAAGCAATGGAGACGTTCAGGCCGGCCATAGCGGAGGCTGCACTGGGGGAAGAGACTGGACCAAGCCCTGGGAAGGAGCAGAGGAAGGTTCAGCACCTCCTCTTTATAAAGCGACGTGTAAGCAAACGTGGCACAGCCCAACAGCCTGGGAAAGGCCACATGTGCTGTCCCCTCCTCTGGGGGCAATACCTGCTGCCACAGGGAGCTGACGGGCTCACCTGCAGCTGGGTCAGCCAAGTTGTTTGACCCAGCAAGCAGGTCCCAGGGTTATCTCCACCATGTGGACGCTGAGCCTCCAACCCCAGCATTCGATCTGAGAGCCTGCAGGAGCTGCCTGGAGTTCAGGTCTTCCAGAAGGAGCAAATCTCTGCGTTCTGTTTCTGCGTGGCACCATAAAATGTAACTTGCTCCCCCAATCCCAAAGCCTGGGGCACGAGCTGACCCTGAGAAAGCCAGCAACCCATGCAAAGGCGTTCATGGTTCTCCAGGGCAGAGCCACTCTAAGCCACAGCAACGTCCACCTTTGGCCAGTTTGAAAGCCCAGCTTGCTCACTGCCTCCTAACCTTGTCTTGAGTAAGACCTGCCCTCATTTGTTGGTGGCACTAGTTACACGCCCTATTGGTCTGCAGATGGCATCTTAGCAACAGTGACATTTCAACCCCTTCTGCTGGTAACACATGTACTGGGGACAGGATCTTTCCCAGCTCCACCAAAACCATCTCATGGTACCGTCATTACCTGGAACCCACACCATCTAAACATCTAAAGACAACAGTGTTAGACCTTTGAGTACACAACAGAGTCACCAGCAATCCCAGGTGACAAAACTGTGTGCTCCAGTGGTTGCATCCTCTGCCTCAGTTCCCACCAGGACACTGGGGACCCCCGGCCCCCCACCACTGGGGTCTGCAGGGATAAAGGGGATGGTGAGCGATGGGGGGCACGGGAGCATCACAGGCCATGGCAGGAAGGGTGGGATGGGGTGGGTAATGTCAGAAGCCATGGTTAACAGAGCATGAACAATTATTTGTGTGTCTTTTGGGTCGCTCCCCTGCTCTGCAGCAGAAATTACAGCACCCTGAGCTCACGTTTCCCATCCCTCCAGCAGAAATAGCATCTCCTCTATCACCTGCATGCTGCAGGGGTGAAGGTGCCCAGGGCATGCTCTGCTATCATGGGAACATGGAGTGGGACACACCATGAAGCAGTTGCTGGGCACAGGGGCCACCACGCTGGGTACATCCTGCCCAGGGCAAAGCCTGGTCCATTGGTGGGTGGCACCAGCTCCTCTCACTGCCCCACCACATGCAAGGAGCCAACAGCCATTTCATCCCACCACTAGTCATGTATAAAAGAAACCAGCCCATAAAACCAGGAACATACACTCTCAAGGTGTCAGAGCTGCTCGGTCTCTCCCCCTTACAGCCCAGCACGCAGTGGAGAAGAAACATGATGTTTTGGTTGGACATTTTGGAGATGTTTGTGAAGGTCACGGCCAGCCTCAGCATCTCCTCTTGTAATGCTGTCCCTCCTTTCATCCTCCTTCCTGCCGTCACTGCTATCACCAGGTGCCCATCTGAGGGTGGTTTCAGGAAGGTACCTGATGATCGTGGCACACAGCTCTTGCTTTGGAGACCTTGGTAAGCCCAAGCAGGGAGATCACACCACAACCGCCCATTGTCCACGCTCTCCACTCCTCCCCACCAGAACTGCTCTGGTTTTGGTTGGCCTGCCTTGAGATTTACGCCTCAAAAGAGCAAACAACCTTGCCCAAATAAAGGAAGGTGAAACATGCTTTGAGAGACTCATCAAGCTGGGATTTTTTGCCTTAGGAAAATTCACCCCTAACAGCATCGAAGGGCTGGTCAGATGAAGCTGCTCATCACTGCAAAACAGACCACAAAATCAAAACCCAATTCATTTCTTTCCATCTCCTCTACTTCTGTTTCTCCAAAACTCCCAACTTTAGAAACACAAATTTACAAGGACCTGGTGACACCAACCCGAACCAAGTCCCTGGAAGTGAATCACTGGCTCATGGGACGCAGGAGATCGGTGGGGAATTTCCACAGAGGAACACCACAGATCTTCCCCTGCCACATCTTCATCCCTCCGACCAGCATTTGAACCTTGGGTTTCAGCAGAGGGGTTTGATGGGAGCAGAGCAGAGCTTTCTGAAAGATCCCATCTGGAGAGCACCCCAGCCACTGAGCAGAGTCCATGCAGACCAACACCACCACAAAGGGGAGTTCACGCGTGCCCCTCGCACCAATATTCCCAGCTGCTCTTCCAGGAGAAAGCTGCCAGGTGCAGCAGGTGCATCCTCATCTCCTTTCTCCAAACACAGCTGTGACATGGAAAACGTTGTGACACCCAGGTTAAACTGGACAACAAACCCCAATGTCTCTTCCTTCCCACTGGAACTCATTGTCCCCAACATCTCTTCCTTCCCACTGGAACTCATCGCCTCCTTTTCCTTTCCAAGCATTTTGAGTTGGGCCTTGGGAAGTCAATGTTCTGAGGTCTTTGAAAACCATTTCCCATCCATCACCTGTAGTTATGCCCATGGCACATCCTGCAATCGTGGGACACTTAACCCTGGCTGGAGAGAGCAGCTGGAAGCTGGTGCTTGTGAGGACAATTATGGGGTTAAATAAGGGCAGTGAGGGGCTCGTTCCTGGGGGTATGCTGTGAGCTCTGTGCTGGAGCACATCTTCAGGCCACTGCAAAGGCAAAAGCTGGAGTCCCCATGGCTTTGCACAGCTGCTCTTCTAGAAACAAGATTGCCTACAAATTCAGATACTTGCACTGAAAACCACTTCTCCATGGCTGGAACACCAGTGTCCTTTCCAAATCAAATGTTTCAGGGCTGCCCAGTGCTGTAACAGCTTAAAATGCAGGTATTTTAAATGTTTTTAAATGTATTTTAAATGTTTTTGAGGTTTTTTTTTAGCCACAGGATAGGACAAGGTGGCATTTCCACAGATAGGTAAAATAACCACTCTCCAAAAACCACTGAAGGGTAACAAAAGCTGGACAGAACCATGCTGGCTCCCCCCCACCACACTACTTTCACCCTCAAAGATGGGATAGATACAGCTCAATAGAGTTGTAAGGTTATTTAAGGCAAGTTTTACTGGGCAGAGGGATGGATAAAAGCTTTCCAAGGGCAGCCACCTGTTATCAGCTGCTGTGACAAGGCAGCAGAAACCCAGCAGCAGGCTTCCTCCCACAGGCAGCCAGATGAAAAGGGCTCAAGGAGAGTCATGAGTTAATTTGGCTTCATGAAAAGACCCGAATCCTTAGAACAAGCATTCACTGGGAGGAAAAAATAACAATGACAGATCATCCTTGGCTCTAGAAACCTTGAATTCAAGGGAGACATCTGTTCCGAGGATGGTCACCTCTGTTTCCCCCTCCAGAACATCCTGTGGAGGTGCCGTGAGTCACATTAGCATCTTCTCTGTTGCTCTGCAGTTATAGCAAGCCAGAGTTATTATTCTCAAGTCCTTCAGAAAATACCAGAAACTGGAGTCTGTGCATCGAGACACATCTGTGCATTGAGATATACTGTCTGCTAGTCCAGTCCATCCTCCTCTACTGACTCAATACAGCTTCTCCAAAGCAGAAGTCTGGTGGCCTTTTAGCGCCCTAAAGAGAATGAGCAATCACTAACCTCCTAGTGGGCAAATTCCTTTAAAAATTAAAAATAAATAAATATAAATCAAAAATCATCAGTCGCTACAAGCTTGTTTCAATAAATCAGGTCAATGGGATTTGAACTGAAGTTATGCTGCGCTGGAGGACATTCCCCCTGCAGACACTGGCTGGTGGACAGGAACCACCAGGATCACCATTGCACTAAGGGAACAAGAAGAAATTACAGTCAGGAATTCACTGTCTTCACTTGCTGGTATTTTCCCCCTCAAGAAAAAAAAATTCCTTTTTTTTTAGGCTGGAGTGCTAGAATTCAAAGTATGGAAAAAAAATTCTTGGAAAAACCTGTGTCCTCCACACATCTGGAAAGCAGCATCAAGAATTTCGCTGAGCTCAGCACACTTTCATGTACCTTTGTCAGCTGACTGAGGATGGCTGTTTTTATTAAAAACAATCTTCAGAGCAAAATGAGGGTTATAAAAATAGGAAAAAATGCAGCTGTACAAATCCCTGGGAGCCACTGCTGTGCTCACACGGGAGCCACACGAGGACCCTCCAGGTCGAGTTCAACTCCTGTCCCTGTTTCCTCCCGATAAACTCACTGCAAGCAACCAGCAGTTCTGAAAGGGAGAAATCATTGCCTCCAACTTTACCATCCTGAAGAACAAGGTTTTAAATACCCAATCTTGAAAAAACAGATTCAACCAGATGGGGCTGCTCTTGGTTTTGGCCTAGGCTGAGTGTATGCACGCAATGAGCAAGCTGACACCAGAATAAGTAGGATTAATCCAGTAAGGACCAGCAACTTTCAACTTGTGCAAACCACATCCAGCCAAAACCCCGTGTTCCTTCAAGCGGCGCAAGTACCAACATCCAGATAACTAACGAGTCCCACTAAGCACCTTCTCTGTCCTCTTGTCAACTTTTCCCCCCAGAAATTAAATGCAAAATCACTTAAATGCAGAGAACATCAGTTTAAATGCATAAAGGGTCAATTATATATAAAGACAAAGATACTACAACAAATTCATTAACCTGAAGAGACAGGGCTTTGTGCAAAACAACATTCTCATGTCTGGTCCAAAAGGCTTCTGAAGACAAGTGGTTTCTTCATTTCCCTTTGTCGGTGGTATGAGCAAAGCTTGTACAACGTGCAAGAAAGGGGATGAGATGATTTCCCAATAAGACATGGAAAACACACAACTTGATGAGTCCTTGACATTCGCAACCAAGACAGGAACTTTATCTGGATTTCAACTGAATTGGTCTCAACCCCAAAGTAAATTCCTTTAGATGTTCTTTTCTTTAGCTGGGCTGCCACGCCAACACAGCATTTCTGTGTTTCGATGAGGAACACAAGTGACTCTTCAGAGCCTGCCAACAGGCACCACCAATGTCACCCCAAGTCCCAGGCGAGCTGTCGACACCCAGCGTCCTCACCTGGTCAAACACTGATCAGCGAGAATGGTGCAGAGCCAAGGGCCACGTCTTCCAAGCAGGCACCAGGACAGCTCATTCCCCATGTTCCCGTGCCATAATACTTTTATGAAGGATACAGGATGATGTTCACAGTGCAATAAAGCAGTCCTGTTCAAAATAGTTACTGGAACATCATCATATTGCCACAAACACAGGTTACTGGCCCATCAGTCCCACCCCAGTCACTACCAAGAGGCCACCTTATGGCAAACGGATGGTGGGGGACACGACTGTGACAATCTAGTCTGGTCTTTGTTTTCCTCCCTTCCATGAAGATCTCTGTTCCATGGTGAGTGAAAAGTGTGTTTGAGAGCTGCTCTCCTCCCGGAGTATTCAGCAGGAGGCACAACCAGCAGCATGTGGCAGCAAGGAAAGCTTGCAGTCATCACCAAGGTTGGTGCAGACACTGATGAGTAACCAGTTTTTAAAAGAAACAGGACAGGCTAGGCATAAAATGATATCCATCATAATTAAAGCATTTGTAAGAACCTTAATTACAAATACATTTTGTTAACCTCATTAAGACATCCAAACATGGACTTTTTACAGCCACTCTTGTCGTAGAAGGTATAAAACTCATGACGGGAAAGGGGGGAATAAACCCACATGTTTTTTAAAAGTTTATTTCTAGCCCTGAAAGAACAGTTATTAAACAAAGTCAACAAATACAGTAGTTAATATTGCAGTAACAATTAAATAACATAATGGGATTAAATTACACAAAAGGCAACATTAAAATCTGAAGACAGTTAAAAAAACAAAAAGAAAGCTTGCACCTACTTCCATTTCCATTGACAGCGTGAGGAACAGAGGGAATACAGACCAGAGACATTTATTTATTCAACTCCACTTGGAGAGACCCTTAACAACCTCCTTATCTCCTCCCCATCTGCTCTAGCTACACCTTTGGCACCTCCAAGAGCTGGGGGGAAGCCTACAATTAGTCTCGTTAACACTTACAAAGTGCACAGCCCCAGTGCCATGGCTGCTTTTAACTAAAAGTCTGGTTTATTCGATGACAACAAGGAGTCACACGTTCCCTGCACACCTGCATCTCAGCCATAAGCTGCCCACCCCCACATACCCCACTAACCACACCACTGTACATGATGCTCCATACGTATCACATTTGATCCTGACTCAGGATCTTACGCTGGCACCCAAGAGTGTGAGACACAGGGGAATCCCAGCATTTCCAAACACAATTATTCCCTTCTTGTCAGCTACTTGAACCCTGGCTGGTCCCTGCCCTAGGGATACAGCAGAGTTGAACAGCTCTGCAGCAAGTCTTGAGGATGCTAATCTGCTCCCTTTGGGGGGGGAAAAGCACAGCTTGCATTTTTAAATCTTGCAGGCACATCCAGCTGACATCAACAGAAAAGCAATGCCTGACCCACTAAGACACAAAAGCACAGCACAGGAACCTCCTCCTGGCTCTCTTCTCCTGCCAGCTCCAGCTTTGGCCCTGATTTCTGGCAGCAGGGGGTGAGAAACCCCACCTCGTAACAATAAAACTGCTGTGTGGGGTAGGGGAGAGGTGGACTGCAGAGCTAAACCCCATTCCAGGTCACACAGCAAGAGCAGAGAGATGTTCTGGTAGCTTCTGGATCAGGCCAAGTTTTGTGTGCTAAGGTGGCTGAAAATCTGGAAATAATTTCTTAATTAGACTAAATTGGACAAATTTTGTAATCTACGGTTTAAACCATTCTCATTCATCAATAAGAGTGGACTAATAAGTTAAAATGACTTATGATTTCTTGGTTTTCTGTTTTAACAAAACACAATTTATCACAAGTCCAGATTGTGCCATCAAAAGAAAAAAAATAACAAACAGGAAGAAAAGCTCCCAGTTTAACTCTGGCACAAGGAGTTTCACAAAGTCCACTGCCAGCAATGGACAAAGGGGGAATCATTGGTACACCAGGGCTTTTTTCTCAGGCAAGCCTCCTTGCTACTGCATTTATCAGGGAGCCAGAGGCACTCAAGCCATTACAGAGTTTAGAGTCCCTGGCTCATAACACATCTTGCCTGGGAAATGCACCTAGATTTACTTGCCTGAAACAAGACACTTCCTTGAATTTAAAACCATAACTATTCTTACACTTACAGCTAGGAATGGATTTATTCCTGTGATGGAGCAGGTAACAGAATTCACCCGACATAAATTTTGACTGCCACACTAGAGCAGAAGGGAAGCTGAGCTGCAGCACTGCAGTGCCCCACACCTTGTTGGTACCACGGCACTTCCTAGAAGCCACTGAGCCCCAGCCCCTTTCCTCTCCAGCATCAGCACAAACAGCCTGCACTCTTCTGACCTGCTCAGCTGGAAGTTGGCTTTGTCATACCTTGGCTACCAGTGCCCAAAACATAGTTAGCTCTATTGCTATACAAATACCGAAATTATCTGACCATGACCTCTATCTTCTGCCAGCAACGTTTGTAAAAGTGTGCAAAACATTTTTATTCAGGGTCCTCCATCCATACTCGGCCATCACCCTATCCCTGCCCCACTGGGAATGCAACAAATGCCACTAAAGTAACAGTTATCCTTTCACAGAATCATTTTGGCACATTGTAACTACAGTTGGCTCTTCATTACACTGTTGGGGAAGCTGAAATGCATAGACTGCAGCGCTAGAAGAAGCCCCCGGGGCGTAGGTGCCCCTGGTAACAGCCCAAGAACTCAATCGCTCAAGTTGCTCAGTGTCTTTCAGAAGGAGGCACTTTTTCTTGCATTGAATGTTTGACCTCGGCCATTCTATCAGGTCCAATGTCTTTTGTGAGAAAGGATTGGTGTGATGCATCACGTCTCCTCAGCCTCGAACCAGCCAGTCAAATAAGCCCCATGCTTATGGGGAACAGCACTGTTCTCCCCTCTCAGCCTTCATCTTCTCAGAACAGGTGCTCATAATCTTCTGTTCGAGTCATATTTTAAAAAATCCTGTATCTTCAGTGTCCTCAGATCTGATTATTTGTTCTTCTGATTTCATTAGTACAAATGGAGCACATACAAAACTGGAAAAAATAGCTCTAATACTTAAATTCTGACAACTCCATAGGTTGATGCATTATTTGCTTGGGGGAAAAAATTACAACATATACAAAAATGTATTTGATACAAAGAAGGGAAATGTAAAATAAAAAAGTCAAAGGCACCAGCATAACTTCCAAAGCCCAAGTAGAGCACAGATACAATACATGTTTCAGAACCACCCACCGCACCAAGCACATTACCCTTAAGCTTCTGGCCAGCAAGTCTAATGGAGAAAAAAAAGAGCAGACAGGAAGACAGCTGGAATTTTTTTCTTGCCCTGACTATAGCTGATCATTTGATCATAAATAAAGTATCTGACCCCTACCTACATATCCCTAAACCCACATCCAAAGACTCGACCAATCATTAAGTTTCTACAAAGAGGCCACATCTTTGCTGAAAAGTCCACAGAGCACAGGCTTATGAGAAACAGATGAAGACTTCTCTTCCCTCTCTCTCCATATTCATCTTAAAAAGCAAAACCACATCCCAGTACATTACATTTTCTTAAGTAGCCAAGTTGTCAATTCTACAGTACAGTAATGACTAATCCACGAAAGAAACGAGAGGTAAGATGTACCTTCACATTTGTCACACTTGCCGTGCATCTACTCATACAGGAGCTTACAAGAGCAATTTAAAAGTAGAGGGAAGGAAGAGGAGAGTGAAAGAGATCAGCAGGTAAAATTAGTACTGCTCTCTGAAGGCTTGAATCTGTCATTCAAGTATTGAAGGCACCCAGAAGGGTACAACGAATGGGAGCTGTTACAGTGAAGTCGTTAAAAACCCTTAAAACCCCAGGCACAGTAAGTGGCATTTCTGGGCTGTCTCAAAAAGAAAATAATTAAAAAAGAAAAAGGCCAGTAATTCAGTCCTCAATTCCTTCTGGACCCCTGACAGGGATCGCTAGAGTCACCACAATCTATTTTTGGTGTCTTCTGGATGAGAGTTTCTTCCCTTTTGCAGACGTTCTCCNNNNTGTAACAATTTCATATATTATAAAGATTTGTAAAATACAAACAAACAAAATAAAAAGGATGAAGGCTGTGGCAGTAATGTTAGCGGTTACTCTTCATTGCTTCTTTGGCTGCCAAGATCAGTGGCGTCAAGCTAGACAGAGGTTTGGCCAGTTTCAAGAAGGGATGCTGCCAGGAAGAGAGAAACACAGCAAGTTAGCAAAAGACAGGGTTTAAAAGGCCAGAAAAAGCCATATATCTACACAGCCCTTTTCATTCCAAGATATTTCATCTTTCGTTACCTAAAGGGGGCCTCTAAGAAAGATGGGGACAGGCATTTTAGCAGAGCCTGTTGTGGTAGCACGAGGGGCAATGGTTTTAAACTGAAGAAGGGGAGATTTAGGTTGGATATAAGGAAGAAGTTTCTCACCATGAGGGTGGTAAAACACTGGACCAGGTTGTCCAGGGAGGTGGTGGATTCCCTGCCCCTGAAGACATTCAAGGCCAGATTGGATGGGGCCCTGAGCAACCTGGTCTAGTGGGTCCCAGCCTATGGCAGGGCAGTTGGAAGAAGTGACCTTTAAGGTTCCTTCCAACTCAAGTGATTCTGTGATATGAAAAGCCATACAAATGCTATCAATGCCCAGCTCCTGAAGGGACAGATCCAGAGCACCTCAAAGCCTGATAATCATTTCTCCTCTCCCCAAAAGAGCCTGCACCTTTCCTTTTCCACTACTAAGAGGTTTCCTGCTCAAACATCTCTCAGTCCCATTCTGCTCACTTCAATGGCTCTATTACAGTCAGTTTGTAAATTGTTGGATGCTTTATCAGTGGCAGAATGAAGGCACAGATTACTGATGAAAAGACTTCAGAGTCTATATTACAATCTTTGGTGATTGTAGTTCCTAACAACTGCTCTCCACTAGGGTCCTCAGAAGAAAACACAACAAGAGGGTGCCAGCCCACAGTGTGGTTTATCACAGGCTGACCTTACCCATGGCTTCCGTATCTCAGCCTGCGAGCAGCAGCTGACTCTCACCTGTAGCAATTCTTTGGCTGATCCTCTTTTCTCTACATCCATCTCCAAACATCGGTTCAAGAAATCCCGGAATATTGGGGACAGTTTCTCGGGGTTCTGCAGCTCTGGTGTGCCATTAGTTGCTATCAAATATAAAGCCTGTAAAGTGAGGAATATTGTATAACCAAGAGGAATCTTTAAAAGATGCCAAACCGACCTGCCCTGCATCAATGCCTTAGTCTAAATGAGAAAGGGCTCTGCAGCCTACTTCTCTCCATAATGAGATGAAAAACTGTAAAAAGGCCACAATTTTAGGAGTCATGACCTATTCTTGTTAGTGTCTAATAACATTTAAAATCTTTTGGCAACAGATAATTACCTTGGCAAAGAAAATATCCGATTCTGACATAAACAGCATTTTTCATTACCTCGTGGATTTATTTTCCCTAAACTGTCACAGAAGACTGAGTTCAAAGTCCAATGTTTTAGTTACAAGTAGGTACTTATCTTCTAAACAGAAAAATTCAGGGTAAGGCTGACTGCAAATTCAAGACAGTCATTTTTCTTTGGAGGAGTTTTCTTGCACTGCTGAAGCTTGCAGGTTTTTTTGTTTCATTTTCTTTTTAACGTAGTTCATGAACAATTACTAAAACCATTCATATGGTGCACATGCACAAGCAGTTCTAGCCACATCTGAGTTTTGCATCTGGGGAAGAACAACCCCATGCACCAGTACAGGCTGGGGGCTGACCTGCTGGAGAGCAGTGTAGGAGAAAGGGACCTGGGGGTCCTGGTGGACAGGAGGATGACCATGAGCCAGCAATGTGCCCTTGCGGCCAAGAAGGCAAATGGCATCCTGGGGTGCATTAGAAAGGGGGTGGTCAGTAGGTCGAGAGAGGTTCTCCTCCCCCTCTATTCTGCCTTGGTGAGGCCACATCTGGAGTATTGTGTCCAGTTCTGGGCCCCACAGTTCAGGAAGGACAGGGAACTGCTTGAGAGAGTCCAGCGCAGAGCCACAAAGATGATGAAGGGAGTGGAACATCTCCCTTGTGAGGAAAGGCTGAGGGAGCTGGGGCTCTTTAGCTTGGAGAAAAGGAGACTGAGGGGTGACCTCATCCATGGTTACAAATATGTAAAGGGTGAGGGGCAGGACGATGGAGCAAAGCTTTTTACAGTGCTGACCAATGATAGGACAAGGGGCAATGGTTGCAAACTGGAGCACAGGAGGTTCCATGTGAATCTCAGGAAGAACTTCTTTCCTGTGAGAGTGCCAGAGCCCTGGACCAGGCTGCCCAGAGAGGCTATGGAGTCTCCTTCACTGGAGACATTCAAACCCCGCCTGGATGCGTTCCTGTGTGATGGACTCTGGGTGACCCTGCTCTGGCAGGGGGGTTGGACTGGATGATCCTTCGAGGTCCCTTCCAACCCTAGAATTCTGTGATTCTGTGATCTGGGCTTCTTACCCTCAGGGGGTTCTCGTTGAGGTACGGGGGTTCTCCTTCCACCATCTCAATAGCCATGATGCCCAGAGACCAGATATCCACTTTAGGGCCGTATGCTTTCCTCGTGACCACTTCAGGAGCCATCCAGTAAGGAGTTCCAACCATGGTGCTGCGTTTGCTCTGCTCTGGGGTGATCTGAGCACAGAAACCAAAGTCGGCTGTAGGGTAACAGAATTTTGAAGAGTTAAATTGGTGCACCCCAAGTAAGTGGGCTTCCTAGAAGACTTATCTATTACTACACATATATTTTACTCCTCCGCATTTAAGAAAGGCTTAGGGGGGTGTCTCCTCTTTTTCTTTTCCCCACTACATTCTCCATATTACAAAATCCAACGTGCAAGATAGGTACAAAACCTGAAGGCATTTAAGCAGGGCAGATGTCCATGGAATGAAGATAAGGCTTTCTGCCCTCTGGAAAAGCGACACAAGTATTACCCTGTAGAAGAATGGTATTTTGCCCAGTTCTTCCTTCAAGAATCCTAGACTGGTAACAGCTAAAGAAAAAGTAATCAAGCAGAACACAGAAGGCAAGTGTTCTGTGCACAGTATGTTACACAGCCTGAACTACAAAACATGAATCCACACACCATGGCTTCTGCCCTGCTAAACAAGACTGAATTTGTGCACCTACCGAGTTCAACATTTCACAGCATTTTGGCCATGAAATACAGATACTACAGCTGACAGAGACATGGAAACAAGGCTTCAGATAAGTGAAGTGCTCCCACACACAGTAGAAGGAACCTGGAGAAAAAAACCTTTCCACAAGGTAACTACCAAAGAGAACAACCACACTCAAGAAAAGGAGAAAAGTCACCTATTCCTATAGCCTTCAGGTGCAGCAGCCATGCATGTTCCATCATGTTACTCTATCCAGCTGCAGCACTCCCACTTCCCAGGCATGTAAAGCATCAATAAGAACACAGTTAAGGCAGGAGACAGACATTACCTTATCATTGACACTAAGTTTGAGAGAGAAAGAGAGAGAGAGAGAAAGAGAGAGAATTTAAAATCTCAAGTTGATTTTGAAAGCGTTATGCCACGCAGTGCTGACAGAGGAGCCACAGTCATGAAAGTGCTATGTTGTACCAAGAGGACAATTTAACAAAGATCTACCCTCACCCTGATTGTCAAAATGCTGCCTTAAAAGAAAAAACAAAAGCAAAACCAAACAAACAAAATCATCAAACCTATAGGAGTCACTGAGTTCCTCACCAGCACTTCTTGGCCTTTATCGAGAGGTCACACTCAACTCAAAGCACAGCTTATTCCAACAAACACACCAGAGAAGCAGCAGCAGTGCGTGTCTGCTGACCTGCCAACGAGGCCTTCAGCATCCTGCTGCCAGCAAGGAGACAAAGGACAGGCAAGGTGTAGAACCCAGCCCCACCCACCAGTAATGTGTATAGGTATGCAGTGGGGACAGGCAGACTGGCATCTCTTACTTCTCCAGTCTCCCAGAAGCCAGACTCCAGGGGAAGAGTGTGAAGAGAAGGTGCAACCCCTTCCACCCTCTACCCTAAACAACTGTGAGAAGCTCGATAATCACACAGCCAAAGAGCTGGTCTCAACACTGATGACAATACCTCCCCTTCACACTGGACATTTTTACAGTTGACTCCTACTTTCTCCAGTCTCTCCTTCCTCCAATCTCCTGAAGCAGATGCTCTGTCCTTTTGCCACTCTGCTTTGCTTTGACAGCTCTTACATTTTTGAGCCTTTTCCAGCTCTCTTCTCAGCCACATCCTCTCCTGTAACTATTCACTTATCTTCAGCCTCTGAATGCACAGTTTGTGCACAAACACATCACACACTCAAAGTAAAACCTCCTATGCCAGCAAGCAGTGCATCCAACACCCCTGGTAAGCAAATCGAGTTGCTCATAAACCTTCTTCATGTTCCATCTCATAAACACCATGAGACTGCAAACCATCTAGACTGAGGAACGCTGCTGAGATACATTTTCATGGCATTTCAAATTCCTACCCAACTGTAAAAACACCATCCCTTAACCCTTCAGTCGCTTTATGCTTTGCACATTCCTGCATACCAAGAAGTCAGATAACACACCTCTCCCTCTCAACAGTCCTGACAGCTTCTCCAAGTGGTTTCACGTTTTTTTATGGCCACACACAGTTACACACACCAGAAACTGACTTACTGTACACAAGTCCATGCATGCATAACAATTACCTGAAAAGCAAGTAGTTTCTTTTGTCATTTCATGATTATATCAGTGGAAGTGTGTTACACTTTCAGTCCAAGAAAAGGAGACCCAGTACAGGCGCAGCATAAGACTAGACAATATAAATGGTTATAAATGCAATATAAATGGATAATAATGTTCAATTTTCTTGTTAGTGATCTTCTAATGAAAAGGGCAAAGCATTAAAAGCAAGTCACGACAACCTGAAGAGACTAACAGAGCAACTGCAGCTAGCCACAGCTTTCTCTCGCAATCCTTCGCATCTTTGCTTCACTCTATGGTGCCAGTTACTTCACATCTACCAACGTATTCATGTGGCAACAGGTTTGCTTCAACATCCTGCTGGTCCTGCCCACTCACAGCCTTAAGTCTCAGAGCCCTCAGAATTTCAATACCTGCTACCCGCGAGTTACACATTTTATAACACAGAATAAATTCCTACTACTCCCTGTCAATAAAGACTCACCTCAAATTTCCCTGCCAACTCTCCTTCTACCAATTCACACCCTCCGAGCCAAAGTTTACTGGGAAAGGGGAAACAGAACATTGAAACAAATGCCTCCTACTCACTCAGTTTAACTGATCCGTCCATTCCTAACAGCACATTGTCACTCTTAATGTCTCTGTGGATGACCTGGTTGGCATGTAGGAACTCAAGCGCTTGCAAGCACTGGATGGGAGGAAAAAAAATATTCAGCATATGGAAACACAATTTGGGTATGTGAACACAAATCCAAAAGAAATGCTTACACCCTCTGACTGTGCCCAGTGCAAAAACATAGCAGGTAATATTTCAAATAACCAGCAGAGGAAGCCCTTGTGCTAAAAAATAACTCTCCAGATCTCACGAGGTCAAAACCCGTTTAACCATGGAGTTTCTCTGCTGTCTTAACAAACTCATAAATTAAATTCCTCATCACTCAGTCACCACACAAGATGCTCTCAAAAAAATCACAGATGTTAATTATGGTACACGCCACAAATTCTGCGAAGGAATCATAAAGGATTAAGTGACTAAGCTTTTTATCCTGAAGCCTCAGCGAGAGAAATTGGTGAGACTTCTCTCAACACTCCTGCAACTTCTCCTGCAGTGAAGGCTGTAAAACAACTTCATTATGAAAGTCACTAATACTGGGTTTGCATTGGTTTTAGATCAAAACCTTTCACACTAACTTTCTGCCTGAAAAGATAATTAAATTTACTTCTGCTGCCTGAGAATAAAAGATGAAAAAAAAATAAACCACGATTTTTCTCTTTTAATATAAGCAGAACATTTACCATTTGCACCTTGGCATGGATGCAGTCCCCAGTCAGTTTTATGAGCCTTCACCTGCTTTAGCAAAGTGGCACTGATTTGCAGAACAAAGCGTACTGAACAGACTGGGCAGCAGAGTTTTGATGAAGGACAATAGTTCAGTATTAGACTTTTTCCTCAGACAAGTTAACTACTGCTACAGTAAGCAGTTACTTTTGGTTCTCTGCTCCCAGCTTTGGTTTCTCTGGAAACCATTACCTGTCCATACACGTTCATGTATGAGTTTGCTTTCTATCCCCTCCCTTTGGGTGAGTCACCAAAAGCAGATGTCATGTTGATGTAGTCAAATGGGGTTTTTAAAACCCTAAGTTTCTCCTGCCCAGCAGATAATACAATTACTTCTTCTGCCGTGATAAATCAAGCCTCTGCTGGATGCCAGCACTCTGACTCAGGGCAGAAACCACTGGTAAGCTGTGACATCAGCTATTTTCAACTCTTCCGTTTGAAATCTTACTGCAATCTTAAAATTATTCCAACTACAATCTTGTAGGGAATTATTTTTCTGAGAAATTCATAAAGAAAGCTTAACTGTCACAGAACTACAGATTTCACACACTATGAAAACTACTAAAACGAGAAAGGGATAGCCTGCACCAAGTTCATCTTTATTTTAGTGTGTTTCTTAAAGTATTCCTGCTTTATCAGATCCACTTTCACATTCTAGGTTCCCCTTCTTCCTTCTGAAAAACACTCTGAAGCTTTCAGGCATTTTTCTTTGTCTTTTTTTTTTTTAAATACATTCACACTCCTGCCTACCTTACCTACAAATGAACACTCAAGCTTTCTTTTTGGTGCTTTTGAATATTCTTTGTTAGTCAAAGTTAAGAGACATTCTTTCCAGCTGCTAAACTTCTTCACTGCTCTTCCTTGAGCTTCAGTCCACATTATTAATACACTTCTGTTGACACTGTCAGCAGGAGCAGGCAACCCAGGTACCAAACCCAGAATCTTTATTTTCTTCATCACCTAACGTTCTCAAACACCCAGCTCAAAAACCACTAGAGCTTTTTTCTGTTACACTTTGCAAATCCCTAATTTTCCAAGTTGAAGTCACTTTGTTATTTTCTGTAATTTTAATACTGATGTCTCGGTGTCATTCATTCTTCCTAACTCAATGATTCCAACAGCAATTGTTGCAATTAGCCCTAACCAAAGCGTACCATAAAACCTAAGGGAACAGAGTGCACCTTCATTCCTCTATCCATCAACCATAACACTCACCTCTCTGCAAACAGCAGCGATCTGTGCTTCATCCATACATGTCTCTGTGACCACATCTGTCAGTGAGCCTCCAGCTAGATACTCCATCACCACAAACAATTCATCTCCTAGGAGGTAACTAAAGACAGAAAATGAGAAGCATGCCCCTTGCCATCAAGAGATCGAGAACTGACAAATGACTGATAAGAGCTGGTCAATGAAACTGTTCATAAGTACTTCAAGACAAACAGTACAGAAAGTTAATCTCTGGGAAGCAGTCTGAAATGTAAATCTGACAATAAAAGCTGCATGCTTCCTGCTACCAAAACAGGCAGGATTAACACCCTACACATCTCATGCACAACAGAAGCATTGCTCCAGCTGTGCTCTTGTCCACCACTGATCCCCAACTACATGTAGCATCACATTCATGACAAGAGAAGCCTTCTTACTGAATCATGACCATTCCCTAGAACAGATTTTTAATTTTTTTTTCAGTCTAAATACAGTCTCAGTTGCTTGTAAGCCCCTTAGGTATAGGCAGCCCAGGTCTGCATAAGTTTATTAAGTTATAATGTCTTGAAACCCTTGGGGACGAAGGAATCAGCCAGCTGGCTGCATTTACCTGTCCAGGAAGTTGACTATGTTGGGGTTCTTTAGCTCCTTCATTACCAAGATCTCATTAATTATCAACTCCTTCTTGGGCTGTTTCTGAAGGTTTATCTGTTTAATAGCAACCTGCATAGGACAAAAATCAAACAGCAATCACTCAAACCTGAGTATCAAAACCTTTTGGTCATTTTCAATACAGTGAAAAAGTTCTGTAGCAGGATTAAAGGAGTTTAGTACAGCTTGCAGTTGGCAAGTTATTCATTTCTAAGCATACAACTTAAAAGAATGCAACTTGATGAGCATACAACTGGCACCCATAACCAACATCATCCTCTTGCAGCTGAAAAGATCCACAAACAACAACAAAAGCCAGAACAGACAGCAAAGGAAACATTCAGGAGATAAAAAAGATACTCTGGCAATTTCATGTGAAAAGGCCTAAAGCAGAAGAGAATCGTGTAGCAACTAAGAGAGTTTTTCCCAATTTGGTTTTATATATATTCTAAGGAATGCTGGGAGGCAGAAGGAATTTCTCTCAAAGCAATTAAGCCAATAAACTATCCCAGAGAGAGAAGGGGAGATAAAGACCTATCTTGTCCAGGAAATAAGCTAACCAGGACAAGCATTCCAGACTTTAAAATGGAGAAGAATTGTCCCAGTTATGTTAGCTACAACACTTTGAGGATGCACTTTGGAGTTTTACAAGATAACCTACCCATGAGTCCAAAACCAAACACAAGAACCCATATGATCTTGTAGAAACGATCGTTATCATATTGCCAAGTGCACTACAGAATCACAAAATAACAAAGACTGGAGGGGACCTCTGGAGGTCACCCAGTCCAATCCCTTGCTTGAAATACAGCCAACGTGGAACAGGTTGCAGAAGATCTTATGCAACTGAGTTTTGAATGGAGATCTCAAATGAGCAGATATTCCACTACCTCTCTAGGCTCCTGCCCCGTGTTTGATCATCCTGACTGTGAGGGGGGAAAAAATTCTAACATCTAACCAGAATTTCCCTTAGGGCAATTTTTGTCTGTTACCTCTTGTCCTGCCATTGTAGCTCTAAGAGGAGTCTAGCTCCCTATTCTCTACACCTTCAACCTTCCAGTGTTGGAAACGGCAATGAAATCCTCCTCTGGCCTTCTTACTGCTGAACAGACCCACTTCTATCCTCAGACAGCAAGCACTGAGGAAGCCAGATTACTGCATCCATTTAATGCGTGAGGACTGTAAGCAATCAACTGCTTGCTCTCCTGCCTGACAAGATGCAGAGGAGGTCTAAGAAAGGAACTGGACTACAAATTTTCCTCTGCAGCAAGAGGACACAAAGTACTGCAGTATGTAAAAAGCAAATTAAGAGACAGCATATTGAGATGACTGGCAGGCTTGTGTTTTATCAAGATGTGGTGCTCCACTGGTAAATGTGGCTACTGTTGAAAGGGCAGTTACTTATCAGTGACCTAAGGAATGGATACTTGCGGATATTTAAAGGAAAATTAAGGAAATCTGAATTTAAAGAGAAGCAAATGATTCCTAAGATTTTAGTCCCAGGACCCAGAGGTGACCATTGGATGACACGTGCAGAGTACTGCTGATACCATCAATTTCAACAAGTGGGTTTGGAGAGAACAAGGAGTAAAAGCAAAGATGTGGAGAAGGCATTCTAACTACAACAAAGACTCATATGAGGCAAGCTGTTTCCATACAGACAGGCACATCCATCACCTCCACTGAGACAGGACTAGAGAACAAATGTGCAAAGACTAAACAAAGTTTTATTTCTGAAAATGCAGGACATCAGTTGAAGGATAAACTGTTTTCAAAACCAGCTCTGGAACACCTCACTCCCTCTGCTTTTCACTGGAATGACAGAACCCTATTTTTAGCCTTCATCATCTGATTACTACAGAACAAGGCACACACTGTTACAGATGACTATGACAAACATTCTTCTGAGAGGTGGTAGCAGAGATGGGAGCCACAGAAAGAAATCTAGTCAAATCATTCCAGCCACCTACAGAGGAACCCTTAAACAGAAAGAGCAATGAACACAGAAATCTTACCTCCTGCCCCGTTGCCACATCAATAGCTGTGAAAACTGTACCTGAAGCCCTGCGAAGAAAAAAGTTACAGCCAGTTGCATCTCTCTGTGTAACAATCATGCACGTGAACAGCCAAACCACACACACACAATTGTGTGTTGATGTTGCAAGGGCTTTACCAAAGAGAAGGCTATTAAAAGTAAGTGGCATCACAGAAATGCCAGTCAGTTCACAGAGAACAAACTAATCACAAACAGGCTGTCTTCTGACATCTTGCATTCGGGGTGTCTGAGCCCCCAGAGCTTGTGCTGCTTCCTATGATCAGATAAGGTACTACTTTTCATTTGCCCCAGGGGAAGCCCACCCACAAACACACACAGACCTATCTGGAAAGCATGCAGTAGGAGCTTGGCATATAATCTAATCACTGCTGGAAAAACTGGCACTTGTATATACTTCTTTCTCAGCAGGATTCAAAGGACCACTAGAAGAGTAACTTCTAGTTACTCTTGAAGTAACTCCTTGACTCTAGAAGTCAAGGCAGCATTGTTAGCTTAGCATACAGGAAGCCTTCTGACATGCCCTCATGCTATTCAGCAGTCATATCACAAAATGGATGTAGGCATCTTACTGGGAGAGGAGAGGACTAGATACACCCAGAGATACACTTTCACATTAAAAGACACAGTTCAAAATTTCCACCACTGTATAAGGCCTTCACCATCTGTTTTATCATTGCTTAATACAGAATCGGCCAGGTTGGAAGGGACCACAGTGAGTCATCTGGTCCAACCTCCCTGCCCAGGCAGGGTCATCCTAGAGCACATGGCCAACATTTCTGCCTGCTTCAGTAAGTGGTGGCTGCGCAATAGCATCAGTCAGAGAACTGCTTTTAACACTGGCTCACTGAGAATAAAAGCTGGGGTGAACACTTACCCTTGCCCGATTTTTTCATATCTGGTGTATTTTTTCTTGGGATCTCCTATGCTCACAATAGTGCCTAAAAAAATCCCAACAAAACAAAACAGTCAATCCTGTTGTCTCCCTTCAGTAGGGCTGGCCTGGCCAAGATACCTCCCAGAATGGGTCAGCTCAAGTAGTAAAGGCTGATGCATGAACAGACAAAGCTTCCTGATTCAGTTCCAGTTGCAAATGGCCCAACTTCAGACAACCATTAGGTTCAGACAACCTAGGGTTATTCTCCTAATGAGACAGATCATGCTACTTCCCCTAGTATATCAATTTGTATTTCCCCCAGTACCTCCATTTACTGACTCTGCTGTGTAGTGAAACCCAGTACCAGGTTATGACCTGCTTAGCCTAACCCAGAAATCAGCCAGTTCCTGACTTAAGCACAGGAACATTAATAAGGTAAAAAATTATCTTCAAGATAATTATGGAACAGCAACAGCAGAAACCACTCTGTGTTATTATGGTTGTATCATACATGCAGATCACATTATCACAACTGAACTTCAATCAAAAAAAACCCTGTTCTAACAATTCTTTTTTTACCCAATAGGGCTCTGAAGCATATAAATCAACCAAACTTCTGAATGCAGCTCTCTCAGCTACTGTCTGACACAAAACCAATTGAGCAGAGTATCACACAGTCCCCCCTCCCCCCCTCCCAAAATAAATAAGGATGAGGGCAAAAGCTTAATATTCCTCCCACAGCCTTAAAGCCTTTGTTTATCTGAAATAAAAAACACCTACGTAGTTTATCCATGATCTCTTCATCTGACATTTTGGTCTTCTTCTTCTGCTTGTCACCCGATTTTGTCGCACTGTCAACAGAAGTGTCACTGGCTGGTGCAGGGATGGGGTCAATGACAGACCGTGTGTAAATCTGTTAAAAGAGACTATTTAGCTGAGCATTTTCTTTGCAATCATTGACCTTCAGCTGAGAACAATAACAGTTCTTCCAAGATCCCTAAGCACCATAACAGGTTGGAGGCAGAAATTAGACCTGAGGAACATTACAGTCCAGCAAGACAAGATGTTGGCAACCTTACTGACCTCTGAAACCAAGACCCAGGCACCTCCCAGACAGTGGATGCTAGGAGGTCAACTCTAACTTCCACAGACAGATTTTTTTGTGAGTTTTTTACCTGCCTATTTGTTCTGACCTGTGCTACTTAACAGGAGGGGCCCTTCCACCTATTTACTTCATTTCTGCAATTTCCAAGTCTGACAGAGAAGAAATCACTATTTAATAGCAAGGTCAACTAAGATCTAAAGCAAAAACATTCATGCTTCATGGTGAAGTATGAGACTTGAATTTCCCAGCTACCTCCAATTTGAGGGATTTTCTTGGAGCTTAATGTCCTCCTGAACTGTTCACAGACATACACAGCTACCCTAGAAATATCCAACTGTGGTCTTTCACGTTTTGTATGTATTAAGTGGGATCCCTGGGACATTAATAACAAAGTGTGTAGCTCTAGACAACTATACTAAAACTTAACTTCTTAAGCATTTAACTTTTCATGTAATGCTGATGACTGTGAGCAAAATAAGCTTTCAAATTTTAAATTTTAATTGTTTTGGGTTTAGGTAATATATTTGGTGGGACTATCACACTGCAAGCAAACAAAGTAAAGAAAATCAAATGTACACTGTAGTGTGCAAAGTTACTGAAGCTAGCTGTGTTTTTATTTTTAGGACTAACAAGCCTTCTCCTCACATGTTGTGTTAAAGGATAAGCATAGCTGGGTATCTTTAACACAAGCCAACAAATGAGCATGAGCTTCAGGATTTTTGATTCAACTGATATCCAGAAATTAGGTGTTTTCTTAGTAAACTCAAATTAAAAACACAGAACTTCTCCCTAAAAACTTACAACTGCTCATTTTACAAATAAAACAATTTGCTCAAAAACAGAAGTAGAAAAAGCAGAATGCATGTCTGCACTGTAAATTTTATAGCTGCTCACCGATTTTGTGTGATCTGGCCGTGGAGCAATAACAGGAGGAGGAGCTTCTTCATCATCCTCATCATCATCTGCCACAGCTGTTGATGGCTCTGAGCTTTTGGCATTGGTCTACATTTATACCAAAATAAAAAAAAAAAAAAAAGAGATAAACAAAATTGATAAACAGTACTAAAGACTTGATATTTTTTCCCCACATGAAGATAGAAGAATTTTTACTGATGTTGAAAGATAAGGATAGGTTGAGCAGTTTAAGTGCCCTACTACATTTTATTGCCAGATTAAAATACTATTGCTCCAGTGAAATATGTTCCCTTCACATCCCAGTTTGTTTTTATTCCACAATAAAATTGTCATTTTGTTTTATACAAGATTCAGTATAAAACAAATACAGAAGATCTGAACTCGTATGCACCTAAGGATATACAAAGAATAGTAAACACACTCACCGTTGGTGCTCCTGAAGGGAATCCATCTTTTTCTGAATAGGACAAAGAGCAGAAAACATAAAATCATCAGAAAAATAATAAAAAGTGAACTTTGCAGAGTAAAGAACACAGACTGTTTAGAGGCTTTTTCATCTCTCAAAATTTCATGGTCACAAATGAGAGAAACCAGCACCGCACTGTAAGACCAGGCAGAAGGAAGCTGTAAGTTTCTAAAATCCTCCACCAAGGGTAGGCAAACCCACTCATTTCCCAATCTGCTCTTCACCTTCTCAAATACCCACACACAGTTGCCCAAACTGAGCAGTACACATCACCCTTATGTGTTCTGTCTTAGCGAGATGTGAACTCAGGATCAAACGGGTATTTCTGTCCCTTAGCAGTATCTTGAATCAAGGATGAGAATATTACAAAGCCTTAATGCTGTGCTATTTTTGGAAATAATTTGGAAGGTAAAACTAGGTAAAACTGCATGTCTTTCTAGTGCATTCTCTCAGTCCTCTCCCCGTAGCTCCTGAGCTGTGAGCCACGACTTATTTTGCATCTTTGATGTCACCACATGGTAAGGTCAAGTTCAGAGATAGCTGCTTTGGCCACAGGCAGGAGGAGCAAGCTCTCAACCACAGTCTCAGAGCCTCAGCTTCATAAACACAGACCGATAAAGATAATTTTGGCTCCTATTTTGAATTAGCCAGTTCCATTTCTTCCCCTCTCCACTTAAAACAGGAAATTAACTGGACAACACCGGTTTCCAGTAAGTTTTAAAATCAATCTTTGAATATTTGTTCCTCACTGAAGAGCAGCTTGCTCTTTCAGCATCCGAATCTGATTTATTACTCTGAAAGAGAGGAAGACTGTGTTCCAGACACCCAGCTCCCCTTCAACAGGCCTTGCACACCCTTGGACCTCACCTGGAGCAGAAAAACTCAGATACTTCTGTTTTGTTGTGTCTTTGGAGTCGTAGAATTTCAGCACATCTAGTACCACCTGGGGGTTCTTCTTCTGTTCTAGCTTCGTGATATTTGAGGTCTGCAGCAACCGAGCCCATTGCTCTGGCATTCCCTGCAATAACAGGCTATTTTAGGCATCCTTCCAGTGTTATAAAGGTTTTTCAAAAGCAAAACGAATTCATTTCCTCTATAAAAAGCATAACATATACAGCCTTAAACACATGAACAGGTAGAATGGGGTTTTAACAGGAAGCCATCTGTTCATAGGTGACAGAATACAAATGGAGCCGCAGCTGAAATCCGTCCTGACTGCTCAATATCCCAAGCACCCAGGGGCTCCAGAAGTAAAGCGTATTAAGCCAGATGTGAGGAAAAGGAATACAAAAGCGCTCCCCAGAACCAGTGTTACCCACTAATGAAAGTAAACTGGAGTGGGTTTCTCAGGGAAGGCCCTCCCAGGTGACACAAAGCATCAGATCTGACATTTCCACTGCAGAAGCACTAATGGGTCACAGTCTCGTGACTCCATGTGCTGTACAAACACACAGTGAAATTGTTTCTTTGATAAAAATGAACAGACAGCTTGCAATCCTTTCTAAAACACCACAATGGCTTCACTACAGCACTGACCCACAGTTGCACAGGGAGGTTGTGGCTGCCCCTCCCAGGCCAGGTTGGATGGGGCTTGGAGCAACCTGGTCTGGTGGGATGTGTCCCTGTCCACGGCAGAGGGTTAGAACTCGAACTCAATGATCTTTAAGGTCCCTTCCACCCCAAACCATTCTATGAATCCATGACTATATTCTGAGCAGCTTCAGGTGGTACTCACAGTGAACTCCCCAGTAACAGCATCGAAGCCAACATGGATGGTGTGCTCAAAATCTGACGGCGGGGAGATTTCCGGCCTTTCCTTTTCCTTCTTCTTGCTTCCTGGAAAAGAGATTAAAAGATCTCCTGAGCAAAGATTTAAGCTCCTGTTGCCTCCAATTAATATAATCAATGCAAACACTGCACCAGTTAGGATGAAGGTAACCATTATTCTGTTTACTGGATGGAGGTGTTTGCATCTGCCACACAATGATTTGATATTTTCAAGCTGGTATAGACTGGACTATAACAACAACCATTCAAATAATTTCTACTGTGGTAGCAAGCAAATAAGAGATTAAGGGCCCCAGAGTGCAAGGAGCTGTGCAGAGCATATGAAATCTAAACACATGGAATATTCACAATGCAAAAAAGGAGTTTTTAATATGGATTAAGAGCAACACCAAAGACAGCTTCAGTTCAACCTCAAGTTCACCCTAAAGACAGTTAACTCGGTTGCCTCACTGCTTCAATTCAAGGTAATTAATGCAAACTAGGACTTCCTGTGATGGAGATAAGAGTTTATAGCCTCAGAGCAATTACCTAATTTAAATTAAAAGGGGGGGAAAAAAGCAAGAATAATAAGTACCAGAAGCAGGAACAGATAATGAGAAGGACCATGTGCCCAATCCAACTCAGATCCTATTAGATTTATAAGATGTTTTATAATGCCTGGGGCTTGGTTTCTTTTCCTTTTTTAAATTTTTTTTCTGACAAAGAGAACATAAATCAAAATGGAAGAGAATTTGTAGTTAACCCTAGGTAAGAAACACACCACTCTGCTCCCTTTGCTTAGAAAAGGTTCAGAGTTAAGCCAGAAGGTTTCAGCTTAAGCTTCAGTTTTCTTGTTCTTGCAAAAAAGCCCAAGCCCTGCCAGAGCAGCTGCTTGCTCTCCAGGTAGAAAGATGATGCTCAAGCCCTTCTTCTCATGGCCCTCTACTGAAATGCAGTGGCCTGGCAGTGAGCTGCAGAGCGTGCCTAACCTGATACCAAGAGAAGTGCCTGTGTAATCCTGGGAACGCCCGTGGGCTCGCAGAGCTTGGAGCTGAATCAGCTGCATTTGCTGTAGCCAAGCCAGCAAGAATGCCACAGTGCTCACAGCCACAAGGGAAGCAGCACACCATTTGGCAACCTGACTCCATCACCACTGCATGTTTGCATGTCAGAAAACAACAAGAAAAAAACAAACAACAAAAAAGGTCTTTTTGCTTTGTTTTTAAATTCATTTTAAGAATTAAAGACATGTAGTTCCAGTCCAGTCTTCCCTTTTTCCCCTTCTCCCCCTTCTCCCCCTTTTTCTCCTTCTCCCCCTTTTTCTCCTTCTCCCCCTTCTCCCCCTTTTTCTCCTTCTC
>VZRW01004675.1:0-28782 GCA_013398125.1 Aegotheles bennettii | reverse complement strand
TCCTCCTTCTCCCCCTTTTCATCCTTTTCCTTTTTCTCCTTTTCCTTTTTCTCCTTTCCCTTTTTCTCCTTCTCCTTTTCCTCCTTTTCCTTTTCCTCCTTCTCCCCCTTTTTCTCCTTTTCCTCCTTTTCCTTTTCCTCCTTCTCCCCCTTTTCATCCTTTTCCTTTTCCTCCTTCTCCCCCTTTTCATCCTTTTCCTTTTTCTCCTTTTCCTTTTTCTCCTTTCCCTTTTTCTCCTTTTCCTTTTCCTCCTTTTCCTTTTCCTCCTTTTCCTTTTCCTCCTTTTCCTTTTCCTCCTTTTCCTTTTCCTCCTTTTCCTCCTTTTCCTTTCTCTCCTTTTCCTTTCTCTCCTTTTCCTCCTTTTCCTCCTTTTCCTTTTCCTCCTTTTCCTTTTCCTCCCTCTCCTCCTCCTCCTCCTTTTGTGTAGTAATGAAGCACCCCCTCCATTACTACATGGTACAAACCCACTGAACATGGGGCAAGCACAGACTGCACTGCTCGGAGCAGAGAATCCGTCTGAAATCCCCTCATGCTGGCAGAGAGGAAGGACGGGGAGCCGAGGACAATACTTCCAAGCGAAAAGCCATGTGGGCTGCCTCCAGCTGAACAATGCAGTGGAAAGACACGGCTATTATAAACAGGATATCTTTAATATGGCTGCACAGGTCGGAGCCAAGCAGCAAACCGACTGTCCAACGTTCTCATTAACATCGCTCAGTCACAGGACAGGAGAAACTTGCTCATGTGAAAACCTTTATGGAAAGTACCTTTCCTTTCCAATCTCTTGCAGTTGTTTATGTGAAAACAAGTGGGGAAAAATGAAAAAAAAAAAGGTATAGTGCTCAGGAAGGTTCCTGTTGAGGAGTACTTGACATGTAGGGAACAGGAGCTGGTGCTCAAGCCCTCCAGCATGTGCCCCATAAATAAACCCACTCCTTCCAGAAATACACAGATTTTATGAGCAGGCTTGGCCAGAAGGCCCAAAATCACCCCTTTGCCCACAGGAAGAGCAGAGCAGAGCAGCACTTCAAACAACACAGGCAGCGAGCTCCAGCCGAGGGGCCAGTCCGTGAGTCATGCATTGGCAGGACACCCTGAGGCTCTGCAAACAAGGCCACGGGGAGGCCACGCTGCTTTCCAACCTCCAACTGTGTCTGCAACACCGTGCTGGATTTCAGTGGGAATCCCTCTCACAAAGGGCAAGGTTCATTCAAACAGCAACCAACTGCAAGATGTGGTGGCTCAGCTCTGCCGAGACAGCAGCACAGAGTCCCCCTGTCCCCAGGAGGGGGAAGAAGCGGGTCCTGAAGGATTCAGTAGAGACTTGCTCTGTCTAATTAAGACAGTGCCTCGATTACAATTGGTCTCTTCTCTTCCCCAAATGAAGCTACAGGCACTCAGCAAGGTACCACCCCCGGTACCCACACACCCTCCTCCCATCACAAACCCAGCCTCCAGCATCCTTCGCTCCCCACCAGCCAACCTCCATACACAAAGCAAGGCACACAGAGGTTCCTCAACAGCCTGCTCGTAGTAGGTAGATGATTCCAGATGGTAAACTTTGAGTTGCTGAGCTGCAGCTGAAACTACACTGGAATCTGCCCTGGCCCAGTGGTCTGCAGCATGTCTCATGCGTGATCCCAGGTCCTGGGTGATGCCCCAGAGCACCTCCTTTAACAAGTTAGGCTTGAAGACCAACATGTCTTGGGTTAGGGGACTACTTTAAAGCTTCCCAAAAAGACACACAGGTTCATTTGACTTCAGAAGTCTAGCCAAGGGAATTCATGGCAATTAAGTACTCTAGTAAAAAGATGACTATCACTTCATTTATCCTAAACAATAGAACTATGGGAAAAAGCCCTCCATGACTAGGTCATCAAATAACCCCTCCAAACTCTTATGACTATTTCAGCGCAGAACTAGCTCAGACTTGGGGCAGAAACTCTGCATTTGCTAAAGCTCACTGTCTGCAGTGAGACCCTAGAGCACACCACCTCCCCAGCACCATCTCCTAAAGCTGGAGAGGACCCCAACAGAGGACCCCAAGAAGGGCTCAGAGCTGCAGCAACAGATACAGTGATGCTGTCCAGGAGGGACTTCACAAAAATCATACGGACAGAGATCTGCAAAACAAAGCCAAACATCATCCAGTAACAACTCTGCCTGCAGCAGCTTTGTACATCTCCTGGTAAGGGATCCCTTCCTTTTCTGAAAAATGAGAATTTACCATTTTTGTAGTAATTTGTTAACTTTTGCACAGGCAAATTTTTTCACCTGAAAAAATTTCTACCCCAGGTTGACAGATTTAGTCCCAATATATTTTTAAAACCCAGGCAGCAAAGCTTCCCAGCAGCAGAATTTTTTTCAAAGTAGTATTTAAATGGGCATTTCTGGTGAGGGCACGCCTCAGCCATGCTAATGAACAAAACAACTAACATCTGACTATTGTTTTGGTGCCAGAAAGTCACTCTGTCCATTTATATTCTGCTTACATCTGACAGCCAGTTTTGTAGTCTGGAGGGCCGAAAACATTTCTTGGGATGTTTAGGTTATACTTGCTGCAGGTCAACCAATGGACAAATTCTTTCCAAATTAAAAAAGACAACTTGCAGATAGTTTCTTTAAGCTAGATAATTAAATTATATCATTTTTCCTAATCACATTATCTTGCCACGAAGTAAAATCTGCTTTTTTTTTTTTCAGCAGGACATCACCTTCAATACTTTTAACATCTAGAAGAGATAAACTGGCACAGTTTTCCCTAAAATGTACTTTCCTCAGCAGAAATGATTTCTTCCATTTTTAGTTACCAGATATCAGTTATCTAGCTAGCTATCAGCTATCAGTAGGTATACAGGCACATGCTAAACAAGTATGCAGATTAACTTCCACACATTTTGTACGTGTCAGTATTTACAGAGGGGTCTGAATAAGTTTAGGTAATGGGACTCCAGAGCAATTTCAGATGAGCCAGTACAACTCCAGACAAGTCTTCAACCACCTCCCCAGCCATGTCAGCAACAAACCAACGCACCATCAAGATGGAAAGAGGAAATGTCCAAGGAGAAGTGAAGGCTCTATAAAATGTCACAGAGCTCTGCAGCTGTGCTGCACCCACCTGCATTCATGATTCGTTTCACAACACCAGCAAGTCTTACACAGCATCAGTAATGCAGAGCAAGGACAATCTTCCTTCGTGTGGGGCTTATGTTCTACTGGGATTGTTCAGCCTGGAGAGAAGGAGGCTGAGGGGAGACCTTCTCACTCTCTAGAACTCCCTGAGAGGAGGTTGGAGCCGGGGGGGGTGTGTGTGTGTCGGTCTCTGCTCACAAGGAACAAGTGATAGGACAAGAGGGAACAGCCTCAAGTTGCCCAGGGGAGGTTTAGGTTGGATATGAGGAGAAATTTCACCCCCAAAAAACTGTCAGGTCCTGGCCCAGGTGCCCAGGGCAGGGGTGGAGTCCCCATCCCTGGAGGGATCTCAAAGCTGTGGAGATGTGGTGCTGAGGGCCATGGGTCAGCGGTGGCCTTGGCAGTGCTGGGTTAATGGTTGGACTGGATGATCTTAGAGATCTCTTCCAACAAAATAATTCTATGATTCATTATATTCCTGTCTGTAAAACAAGGCCACAAATGCTCTGATGAATGACCAACACAACAGCATAACGACAAGTGCCATCCCAGCTCCTAAACCCAGCCTGAAGATGGACAGATTTGATCCTTCCACCAGATTTTCTTGCAGCACTCACGATGACAGTTTCCAGGCATTTCCTCCCACGACCAGTATAATGGTAAAACACCAGTTTCTGCCCTATTGAAGGACTAAACTAGAACCTGGTCCACACACGTGGCACTTCACCTAGCTGACAGCATCCAAATTTACCACATTCACCAACCTCAGAGGCCTGGAGTCCTCCTCTTGAGGTGCTGCCACCAACCTGTAGTAGCTTCTCATGTTCTCCTTATAGACTTACCTCTTTAAGCCTTGTCAGTAAAAGGGACCACCACTCGTGCTGCTGTAATCCAGCCACAGATGGTTATTGCACAGTAAGCGGCCTTGTGAAACAACTATTCTGCTTCCAAAAGCTACACTGGCCAAATCTTTCCATCCTCCAAAACGGAAAACACACCCACTATTCAGAGCAGAAACTGCCTGACCATGGAGAGACAGCTCTTCCAAACACAGGGAAGCCTGACTCCGGCGTCTGTCCCCAGGGTGAGGCACGGCTGTGAGGGACTGCTCACACAGCTGAGTGAAAACCAGCCCTGGGGAAAACCTTCAGCCAAGCGAATAAATAACCAGAGGAGCAAAGTCTCCTGAAACAGCCAAACCTGTGTCGGCATGACTGAACCAGTCCTGCCCAGCACACCAGCACCGAGGCGTGGGAAGCCAGGAGCAGAACTAGAAGGCATTAAGAGCAGCAGGGTCTCCCTCACGTGTGTCTTAAAACCAATCACCAAAATGTTCAGCTGGTAGAGATTAATAAAATGCAAAGCAGTTTCAGGTCAGGCTGAGAAGCCCCTGTGGAGTTTCACTGTAACTGTTAGAAGATATTTCTATCTATGCACTATTTTACATGGCTACAGACACCCTGGAGAACCAGAATCAGTGCTGTACACACACTCCTCACACAGCAAAGAGGACAGAAACAAAGCACAAATACAGACTAGTGTCATTACAGCAATTATTTCTCTGAAGCAATCCTTGTTTACATAATGGTTGATTTTATCCCCATTTTATCCCCATTAAGCCTAAAAGTGCAGTTACACAGACAGAAGGACTTGATTTTTCTCATTTCTCCACGCACACTGCTCCCTCCCACTATTCCTTTACTACTTTTCTTCTCCTCAAGGTACCACACAACTGGTCATCAATATTACCTTCCAAACCAGCTGGATGCTCAGTTTAAACTAGAAATCTGCATTTACCATAGCAAAATGGTAAGTAACACGATACCCAGGGATCACATTTATTAGGGCTGCTTGGAAATGCATTACCTTCAACTGTGCAGCAAACATGAGAAGCAATAGGTGGTGGTTTTCCTCAGCAAGCTTTTTAACTTTTCCTACCTCACATAACACCTTCAAACAGCTCAGTGCAAACAGAAAGAACATCTCACCTCATCGAGCACACAGACCCAACTTTCAGCACTTCCTCCAATCCCCTACACTTGGACAGCCTGGACTCGAATAAGAAGAGAACTAAAAGCAGTAATGCTGGAAAATACAGGCATCTTACCCTTTTCAGTGTTATAGAATATGGAGATGATTTTACTCCGAGGTTTTCTCTCTTCTGGTACGGAAGGCAGGGGTTTCAAGCTGTGGTTGACAGGCAACTGGTCTTTGCCCCCTGCACTGATGATAACGCTGCTCATCCTGACGGGAGGAGCTGGTGGCTTGTCTTCCAGTTCTCCGTTGTCACACATGGTTCTCAATAGCTAGTGAAAGCACTGAAACAGAAATATTTGTTTTAACATAGGAAGAGAGCATAGAATACATAAATGTAGCATTTCTTCTGTTGGCCAAGAGGGAAGGGAGCTCGGCAAGCACTACACTGGCAGACACCAGTGTCTCCACCAAAGGACGCAGATCCCTTCCTCACTCCCACTTCTGGGCCACCCATTCATTTGTGCCAGCAGCAGCATTTGTGGGATGGAGCAACAAAGTTTTCCAGTGATAAAACTAACCCAGTCAAAAAGAACAGTCAGTTATAACATGGACCAATGCCCAGATCTGGGTCACTATCTGTTCACACAAAGGTTTTGTAAGTGAAAAGGACAGTACATGTAAGAGCAGAAGTACAACTTCTTTTAGGGGTAGCTCTAGTTCAGAGTCAAACACCTTTAAAAACTGTAGATGCTTTCCTTCTTGTCATTTATCACACAAGATCTTGGGGAGAAAAGAACAGCCTAAGTTTATAAGCCATGATTCAGCACAATGTCCACGTTAGAGTCTTATTATGAACATCTCTACCCAAATTATGCAGCCTACTTTAAAGAGCTTGGGACTAAGGACCACAGGATGCATGCTGCTTCTGAATGAGGATCTGCATTGCTTCAGCACTTGGTGCCACACTTTCCCCATTTGTAAACAGAATATATACGATCACCACGATCCCGAGTCCTTAACAAAAACATGAGTGAGATCATAAACAAACAGCTGCTAAAGATCAAACCACGTCACAGTAAAGCATCTAGAGGACATGTTCCACATTCAAGAAAATCTGCACTGTTTTCCCCCCTCCCCATAGTATCCTGGAGATTTTTCTCTGATTACCAAGAAACAGGCAGCCTCTCTGCTACAGAGTAAAGAGCACAAAGGAAGATTTACAGAAATTACCTGGCAATGACAACTGAGTAACAAATATGCCCCTCGCTCCTCCATATGCTCAAATGCTGAGCTACCTCTTTGGAACAGGAGCCAAAGACATCTCCTCTGTGTTGACCTTCTCCTCCTGCTCCTCTCATGATGGCTTGGGAAATGAATGGTCCACCAGCTGCCCATCGTAGTCCCAAAGCATGATTCAGTCTCAGCCACACTGCTGGAGCAATTATTGTCATTCCAAACAGCTGGGATAAGACAGTGCTATCCACTCTCCGTTATCACACCTTCTTTCCAAAGTATAAATATTGTGCTGCACAATGTCCCAGCATAACACATGCATCCTGCTTGGACCTTAGCAGAAACAGTAAGAGTAGGCAGACTGCCATTCCCTGTCGTTGCACTGGGTGAATACTGCCAGATCCCAATGAGTTAAAGAAAAGCAGGCTGGCAGCCTCAATGCACACAGCACAAGAGCATTCTGGTTTATGTCGTGAAGCTCAAGAAAGTCAAATGAATTATCACCATAAATGCCCATGGAAGCATGTGATCGCTGTACAAATACCTTCAGAGGCACAAGCAGCACCAAGCAAAGTTCTGGCAGTACAAGTGAAAACTGGACACGTGCTGGCTGCCCCATCTCCTTAGAGATGGATGGGGAAGAGTGGTGGGAACACCCACCCAGACCAATCAGCCTCGGAGCCCCTTGCTTGGTGATGGAGTGATAAATAGACCTGCAACACTCGGACATGTCTGCAGGGATGGGATTGTGAATCAGACTGTGATTGCCATCCTCCAGCACTCTTCCAAATTTGCTTACTGATTGCTCTTTCAGATGTTGCAAGTTATCTGCAGGATCTTCTGGATCTTCCAGCACCTACACTACAATATGGGGAAAAAATTAAGAACCCTGCGACCCAACAGCAGCCCTGAGCAGCCTACCCACAGGGGCTTTAACTCCAAACACTTCCCTAACAATACATATTGTCCACACAAAGCGTGTGCCACCAGTTTGAGACATACAAACATCTGGAGTGAACCACCAAATCAGACCTACAGTATTCAAGAGTCCTGCTGAAGCTGGGCTGCAAGCAACAGCCGACCAGAATCCATTTCCTTATGCTAATCAAACCTCAGAAAAGAACAGGATACAGGGGCCTTAGCTATCCAAATGGGAATAGACATTGAAAAGAAAGCACTCCTCCATTTGAACAAGGAAATACAATCAGATGGCTAAATAAATTACAGCAAATAAAGCAGCATATCAAAAAACTTCACACCAAAATGACATACTATGTGAAGAAAGCAACACCGCCAGAAGCCTTTTGTATTTTTCTAAAGTAATCCCTATTATTTCCTCCATGCGTGCAGTTCTTTGAGCTGCCTGGTGTTACAAGAGCAGGATGGAAGGAGAAACAACCAACCTGCACCTGAAACTGGACAAGCACAGACTTGGCCCTCCAAGCTTGTGCTAATTCCCCGCACGCACCCTTGGGGAGCCCAGGCACTGAACATGGTATCCATGCTGCAAATTTTAAAAAAACATTTACTGCACTTTTGTTTACATATTTTTTAAGGGTTGTTTTTTTTTTAATAAGTGTCTCACTGTAGTAAAAATGATCAATTTTCACAAGCTGGCTGATTGCACACTCAGTATCACCGCTTCTTGATCTGGAACGAATTATTCCTTAGAGCCTTGTGTGCTCAAGAGAAGAAACTGTTAGGCAACAAGTTGGGAGCAAGTATGTGAAAATCCACAACTCCTCTAACTCCACAAGAAAAATCAGGTGCTTCAGGAAACTGGCATAACAGCATCTGTGCAGAACCCACAGAGCTGCGGTTCCGATCAGCGTTTCATGTCCAGAGTGTTCAGAAACATCCTTGCCCTTGCTGGAAGCAGAGCCCAGGAGCTCTCTGGGAGGAAGATGTGCCATGGGGCTGGCAGAGCAGACCAGGGTGGCAGGAGGAGCTCAGGCATTCCCACCCGAGGGACTGGCTCTGTCACTTGCAGGTAAGCAAAATCCTTCAGGCTCATTCAATCTGGTTTGATAAAACCTCAGCTTTTAGGAGAAACTTAAGGGATTTCATTTATTTACTACCACAAAGCAGTATAATTCCTGGGTGGCTGTTTCAAAGACTTTTGTTAAAGCAAACTGCTAGATCCAGAACTATCACGCACAAAGGACCATTTCAATGCACAGCAGCTTTGAATTCATATCTTCAAGAACTTACAACAGCTCCACTCACAACTGATCGCTCCGGGAAACAACAGCCTGATCCTTCAGTCATCGTCGGAAGTTAAAAACCAAGCACTTTGTTCAGGTTCAGATCCAAGCAGCTCGTTTCTTTCTAACAGCTGAATGCAGAAGAAGAGATCAGTTCTCCTCTCCTTTATCCTTACCCTGCCTTCATTATGCAGGGAAAGTTTCCACAGCATCAGGAAGTGCTTTTGAAATTGCTGTGGAGGTTTGGCATTATGGGCAATGACTGGAGGAGTGATTAAAAAAAGAAGAAGAAAAAAAAAAAAAGAAAGAGGAGTGCAAACACACCCTGAAGGTCCTTTTCTGCTCTCTCACTCCCCCAGAGAGGAGAAGGAGGCAGCTGGGTGTAATCACTCTTGCACCATCACCCACGCGGCTGCCCTGCTGAATCATGGCTTGCGCAGGGAGTTGCAAGGACCAGGGGAACTTTCATTCTCCCCAGTGCCTGCCAGGAGTGTGCACAGCGACTGGCAAAGGGGGTGCCAGCTCCACACTGCTCTGACACAATCAGATGGGGTTTTCTTTCAGCTTGGTTGAAAGACGTTTATTAAAGTGGTGAATCAAAGTTTGAGCAGCCACATGAAAACATGCTAAACCTGGAAGGAGGACGACAGAAGCAGCAAAGGTGAAAAAGGGTTTGCTTTCATCTTTGCCAGTGAACACAGCACCAGTAATAATAATGTATTCATGGGCATTGGGAACGCCTCCACACTCACTGCTCACACCACCTTCCATCCATTAGAGCCACAAAGATGCTGAAGGGAGTGGAACATCTCCCTTGTGAGGAAAGGCTGAGGGAGCTGGGGCTCTTTAGCTTGGAGAAAAGGAGACTGAGGGGGGACCTCATCCATGGTTACAAATATGGAAAGGGTGAGGGGCAGGACGATGGAGCCAAGCTTTTTACAGTGCTGACCAATGATAGGACAAGGGGCAATGGATGCAAACTGGAGCACAGGAGGTTCCATGTGAATCTCAGGAAGAACTTCTTTCCTGTGAGAGTGCCAGAGCACTGGACCAGGCTGCCCAGAGAGGCTGTGGAGTCTCCTTGGCTGGAGACATTCAAACCCCGCCTGGATGCGTTCCTGTGTGATGGACTCTGGGTGACCCTGCTCTGGCAGGGGGGTTGGACTGGATGAGCTTTCGAGGTCCCTTCCAACCCCTAGGATTCTGGGATTCTGTGATCACAAGAACTAGAAAGCAATGGAATGAACCACAGAGACGAGCTGCAAAGCTGCAAGCAATACTGAACTACAGACCTCAGGCAGATGCATTCCCACCACAGGACAGGGCTGCGACCCATTACACTCACCAAGAAAAAAAAAAAATGACACAAAACAGGCTAAAAGCTTTGCTCCCAACAATTCTGCTCCAGAAAACATTCCCAGGGATGAGCACCGGTGGCCACAAGGCTCTGGTTCTCAGTCCTTATCTCCAGTGCACGAGACTATTCCCAATGGCTGGCCCCTCCTTTTGACAAAGGTTCCCTGTCCTGCGCTGGGGCAGCAAATGTGTAAGTCCCCTCCTCATCCTCGGCAGCCGTAGGCACCATCATAACGTGAAGAGCAGCAGCCAAGGAGCAAACACACGTTCTCTGCTGCAGAGCCAGCAGCCAGGGCCATCCCACATCTCCTACATCTCTCACCACCAGCAGTGGGAACCTGAAGCCAGGTTCCTCACAAGTGCAACTCCTCTCTTTCCACCTCTGCCCAGTGAGGCTGAGGCAAGGGAAGCTCTCCGTGTAGCTCAACCCACCTCCTCCTCCCAGTCCCTCAGGAGACCTGCAGTGACTGATCTGCGCTCAGAGTTTCACAACGATGTTCCAGGAGTCAGTTCCTCTGCTCAGAAGCCTTCTTCCTACTGGGGAAGAAAAGGGCCCTACCACCTACAGCATTACCCAGGTCACAGTTCCTGTCGCTGCCACTGGTGGCAAAACACCCAGAAACAGAACCCTGACAGGGAGTAAGAGCCGGAAAGCAAAGTGAGGATTGGGCAGTGTTTTCAGGTTGGTTTTTTTTTCAGGGTTTTTTTCCCCTCAATTCCCCCTTGTGTGAGCATAATACGAGGCTGCTTCCTCAAGAACTTCCTAAGCACAGCTCCTGTGCTGGCCCAGCTCCCTCGTGACTGGCATCCAGGCGGACACGCAGCCCCATCCCAGCGGAGGCTCCACGGGGCTGCCGCTCAGCTCCTCCAGCTTCCAAAAAAAGGATGAGCATTCTTCCTCTCAAACTCGCCTGCAGAATGACCAAAGGGAAATAAAATCCAATGAAAGTGAAGAAAAGCATTTTCCTATCTGCCAAAGTGCCCAGTTACATTTTTCCTGGAGCACTTGGAGTTTTAAATGTGTCTTAACAGTGTAGTTCTGCAAGGTCCCAAGCAGGGGTAGGAAGACAGTGCCTTGCATCCAACAAAACAGCTGGGTTAGAAAGTCCTCACACCATAATGAGCTGAATTTGTCTGCTGAAGATGTTCAGATAATGTACTCGGGGTGTCTAGGCTGCATCTGTTTTTCACCGCCTGGGATTTGATGCAAAACCAAATCAGACTGCTGCTTGGGGAAAAAAACCAACAAAACCCAACAAAACCCACTTCAAGCTCAGAGCTGTTTGGTAACACATATGTGAATTCCTACTCCTGGCACACAATATCCTGGCTTTGCACTGCCACTTAAGCAACAGAACTCTGAGGAGCCGGCGCTAAATCAGTGAAATAAATCAAATCCTCTGCATGCACAGCCCCTGCCAGCAGGCTCACAGAGCTGCAAACTGCACTCAGTTCTGTTCATGGCAGGGAGAAATTACTCAAATCATTCACTACCAGCATTGTAACACAAGAAGGAGCAACACAAACATCAAATTTAAGTCGATTTTGCAGGGCTGAGCAAAAAGCAGAAGTAATGAATTTCAAGCTAACAATGCATTAGGGAACATAACCACTCTGCTTGTGAGATTGTAATCCGTGATGTGCCACTGCAGCTGCAGGACCTCACTGGGACACCACCTGAACTGCTGCCAGGAGAGCTGCTGAACACCAGGGCCACGGTCACGGGCAGCAGCACCGTGCTTGGAAGCCACACAGCAAAACTGCTTCTTGTCCAACAGCAGGAATGGAAGAAGAAACAAGAACAGAGCAGAAGTGAAGAGAGCCTTGACGGTAGGTGTGCTTGCCTGTTCCTGCTTGAGGCCACGAGGGCTGAGAAAAGAAAGTCACCCTGGCAGCCATCTGCGCGGCGGTGGCTGTCATTTGCTGTCTTCCTGTAGAGCCTTATAGGGTGCTACTGGCAATGTTTGTCATGCAGAGCACAGCATCCGGGACAGCCAGGTCCAGAGCAGGGGAAGCAGCAAGAGAGATGTCGCACGAACAGACCTCCGAGGTTTGTCAAGTGAAAACAAGTGCAGAGTAATTAAACCCAACACAATAAAAGAGTTAGCGTGCGGTGCTCCAAGGCAAAGCAGATTTAAGATGTCCCACTCTTGGTCTGTGTCATAAAAATCCTTGTTGTCTGGAGACGCACTCCTGGGACGCTGACCCTCCAGGGGCTTTGGTAGCTGGCTGATCCTCAGCCTCCTCACCTTTTAACACCCAAAAAACCACCTTAGTGGAGGAGATGAGACTCGCTGCTTCCTCATTCCGGACAGGTACACACACGGTGCAGTTTGTAAGTGGGGATCAGAGGGCTGCTCATTCCATCAGCTATTCGATTTTCTCAGACCAAACTGATTTTGGAGTCCAAAAGCAGAACGAAATGTCTGCATGGGTATTTTTCTTTTCCATTTTCTCCACCCCCCCCTGCCCTTTTTTGTTTAAAGGCTCCTGTTGAGCAATAGATTTCCTGTGATTAGCTCACTTCATACCGAGTATAGCTCGCTTCCTCCCAGGGATTAGCTGAAAGCAGCTTCTGACAAGTTTTTATTCAGATGGTGCTACCTAGCCACAGCTCGCTTCCTGCCCCCTCTCTAGCAGCGTGTTCCTTCAGCAGCTCATCAATTTGAAATCATTTCACTGCTGCAGAGAAAAAACATCACAGAGCCAGCAAATCTCAGACTGCCTTCTCCACAAAAAGCAAAACGAGGATTCAGGGGTGTTTTGCTTTCCAGCTCGAAGCATTTGGATCCATGGGATTTATTTAATCAGATCCAAAAAGGAGTTTTCTGGAACGGTACGAGACTAACTTCAGAGACTGAAAATACCCAGCTCTTCGTTTCCACTCAAACGTTGTGCAAATAAACCAGCAGTGGTGAAGAATTACTTTCTCACAGACTTGGCAATCGCAGCCACGGATCTTCTGCCTGCCAAGAGAGGACTTGTGCAAAAGCAAGAACAAGAGTAACCTTGATAATGGCCAGTGAGAGCCAGCGGGATAATCTGTTCCACCTACAGTTATTAAAAACACGTGCAGATGCTCTAATACAACACGCAGCTCCCAAAGCCTTCCCAGCTCTACAAAGGCAAGCACTGATCTCCACAGGACATGCTGAAACATCTCCTCCCAGCTTCAGGGGGTCTCGGATACAAGTATTTGGGCGATGCCAAATCCCATGCTTGTGACAGTGAACAGTTATTTAGGAAACCAGACTAAGCCCAAGATACTCCCAACAAGCCCAGATCTCCCCAAGTTGCAAGCACAAACAAGCAAGATGCCCCTTTCAAATGATGCAGTCGAGCAAACAGCTATAAAACTGAAATAAAAACCATCTGAGCCTGTCAAACCTAGATTCTTCATTAAGATTTATGCACGGACACACATGAACCAAACTGACTGCTCGGCAAGGCCAACCCACTAATGCACACAATAAATTGCCAGCATCTTTTGTTTTGCCACAAGCACCATCTCCCTCCTTCCATCAGCAAGGCTACATCCATGAAGTTTATAAACTTCTCTTTGCCATCTTTTCTTGCTATATTTACTTTCATGCTACATGTGACAGAGGCAACCCATAATACTCCCACTCTAACCATAGTATAGAACCTCAGTCCTCTGCACAAGCAGGCTAGATGACAGATACAGCATGCCCAGCTAAATTATTTCCAGTTTGTCTTTATCCAACCCCTCAATTTCCTTGTGATTTTTGCTGAGTCACACGAGCAGAAGGGAAAACGTAACACAGAGAAGAATAACTGCTGTTTAATTGCCAAATGAAAGAGAGCTGGGGGAAAAAAAGCACGCTCAAACAGAAGAAATACAAAGAGCAGAAAGAAATCTTTTGTTCAGAAGGAACAGTCTCTCCAAAACTGTAATAAGATGTGCTTACCGTGAACAAAGCTCCAGAAGACAAACATCCTATTCATGAGGTACCTGAAAGGGTTACTAAGGCTTCCAAAAGAAAAATACTCCTCAAACCCATTGCCAAAGTACATCGCAACCTAAAGCAACTCAGCTATTCACTGTTTCAGGCACTTAGCAGATGTGCCAAGTCTTGCACTGAAGACGAGCAACCAGCCTGCAAAAAATGTCATTTTCTAACTAAAAACTGACCCCGGTCTTCTAAGAAGCAACCAGTGGCAGACATCACCTCCTCACCCCCAAGCCAGCCCACAGCAGCCAGTGTCTTTCAGCCAGCCCTGCCTCACCACGCAACGCTCACGGCCAAGTCATCCTCACCCCTGGTGCGGGCACAGTGAAGTTCAACCTTCATGTGACCATTGATAAAGAGAAGCAGATGACACTTCCAAGGTTCTGGCAGCCTTCCAAAAGGGCAGATTAGATTCACAAAGCCTGTAGAGACAGCAAGAAAACCAAAACAGCAATAGCAGAAACCTTGGTAAGCACAATTTTTATTCCCAAATTTTCAATTTTTGACTTTTTTAACAGGGGGGAGTGGTGTATGAGTACTTAATTGTCATCTCTGCCTTGTGATTGAAAAAGATATCAACGAGTTAAAACCAGAAGACACTCAGACTAGAGACAAGATGTGCAAGAGTCACGGCAAAAGCCTGTTAGTGCATAGAAAATTTAAGCAAATTAACAATACTTGACTTGGCCGTGTCCCGTGGCCACCTGCGAGTCTTGTGACACCTCTCTCATTTCTCCCTTTAGACCGTGCACAGCTCCCACCTGAATCATAAAAGAAATCTGGCACTCCTGAACTGTGGTGGCTTTATTTTACCCCCAGTGAGCAAGGAACTGCTCTGCTTTGTCACCTCTGAAACAGCTCAACCACCACAGCATCAGCTGGGCCTCGGAGGTGGCTTCCCAACTGCCTTTATTTCCCATTTCCTCCAGGTTTGGCAGGAAAACTCACTCGGCGAGGCTACGAGGAGGAGGAATTAAATCAAGAGGGCTCCATTCCCACCCTGCGCCGCGGGGCAGGGTAGCTACCGCCCACCCGCTGAATTCAGGCCACGCTTCATTTCATACAGCCCACAGCCAGAGTTTTCCTTCAAGGAACCATTGTGCAACGCTGCACAGCGATAACGCAGACTCCAAGGTGTATGAAAAAGCCTATTCAGCCCTCAACAAGGAAATCACTTACTCCTGCTCTACCTCCTTACAAACCCGAGTGACCCAGAAGCCAAGAAGCCAGCCTGCACATCGCTTGCAAACCCAGGATTCAAGGTGTTCGTGCTTACTCACATTTCACTAACAAGAAGACACTTTGCAGCCTTCATTTTCATGAGCTGAGGTTTTCTGAAGATCAAAGGAGAATGGGGAAAAGAGCAAGTAGGGAAAGTTTACAAGAAGAAAAAAAATGATGAAGTCTCATCGCTGAGATTCTCCCTTAATTAAACCTGGCGGGGAGGGATCACACATTCCAGAGCAAAAGTTATTTGAATAAAAGGGTATCCTGCACGAGGCTTGGTGTGTGTCTGTATTTCCAACAGCATTCATGGCCGTTCAAGCTGGACAATCCCATTCAACAGAACCACCATACTGCCCTAAAAGCACCAGGCTACTGGTGGTGTGTGCAGATATCACCAGCAGCTCTAATAGAAGGGAAAGGCTTTTTTTTAACCTCTGGAAATAAAATTGGGCAATGGTAAGGAAGGCTGTGGCTTACCCATCCAAGTGAGAGGTCCAGGGCTAAGTGGGAAGGGAAGAGGGAACATGCAGTGTGTACCAGGATGGCAAAGAAAGGAAAGAATCCAAGATTAAGGGGTCCACCACTCCCTCATCACACTGGTAGAGCTGTCAGATGTCAGCTATGGAAAAAAGAAATAATAAGGGAAAAGACAAAGGGGAAAGAAGAGAGAAACAGCTCCCTGCAGAAAGGCTGTTTCTTCATGAGCACTCAGGACAGAGCATTTGTTTCTCTCTAGTGGCTGGCCAAGGCTTGCTCCAACTGCAGGCAGCACTAGCAAAGAGAGCCGCCACTTCAGCTCAGCTCCACAGACAGCCCTGAGGCCAAACCCTCGGCTTGCAGTGCTGCCAAACAGTGCCAGCCTGGCACAAAATGCCACAGTGGGAAATTCTGCCTCTTCCGAGGGGGTTTTCCCAGGCACGGTGCACACCAGCGCTCACCAGTACAGCCCTGCTGCCCAGATGATCACAACTACTTGGAAGGGTTCACCAGTTTGCCCAAACCCCTACGTGAACCGACCCAAGCTCGAGACGCTTATATCTTCATACCCACACTGGACAGAAATTCAGCCAGGAAGAACAAAGTCTACAAGAAATCAAGTGCAGGACCTGTAGATCCAAAAACCACTTGAGCATGGCCACAGGTCTTTCAAAAACCAAAGAACCAGAGGTGGCTTGGGTGGCCACAACTCATTTTCTAAGCATAGAAGAGAAAACAGAAGAGAAGTTTTACAGATTTCATACAAAGAGACAAGTGATTAGCAGTGAACCTCTTCTTTCCTGGCATATTTAACTCTATCAGCAGAGGCAATGATATCCAGATGGGGCATGCAGCCAAACCCTGTGGTTTCTGCACAGTCATAGCCCATCCTTCCCCAGCACTAAGGAGCACAAAGAGGACAAGCTCACTCCACATGGGTTTCTAAGATCTCTAGAAGTTCGGACATGAAGACCTGTGATCATCAACAGAAAAACAGTGAACCATAATACTGAAAACAACACAGGAAAAGTGAGCGAGGTGAATTGGCTCCAAGTCACGGACCTGAGGTCACAGCCCAGTACACTGTGACACTGCCCTGGTTTGACCTGTGTGCTGCTATGGGTTCTCTGCATGAGAAATACTTGCACACACACAAGCAACATGTTAATGTACAGTTTAATCATAGAATGCCAGACTGGCTTGGGTTAGAAGGGACCTCAAAGCAGGGACACCTCTCACCACACCAGGTAGCTCCAAGCCCCAGACAACCTGGCCTTGGACACTGCCAGGGAGGGGCAGCNTGCCCTTGGCACCAGTCCCTCTCCAGCTTTCCTGGAGCCCCTTCAGGCACTGGAAGGTGCTCTAAGTTCTCCCCTGGAGCCTTCTCTTCTCCAGGCTGAACACCCCCAACTCTCTCAGCCTGTCCCCAAAGCAGAGCTGCTCCAGCCCTCGGAGCATCTCCGTGGCCTCCTCTGGACTCTCTCCAACAGCTCCGTGTCCTTCTCATGTTGGGGACCCCAGAACTGGACACAGTACTCCTGGTGGGGTCTCACAAGAGCAGAGTAGAAGAGGACAGTCCCCTCCTTGGCCCTGCTGCTCACACTGCTTTGGATGCAGCCCAGGATCCCAGTGGCTTTCCGGGCTACAAGTGCACATGGCCAGTTCATGGTGAGCTTCTCATCACCAAACACCCCCAAGTCCTTCTTCTCGGGGCTGCTTTCAATCCATTTTCCACCCAGCCTAAATCTGTGCATGGAATTGCCCTGACCCAGGTGCAGCACCTTGCACTTGGCCTTGTTGAACTTCACATGGTTTGCATGGCCCCACCTCTCCAGCCTGTCCAGGTCCCCCTGGATGCCATCCCTTCCCTCCAGCACCTCGACCACACCACTCAGCTTGGTGGTGTTGGCAAACATGCTGAGGGTGCACTTGATTTAATGCCACAAACCCCTGAAATTTGGGCAAATGTTCTTCCGTGTCTTTCAGGGAGCCAAAGCACTAATTTAGAACCTGGAAAGAACAATTTACATTCAAAAAACTGGATGCCAGAATGAGTTTTTTAAACTAATTTTTCTTTTTTAAATAATTCCTAGTAAAACTACTTTTCTCCCTCTTCTTACTCAGAAACAGGTCTTTATCTAAAATGCTGAAGAAACAAATCCAAGCCAACCAGAACTGGGTGCACGAGCTACAAATCAAAACATATTTTAAAAAAATCAGTCAAATAAGCTTAAAATTTTATCGTCATTCCAAACCAACACATCTTTATTCCTCATATGCTGATGTGGAAATTAGTTTTTGCCAAGCCTACAAGACAACTCTAGGAGCCAATAAGCAGAAATTCAGGGAAAAAAAAGAAAACCCCAAGCTCTTCTGTGTATTATTACCACTCTGTATGCTTCTTAGAGTCCACAGATCAAATGTACAATAAAAATATCCTAAACATATATGTATGTAAATAAATATACAGCAGTTTAACACCAGTTGTGAGCAGTCAAACAAATATATTTTCAGGGATGTAACACATCCCACCATTCTATATTAGCACAGCTCACAGATGTTATCACTTTATCCCTGATTTACTGGTGGTGAACAAGCTACAAATTGTCTCTGGCCATCTATGAGTGTTTATAGGGGATGCTGGAGCACCAGGACTACGGAAATCGATTTTACAGCTCAAGAAACACAATGCTCTTTGAAAAATCAAAATACAAAATGAAGAACAGAGTTACCAGCTGAGCAGACAAAAGGACTGGGGCAATCACAGCAACGCAGGAGAACCAGCACCTTTGTGAGGCAGAAGAGCTTCCAAAGGAAGCTGCCGAGTTAAAATAATATTTAAACAGTTGACAAAAATAATATTGAACTTAGAAAGCTGCAAAGGGCTTTAAAAACCTACGCAGAAACGACGGCAGGAGTTTAACACAAAAGCAAACATCGTGCAAAAGGTCTCCATCGCTGGTGACAGGCTGGTTTGGGGCATCTACCAGGTTGCTTAACAATTGACACAACGTGCTAAGCAACTATTGAACTTCTTAGTCAAATTGTTTCCTTAGGGTGTTTTATACCATGAGTATTTCAGCTGTCACAGCTAAGCTGTAAGGCCTGGGCTGTCTAGGCAAGGGCTGGAGAAGTTTAACCTTCAGCAGCTCTTCCAGCCCTACATATTGTAGCTGTGTACCCGTTAAACAAAGGATGAGTGAAATTCTTATGGGCAGCATGGGAAGGTTTCAGTGAAATATTAGAGTACAGCTTCAGAAAATGCATTTTGGGAGGCTTAGGCATCTACAAATGGAAAGGATGCAGTTCTCAAACTTAGCTCTACCTTATTCTCTTGCTTCCAATAACAGTTGTGCAATATAAAGCAGATGAAGATGTCTGTGAGGTCTGAAGATGTCCAAGATGACTGAACTCACATAGAACAGACCTCAAAGACTAACGTTTACCATCCATAAAACACAAAACCTCATCCATGAAACGGAGGCTTCTGTCCTCAAGGTCCTCATACACATCAGACCACCCCAATAAAAAATTAAAGCTCTAAAAGAAGTAAGAGCTACCCCACTTACCCCACGGAGGGGCTGTAATTCCATTGCAAGGGGTGCATTCTGATAATCTAGGAAAAAAACAGATGACAGACACTGCTCATCAACACAAGAGCTGAAGGCTTGGGTTACAGCAGTACCTTAACCTTCAGCACTAGCTGAGCCCTACATCGTAGGAGGATGAAGGATACATCAAGGAGGCATCACTCCCCAGTTGTCTACTCCTTTGTCTGGAGGTACTGCAAGCCCAGGGTACTGGAGACAGCAGCTGAAGCAAGTCCTGGGCCACATCCCAGCTCCAAAAAGCCATTTAAGAGAGTCCTTGCACTGAAGCCGATAGCCATCAAGAGGAGACTTGCAGTCAGTACCGTGGGTGAAACCCATCGACAGCCACCCAGCACAACCATTTCATGCCTTCCAAGTCTTCCTCTTTTGATTTTACAATGCTGCTGTTACCATTGAGTCTGAACATACAAACAAAAGCACAAAACTCTTTTGTTGCAACAAATGAGCATGGGAGACTTACAAGTCCTGTGATTATGAAAATTCTAACACATGTGGTTTTAAATACAGAAAAAAACACAAAAGATTCTCCTCTCATAAAATTTATCATAACTAGGGAAAAGTTAACCCTAATATAACACCTTTAGAAGTGGTCAAATTTCCAAGAGCTCGTTATTAAGGGAAAATTTTCTGAGGTCCTTTCAATTCTGCTAAGAAAACAGGAAGCAAATTTCAGCAAGCCATTTCAATAGAGTCAAACAGAGATAAAGATCTCCGTTAAACTTGGCAACCAAGAGGGAGGCCACAAAATATCAGTCTGAGCAGTCACTTGCCACCAGTCTGTCACCCCACTGCTCACTGGAAAATGGCCCATTATCCTGCAATGACCAGGTATGTATGAGCACATACGTGATATAGGTGAAGCCAAACAGCAAGCACTGATGATACCTGCAGCTCGTTTGAGAAATTAAAAGCATAAACAAGAGAAAGGGAGAATTAAGACCCCAAACGTTGACGATTACTGACAAATTACTTAACAAAATGACAAAAACATGAAGGGTTAGGGAGAGAAAACCATTCCAGCAACGTAAGAAACGTGATCACCCTTGTTAATCAGTCACACAGAACAGGAGTTACATCTAGTTCCAGTCTTGATCAAATATCCTTGAAACAAAGAGATTTCTCCAATTAAGATGCAGTTTTCAATTTAGAAAGTTGCCATCTCACTTTGGTCCATGGGCTTAGGAAGGGCTAAGGGAGTAAAGTACAGCCATCACCCGTCACTTGGCCAAATCAGACCTGGGAGGAAAGAACTGCCAAAGATTTCCAATACCAGGGCAAGGAGGATCCCCAACAAGTCAAGAGTCCGTGCCAACAAGGTCTGACAAGTCCCTTAGCAGCAGTGAGGAAAAGATTAATTCAAATCCTGTTAGTGTCAATACAAATTTTGTTTTGCTGCAGTAACAGAATCATCGCTACTATGAATTAAACCAACCCAAAAAACATTTCATCTTGGTATTTTCACTTATTCTTCATTCTTTTTGTTTGTTCCCCAGCCTTTCTTTCTAATTTTTATTTTTTTTTTAAGGTTCTAACACTTTGTGACATTAGATACTCCAAGCTCTAGTAATATTGCTGAGGATGTGCTGTCATGTAGCACAACCAGGTGTCTTAAACTCTTGCACGAGTAACAGTCAATCCAGTTCTACCAAGCAGTGCACACACAACAAGCCAAGAAGAAGGAGAATTGTGTCTCTCAGCAGTAAAATATACAATGAAATACAACGGAATGATTATTAATAAATAAGGAAATAAAAGACAACACAGCCCTGCTTGTGGGGAAAGCACCCAAACCAGCTGTGCTGAACTATTCTGAATTTTTATTTGCCATTTCCAACGGCTACCTGGAAAAATAATCTTACATCTGCAAATCTCAACACCAGTCCTTCTCTAAAAAACAAAACAACAAAAAAACCACACAAAATAACAAAAAAAACCCGAAACAAACAGAAGTACTATACCACATATATAAAATCCCTGCAAATATATCCAGAATAGTTGGCAAGTGGCATTCAGAAAAGCAAGGAGTCACCAGCACATACTTTGGTTACTGCAAAGTTGTCCCCATCCCACCACTCTGCCGTGTACTTTGCAACACGCCAGAAGCAAAAATCAGGAGGTATTTGCACAAATTTCCTGCCTGCAGCAGTCAGGGCCCTCTCTACCACAAAGAATTACTTCCTAAGCTCAGACATTTGTATCCAAGAGCCTCATGTCAGCACCAGATTGAAATGAACTGTTCTTATGGCTGAGTATCTTTGAAAATCCTGAACTTCACTTGCATCCTTGAGTGGAAAAAGTAAGGAGATGGGCAGAAAAGATTTTATGAAGTATTCCACACTGGGTGATAATATCCCAGCTCTGAAAATCAAACATTTCTGTCACAGTGACAGCTAGCATTTCACACCTGAAAAATAAAAACGCCTCTTCCAAAGTAATAAATCACTGAACAACATCAGAAACCTATTTTCTATGCCATAGAAAATGACTCTAGTATTTTGGGACAAGATCTGCAAATAATCACCCATTTGTTCCTTGTGTGTTTGATCTGAAGTAACGTTCCCTAAAACACACCAAAAACATTCCAAAAACACAGCACAGGTGAAGAAGGTGGAGGAAGCAGAAAGCCAGGCACGTGACTCACACAGCTCCCCAGCTATTCCAAACTGGGCCATTAGTGTCAGATCACTTTGTCAAGCTGAACATCAGTGGTTCCTCTTCCATCAGTTCCCTGATGCAGATCACCAGACTCAGGGATGCCACAGCTTGGGGGCCAGGGGAGGGCAAGACCCTCTCCTTTCCCCCTCCAGCCCAAAGAGCTGGCGCTCAGACTCACCTAGGTGTAAAACCACCCTCACAGTCGTGTAGCTCTGGTCTAAATTAGTCACAGCAGGTGGACTTCAATGTCCTGGCAAACCTCTTAAGCCCTTAGCTTATGTAGTGTAAATTTACTAGTGTAAAACACCAAGTGTGTAATGGACTGCACTTGCCCCAAGATAGCAAACACGGTCACAGCCATCCAAGATCATGCAGGAACCCAGCCAGGTTCAGGAGAAGACTCAACCAAGCTCCAAATGCTTTGAAGCTGCCCGAGCTGACCACTAACCCCACTGCTGTGTTATTCCCCCACGAGACGAGCTGCAAAACTAAAATCACATCTTTCCATGCTGTTGAACGAGGAAGCACCTCTCTGCACCCACAGCACACCGAGACAGCGGTGGGACAACTGCCTTAGAGCAACTTTTCCATGTGGATCAGCCACAAAGAGCTTATGGACACGCAGCTCGGGCTCTGTACGGGTGACTGCTCTCACCCTTTGGTCCCCTCTCCTTCAGCAAGTGTCTGCTGCTGGCATTTTAGGCAGCCTCTGGGCTGTCGGACCGATGTGACCTGCCCCTGGCAGGAAAGGGAGATCCTTTCCATGACCTCCTAAATTCCAAAGCGGTCCTTTCCAGCAGCACCTGGAATCGGGCCAGAAATTGTTTTTCCTCGATTCTGATATCCTGAATCCTGGCAAAAAGGTCAAAAATATTCAATTCTTTGTCATATGAATTCCTTATTGGTCAGACAGTTTAAAACAGAAGAAGTTGAAAGACTTATGTTTCTTCTCCTTTTACCTTTTCAGCAATGTTTTGGAATTTTTAAAGGTGCTCACTTTAAAGCACGAACAAGACTTATTGTACAATTATGTTTTTACACCCTAAAGCAGATGGCACACAAGCTGAAGTGTACTTTCAATTCAGCCCCTTCCAATGAGCTGTTTCCACAAGACACTGCTGAGCTAGCTTCTGTCTGACCTCCAGGTAACTGAAGCCCAAATCCCCAGAAGACCCCTTTGAAAGAGGGTGGCCTTTTGCAGCAGACAGGCTTAGGGGAAAGGTATTTTCATTTTAATTCCTCCAGGTTCTCACTTTATCCGAGACCTTTCCAAGAGGTTTAAACATTCAACGGTGATTTTAAAAAGCATCTTCCAGGAAAAGCCTTTTCTCTCTTGTTCGAGATACTTCCGTTAGTTAAAGCAGTTCTGGAATGACTGTAAATGAAGAACAAATACAAAAAATACAGACAGCATTGAATTTGTTTCCAAAATAAACCCCACGTTATTGGACAAAGTTCTAATTTCACTAGTTAAAGCAGCTCTGGGAAAGCCTACACAAGGTGACACATCGAGTCAAATACCTCGCACCGAAACAGGAAGCAGAGAACTTCAGAAAAAAAAGTAGAAGTTGAATTGGAAAGGCTTTTTAGCGTGTTTCCATCCCTTAGTACACCTGCCAGCTGCCCTCACGCTGGTTCACATGATGGTAAATTCCTTTTTAAGCACAGTACACCACTTTTAAATCACACTCACCGTTGCCCTAACATGTTTGGTTCCTTCCTCAGCTGCTTTTTCTTTAAAATGAAACTACAGAATTAGAAAGAATGAAACCTGTCTTATCAAAATAACTCCTTTGAAGATAGGAAGCAATTTTTGCTCACTGGCAGAGAGAACAGCCCAGACCAAAGGCTCAAACACAGTTGCTGGCAGCAGGTAACCACGTATCTCCCAGGACAACATCCAGTACCTCAGTGACAAACTCATGCTGCTTAAGCGTTCCACGTTGGGTGATTTTCATTGCCAGAGCTACACCAACACCAATGTTGGGCTTAGATCCTTTGGGAAACGATGACCTCTCTATTACACAAAGCACCCAATACTTCAATACTTTCTAGGAGTCTTAAAAATACCATATCTCCCTAGTGAGGCATGCTCATTAAAACAATTATAAGCACCACTGCATCACTAGCAGCTGAAGACCTTTAACAGCATCTTGAAATTTCCAAACAAAGGTCGGAAACAACAATTTGAGAATTTCAAAAGCAACTTGTCCTGGCTGAAGGAAAAAAAAAAAGAGAAGCCTCACCAATTTCTGACTCTACCGTAGCCTCAGCCTTTTGAAAGCACAAGGAATCCCTGTGTCCAATCACCCAAAATTTATCTAAACAGCAAAAACTATTTTAAGGCACGTTCTGAACATTTGCATCTCTGCCCACCTGCCAGGTGAAGCATTCTCAAAGCCCGATTATTCCCCAGCTGGGAAAGGAGAAAGAAGCTGAGAAAATAGAAAGAACGATCAACTTTAAACCCTGGCAATTCAGATACAGAATTGGGACCAAACCCAGTGTTTGCTGGTTTTCAGCTCTTGGTGACAGACACTGTCCACCTCATCAGCCAAAATGCAAGCACAAAAGTGTGTATCTTCCAATCAGGTAAAATCATGCTCTGAGATCTCCCAAACCTTGAGCAGTGAAGTAAGGCTTGAATATAAATGGTGGGCTCAACCTCCACCTTGCCACCTGAGCCCCACTTAGGTAGGTCACTCAGAGATCTCTTATTCTCACCCGGAAACATCCCCTACCTCTTACCACCTGCATTTAAATGCAAATAAGAGCTTTTTAAATATCTTACAACATAGCAAACCTAAGAAACCCTAATTCCTAACAGCAAAGCACAGTAAGAATCCTTAGGAACACCACAGTGTTTCCTTGCTAAAAGACATCAGCCGCATCATCCTGCCTTCAGGACCCATGCCTTGCCCAGGGGGTTCTTGCCCTTTGCCACAAGGTGAGTACGATGGAATCCTTCCTTCTTGTGTACCTACTGTCCCCCTCACACCACATCAGCTTCCCCTCTCGCTCACACACCCCTGTGCACCCCTTCCCCCATGGCCTCGCTGTGCCAGAAGGCTGGAGAAAACACCGAATTTCTCTAACAAAGTCCTGAGAACACCAGGAGATGCAGTCACCTCCACCCTGCTCCCCGGTCAAACTGACCTCACCGAGATGCAATCAATACAGCTCCAGCCAGGCGCTGCATTGAGAGGACTGTCCTGTTCCTGAGGGTCAGCCTGGCAGCTCAGCCTGGCACCCAAGTGCTTGCAGTCATTATTTCTCCTCAGCAGCACCGTGCTTCACCAGGCAAGTGGTAACCTCAGCATCTGCAATGTTAAATGCAACTGAAGAGGTACATTCAGTTCCTGTTACTGCCACAATAGCTCCAGGAACCTCCCCAAGATGATGTTGTGCAATCACAAAGCTCTCTCGAAGTTTAGGACCAGGCAGTCAAATTTCATTTAGTTTTAGGAAGGAGGTGCCTCCTTGGTGAGCTTGCTGCAGCCTTCCTGAATGTCTCTCCTCGTCCAAGAGAGCGCCTCTGCTTTGACAAGAACAGAGCAGAACTGATGGCAGCAACTACGTTTCTAGAAAAAAGAAAGGAAAACTCCACAGCTGCCTTCTTTTGGCTTTGTTCCAACTGCCAGAAGAAATACAATTCCCAGAATCCCAGACTGGTTTGGGTGGGAAGGGACCTTAAAGCTCACCTAGTTCCAACTCCCCTGCCATAGGCAGGGACACCTCCCACCACACCAGGGTGCTCCAAGCCCCAGCCAACCTGGCCTTCAACACTGCCAGGCAGGGGCAGCCACAGCTTCTCTGGGCACCCTGGGCCAGGCTCTCACCCCCCTCACACCAAACAATTTCTCCCTCCCATCCCATCTCCATCTCCCCTCTGGCACTTGGAACCCGTTCCCCCTCGTCCCATCACTCCCTGCCCTTGGCACCAGTCCCACTCCAGCTTTCCTGGAGCCCCTTCAGGCACTGGAAGGTGCTCTAAGGTCTCCCCAGGGTCTTCTTCTCTTCTCCAGGCTGAACACCCCCAACTCTCTCAGCCTGTCTTTGTAGAAGAGGTGCTCCAGCCCTCTGAAATTCCTTAGGATGCATCCCAATACGTGGGGTCTGGCTGCCAAAGACCTCTCTTTGCCCTCCCAATCACACACCCCTGCTACCTTCCGCTCTTGGGTGCTTTGGTGAGTCACCTCACTCTCAAAGCTTTCTGCCTTCACCCCAGTTTCTGACCCCAGGAGTTGCATCTCCGCTGGTGTTATCACTGGACCCGGCCATCTAGAACAGCGTCTCTGTCACTCGGGGTTGTTTTCAGAACAAACAGCTTCTTCTTCGCCGTGGCTGCCGCATGGACGCGTTAACAAATGTGTGCGTTGTAAGAAACAAGAATATCCTGGCACAAAACTCGCAGGGAAGCTCTCAGTGCCTCAGAAATCTCCTAATGCACAGGACAGATAAAAGGGGGAAAAATATAAAAAATGATAAAAAAAAAAACAAAACCCAAGACTGATGCAAGAACTCTGAAGCAGGAAAGAACTGAAGCAGCAAAGGGAAACACACAGACCTGGATTTGGATCCCTGTGGCTTTTCAGACCATCACAAGAACCAACCTGCAGCACCAATAACCTTAACACTTACCCTAAAGTTATGCAGAAACCAAAGGTGCTCGCGTGTTATAGTTTGAAGTTTTGTCCGTTTCGGGAACGAACGAGTTAAACGAGTTACTCCATATCAAGCCCTCTGTTGATAAACTGAAAAGTACTGAGCTAAGTTTTTTTTCCTTCTCTCTCTTCCCCCGGGCTTCTCAGCAGACAAGACGAGAGGAGAACTCTTTCTTCCCTGAACTCCTGGTTTCGGGATTTTGTAAATATATTTATCCGAATTTCCTCCATTTCCCTTTGTACCTGTTCCCTTTTTTCCCTGTTTCATTAAATTTGTATGGTTTGTTTTTTCCTAAATCTCCCAGCCGTGTGCATGGTTTATTTTCTTCCCCTTGGGGAGAAGTAAGCAATAAATTATTGTCTTGGGGGCTTGCAGAGAAAACCAAGACATGGAGTAATTTTCACTTTTAAACATAATCAAAAGGCTGATTTAAACAACACAAGCCCACGTGAGTTTTTAAAAGGATGCATTTTAAAATAAGCACAAGATTTGGCCTGCCACACAAGGTCAGAGCATTCACCCATCCCCAGGAGGGAACACGAGCAGGTGCCTCCGGGGAGAACTCACCGGTTGGCCAAGAGTCGGAGTTGTCACTGAGGACCAACACCACCTCAGTGCACCACAGTAAAACGCCCAAGATACTCAGACAGGGGCTTCATTCCCCACGTAACAGCCAAACACTTTTATTTTAGCAACTATGCCCGCACAAATTCCACACATGACTTAGACAACACGGAAGACCCGAGTTACACCTTCTCAAAGATTCTTCTCCTGGCCTCAAGAACTGAAAAACCCCACCACTGAACTTTGCAGTAAGGCTTTTCCTTCCTCTAAAACATCACTGAGTGGTTATGATCTTCAAGATTCTGCTCAAAAACCCATAAAAGCCAAAGGCTTTGCATTTTTACATCTCCACGTTGCTTCTATCTCCCTGTTTTACTCGGTATTAACGAAATTACTCATTTGCCAGCTCTCTGGTAGCACCGAGCTGGAACAGCTCATTTGGTTACACACGGGTATTTCTTCACCTGCCCCCACAACACCTCTGTGGGTGAAGTTGCCTCCATCTCCTAAATGGAGAAACGGATTCACAAAGCAGCTACTCCCTGGATTTTTAGGGAGATACCACTCCAGGGCTCACACTGTGAAGACACTCCATCCTGCAGGGCAGATCCGAAGCTTTCACAGGAGCAGGCACACTTCTTCAAGTATAAAAAAACCACCAAAAGATAAAAAAAACAACCAGAGAAAGCCAGAAATAAGAACATATAAACCCCCACGTTTGAACTGCGCCCAATATTGCTGTGATTGCGAGACCTCCAGGATAATAATAATTATTATTATTAATTATTAAAACTCTGGACTGCTCGCACAGTGTGTGAATGGGTTTATTTCAGCTCCTTAGAGGAGCCCCCTGTTCCCAGACCCACCTTGGGGCTGCTGCTCGCAGGTACCAGGCTAAAAGCAGCTGAACTCCCCTGGCTCAGGTGCCACCGTCCTGTGCGACTTCGGCCCGGCAGAGAGCGGTGACAAACACACAGCACACACCGGGGGGAAGGGACGGCTGAGGTGCACGGGGGGCAGCTTTCCACGGGCAGGGAAGGACACGGGGTGATGGCAACACCGGCACCGCAGAGGGCACCGAGGGACAGAATGACCCAGAACACGGCCCAGGGCTGCCCGGTACCCGGTGCCCAGGGCCCGGGGCTGAACAGGGCCCGGTGCTGCCCGGTACCCGGTGCCCAGGGCTGAACAGGGCCCGGTACCCGCTGCCCGGGGCTGAACAGGGCCCGGTGCTGCCCGGTACCCGGTGCCCAGGGCTGAACAGGGTCCAGCGCTGCCCGGTACCCGGGGCTGAACAGGGCCCGGTGCTGCCCGGTACCCGGTACCCGGGGCTGAACAGGGCCCGGTGCTGCCCGGTACCCGGTGCCCAGGGCCCGGGGCTGCCCGGTACCCGGGGCTGAACAGGGCCCAGCGCTGCCCGGTACCCGGGGCCCAGGGCCCGGGGCTGAACAGGGCCCGGTGCTGCCCGGTACCCGGTGCCCAGGGCCCGGGGCTGCCCGGTACCCGGGGCTGAACAGGGCCCAGCGCTGCCCGGTACCCGGGGCCCAGGGCCCGGGGCTGAACAGGGCCCGGTGCTGCCCGGTACCCGCTGCCCGGGGCTGAACAGGGTCCAGCGCTGCCCGGTACCCGGGGCTGAACAGGGCCCGGTGCTGCCCGGTACCCGGTGCCCAGGGCCCGGGGCTGCCCGGTACCCGGGGCTGAACAGGGCCC
>VZRW01004674.1:331485-397549 GCA_013398125.1 Aegotheles bennettii | reverse complement strand
GCGCTCCGGGGCGGGGGGCTCCGGGGAGAGGCCCGGGCCGGACGCAGAGCCCGTGTCCGCCCCCGAGGTCACGGAGGCCGAGCCGAGGGGCGGCCGCAGCCAGCCCTGCTCCCGGCCGTCAGGAAGCATCTTCCCTCGGCCGTGTCTCCCGAGCTGAAGCCCCTGGACTCCGGGTGCTCCGGCGTTTGCTGCGGTTCCCCATTGTCCGGGGCTGTTGTTTCAGGGAGGATCTGCCCCGTGTCTCACGGCAGCCCCCGGTACAACGCTGCAATGTTTCGGTCAGCAGCCGCCGCAGGGAGGGTTCAAGCCCAAACAAAACCCTGCTTTCAGTCAGAAAAGGAATAAACAGATTAACGTTTTTGTATGGTCTTTTTAAACAGCTTCAGTGTGTCAGATACACCGTCCTTCTGTACAAGGTCAGGATGGGTCTAAGAACTGACTCCTGCCCAGGCTTCTGGCCCTCTGCCTTTGGCGTCGGTTTGTGGTTAAGATAGTTGCAGCTCTTATCTATCTGTGGTGGCTAGAGAACCTTCTTTTTAGTATTATTTCTTTAATTTCATTTTTCCCTAAGAAGAAATATGAAGTATTGTGGAAGACATTCTCATTGCCTTTCAGAAGCTTTTAAATAAATCCATTATTTTGAAAGACGCTTCTCTGGGCAGTTGTGGTTTTGAAACGTTGTTATGTCATCTGTAGCTAGTCCCTGTGTTTGGTTTGGAACGGGAGATAAAATAAGTCTCATGAGGTAGAAAGTGTGAGCAGATCTTTTTTGTTGTTTGTTTTTGTTAAAACTTGCAAAATCCCTAGGAAAGGGTGCAAACCAGACCTGCTTTGCAGAACGTGTGTGGAAACACAAGGAGGCTTCACTAACATCATCTTGTGTTGGACAGGGCTGCCTCTGATCAAGGCAAAATGGCTTTCAGCAAAGGATACCGTGTCTATCACAAGCTGGATCCGCTTCCATTCAGCGTGATAGTGGAAACCCGAAACAGAGAGGAATGTCTCATGTTTGAATCCGGAGCTGTGGCTGTCCTCTGTAAGTTGATATGTTTTGATAACTACAATGTAAAAAGTTGGCAGACTTGACGTTGTGTAAGCTGTTTATGGAATATAAAGAAGCAGCTATTCTGTTTTCTTATTTGCTAATGGAAAGGCTGCTGATTTAAGTGAAAAAAAACCCTCGATGTTTTCATGTCTTCATCTGTTGAGAGATAATTTTACACATTTAATCATATTTCATCATGCATGTATATTTTCATGTATGCTAAATTTTCTTCTGATAGCTTCCAACAACATCTGCTTATTTCTTTGGTTCTGAATAACCTTCTCCTTTTGAATACATGATAACTCATTGAAAAGCTAATTCTCTATGTTGTATCTCATAATAAAAACTTAATTTTGTGTCATGATTTTTGATGGCTTTTTGATTTTTTTATCTTTATTTTATTCCTGTATTTTTAATTTATCTCAAGACTCTGTATCAATTTGTCTTGTAATAAAATCAATAATTTTTGGAGCAAGGTGTCTTTCATTGCAAAGTTATTTTTACATGTTTTCAGTGATAAATGTATTAAATTCTTTTTGCCCACCCCCCCTTTTTTTAAGTCATAGTTGAAGGAGGGCACCAAAATGAGAAGTGCAGAAGAGATCCATGAAGCCTATAGATGGGGTTTTAAAATGTAGCTTGGTTTGTATTCTTTTGGAAGTCTGAGTGTCAGTTTGCACAGGGTTTCTAAGCTTGGTTTTGACTCGTTTATGGAAAGCTTTCACCCTATTGAAGCATTTTAATTTTTTTCAGTCAATAACTTTTCGATTAGTTCATTCTGATTCCTGTTTGTGGTTTTCTAGCCTGGCTATTCTGAGCACTCGATCAGAAAATGGGAGATTTGATTCACTGCCTGAAGTCTGAGTAGGCTCCAAACACTGCTTTTCAGGAGGATGCTCTGGCTTTGAGATTGTGGAGTAGGCTGAATGGGGAGCGTGTTCTCTAACAAGACTCGGAGTTAGAAATGTGATTTCCAAAGATGAGTGGGCTTGAGATGTGTTTCCTTTCTTCAGTATTTGCAACTGGCTCTCCTGTATGTGCGTGCTCCTTGGTGGTGACATGATCTATTTCTGAGGTACCTGACTGTCCACGTGTCCTGTGTGAGGTACCTAGAAATCAAGCCATAGAGTCATCTGTACTGGGCAGTATGTATGAAAAAGTGCTTTCTAACATACAACTTAATCTGCATCTTTAATGTGCAATTAGAACAAGCTGCCGTTAACTGTTAGAGGCCTAGTAGTGGGATATGCCAGCATGAGTGACATTATAGCTGCAATTGTTTGATGGTCCAGCCAAGAAACAATGAATGCTTTTCTCCTGTTTTTGAGAATTGTTCGTTTTTTTCTGACAGTGTTTCTTCTTACTATGTATTTAAGTAATCTCATTGACCTTGCTGGCAGTATTTGAAAGGCATTGTGTAGCGTGGATTGGGAATAAGTGTCCAGTCATAAAGCTAGTGAACAGGTTTAGTGGAATCCATAACGCGGGGAAAAATGCTTTAAAGATTTGTGAAACACTTTATTTTAGCATGTGTTTAGTAATTACTGAACATGCTTAAGCTACTTAAGGAGCAATGTATTAAAAATAATTTATTCCTGAAAGTTATGCTCGAAAAAGTAAGTTGCTTTTTGTACTGTGATACACTGCAGGCACCTGGATTCTTCTCTAAAAATTAAAAACCATATTGAAGTTCCTGTCTTCTTCTATGCCTCAAACAGAGGAAGTTTGAAGCTTCTCTCCTCTTGGGTTCTGTACTTAGTAATAGCATGTTATTAATCTGTAAAGGTTTGTCGTTGATACTCTAATTGGTAGGTTGCAGCATAGTAAACATTCATACTTAGCTAGAAGTAGTTACTTTAAATATTGTTTTCAGTAACCTTAACCACTGAACTGCTTACTCTTTTTCTATCTAGTGAATGGGCACATTTTCCCAACACATATTTGGCTGTGTCATTTTGCTTTAATTCCCTTTTTGCACCTAAACTGTTTAGGTACTGAGAAGCTATCCTTTTGTTAATGGTTGGAAGATCACAGTTGTACCCTTGAACTGACAGCAGAAAAAGTGCTGGTGTTCCCTAGCTCAGGACTTATTTTTTTTCTCTTTTTCTGCTTGCTTTTTGCTTCTGTTATCACAGAATCATAGAATTGCTTTGGATGGAAAAGACCTTCAAGATCATCGAGTCCAACCATCAACCCAGGACTGCCAAGTCCACCACTAAACCATGTCCTCAGGGGCCACATCCAAACGTTTTTTGAACACCTCCAGGGATGGTGACTCTACCACTTCCTTGGGCAGCCTGTTCCAATGCCTGACCACCCTTTTTGTAAAAAAATTTTTCCTAACATCCAGCCTGAACTTCTGGTGCAGCTTGAGCCCATTTCCTCTTGTCCTGTCACTCGTCACTTGGGAGGAGAGATCAGCCACCCCCTTGGTCCAACCTCCTTTCAGGCAGTTGTAGAGAGCGATAAGATCTTCTCTGAGCCTCTTTTATTTAAAGGAGTACAATTATTAGTGCTTGGGGAAGATTTGTAAAGTACTACTACTCTGTCTCTCTAGTCATGCCACAGAAACTAGTCAGAAGATTCTAGTCTGTAGCATTACAAACTCTGCATATTGGTACAAATCTAAAAGCCAAAGTTAATGGAAGACTGGTCCTTGGGGAAGATTCCCCAAATGTCTAAAATCTGTGTGAATGTGTAGAAAAACAGTCAGATCAAGTACATATCAATTTTAATCCAGAACAGCATCACTTTAAACTGTTACAAACTCATATTTTTGGCTGATGGTGGTAATACTTTTTTGACGCTATGAAAATTGACAATACTGATTTCAGTTAGACATTTTTCAAAAGATTTTAATAAATCCTGAAGACAAAACAAGGTGTTCAGCCATTTACCTGATCGTAGTTCCTACCTGTATGTTGAACGTACAACACAGGCACAGCCTAGTGAAATATACTTTACATTAAAAGTGATTCATGTGGTTCAGTTCTGAGAGCCTTGGTGAACCGCATCTTCTTGGGTATCCATATGTAGAAATTTGGATTTGAAATGGGCTAAGAGACAGGCGTGGAAGCTTACTGATCCTCTAAATGTCATCTCAAAGGAAGTACATCTGTTATTTTGCTGAGGGAAGGATAACGGTATTAACCTTCATCCCCTTTACATGCAATGAAGCATTGCAAGATGATTCAGAGGGTTTAGTTAGGCCTCGGCACGAAATGCCACGCAACTCACACGTTATGTGATTGTATGTGCACTGAGTCTGTTATTCAAGTCAACAAAATAAGATGGAAGAAAGGAAGAGGGTTGAAGGGATAGCTGAGAGGTGGTTGTTGTGTAATCGTTCTGTCTTAACGTGGCAGCAGCCCAGACCACGCTTCTACTGGAAGTGTTGTGCGTACTGCTTGTAACGTGGATTGACTAATGTTAATGTGACCAAAACATCTGAGAAATGCTTCACTTGCCTTTATATATTTAATACTTATTTTATCGACTCATTCCTAGTATTGGGCTAGCCCAGGGTATTGAAGTCAGGGGGGGATCCTGCCAACTTGCTTCTCAAGGCTGTGTAAGAGCACTTAGTTTTAAATGTCAGCAGGTTCACTGCTGATTTGTTTAGAATTTAGTGGGAGGATGTTATAGATCTGTTTTCTCTTATTTGACATATAAAATAGACAGTATATTTATCCTTTGAAATAGGACTCTTTAATGAGGTATCTCACCTGTAAATATTTCATTGACTGAGCAGGAGGGTGTTCTCTCTCCCTGTTCCTCTCCGGTGAGTCATAACGAGACAAGTGGGAAGCTGTCTTTACTCCTGTCTCCTGCAACGAGTAAAGGAGAATGTTCCTTCATCTGGAAAAACACTGAGCCCCGAGTGGAAAGAGCAGGGGCTTTGTGCACATCCTTTGGCTTCAATCTTATGGTAAAGCTGAGAAGAGAGTGAGTGTGAATGGGAGGAGGCACTATGCCCACCCTGAGCTTTCTGTAGAGCTAGGTAAAGGAAGAGCTGTAATAATCTGTGTGCAGCAGGTATCCTGTTATTCATAGTCATGTTTAGCAATGCTACCCATTCACATTCCACTTCTTTTTAAAAAGAAAATTCTTCCACACTGGGTTCTCAAGGGTGGGGGGGAAAAAGTAGATATGCTATTATCTATCCACAGTAGCAGATGGGATACAATAAATTTGCAAGAGATTTTAAGTTGATGTGCTGCTTGGGGAAACTTAGACACCCAGGAAAGAAACATACTGACAGTTACATTTGATGAACACCTGCTATATGTACATATTTATTAAGGAGGGTAACATTCTATATGCTCACAAAGTTGTTTTTTTTTCACTTCAGTATTTGCTGCCACCAATAATAAACTGCCACTATGTGATTCTCTCCACTGCCCACATCCTCTCCTCCCCCATCCCTGATCATGTTTATACAGCGCTTGGAGTGGAATCTCATCCCTTTAGCTAGGGAAGGAGAATATTTAAAAATAAATTACTGCATTCTGTTTGTCATGATGGGATCCTATAAAATAAGCTTAATATAAATATTTTCCTGTTTTATATACATATATAAAGGTACAATAATAAGAAGAATTAAAATTCTTCAAGCAGTAATTTATCGTCTGGAAAGAGAGTCTTTATGTTGGAGAGGAAAAGTCAAATACAAGCTGTGGTAGAAATGATTTTTGAATGTGTTTTGATGGAATGTTATATTCACCTGAAGCCACTGTGAAGGGACTGGGATGCAAAGGAACAGCAGTTTCACCTTCCTGTCTTTATTACTGTTTTGACTAAGTGTTATCTTCCGGACTACGCCTTCCCATTAAACAGTACCTTGAAACACTTAAGAAGCTGCAGGCAAGCAACAGCTGCAGTGGATGCCAAGGTCGGCCGTGCTGGTGGAGGAGGCTGTAACCTGTCCTCCTGTCACCAGGTGCCTTTCCTAGGACTCTGCCAGAATTCCCTGTCCTTTCAAATCTACCTGGAAGATGTTCCGCTCAGTGCTTTCCTGGCATTTCCAACAAAATCACACAGTTTAACAAAGGCCACGTATGCTAGCCTAGCACAACTTCAAAAGTACAAGAAGTACCGTAAGAATCTTCCCAGGAGGTCGGTGAAAGCAGTAACTCCTGCCTGGGAGGACTGTGACCTCTCTGAATGATGTAAGGGATCTGCAAGAATTTGGGCCACGATTCTGGAAATATTAAAAAGAAGTTACTTACAGCAGAATCTAAAGCCTTTTTATTTTCTTAAGGTAGACTAGCTTTACAGCAATAGCAAAGACTATTTTGTGTGCGTACTACAGCCTGTTTGCATGGTTCTAACAAGGGATTTCACTGGCAACAAATAATTCTCTTTCTGAATGTTCCCTTTTCAATTCAGTAAATTTTCATTTTTATGGTAGCACATTTGATAGTAAAAGTCTTGGTTTTACCCTACTGGACATTCAGTGAATGACAGCTCCTGCTAAGAAGCCTGGTTTGCACGCTTCTGGAGTTACTCAGACATAATTAAGAGAAACTAATTAGCATTTCTACATTTCAGATAATTAGGTAGCTTTTTCATACTAGCATGAATTTAAACTGAAAATTTTGTAATTTTGTGAATTGACTTGTCCAGGCAAAAGTTGCAACAATTGGCTTTCATATAAAATAACTATATTTTAATCAAAGCATTCAGTGGAGAAGAAAATCTTTCTAGATTATGGGTGCTGTAAAGTTTTGTTTTTAATGGAGGGCATGTAACTGGGTCAGAAAGCCCAAATCTGTTGGAAAGGAAGTGCCTGTAGGCTGTTACGTAGGTCAGCTTTGCTATCACACTTTTATTTCTCAGTTTGTTGTTTTCTCCCCTTATCAGTGGTGTTAGTTGAAATGATACTTTTTGTGAAGTGAATTTGCATAGTATTGAAAAATAGTATTAAAGCAACCAAGCCTTTTATTTGCTCATCTGTTGCAATTACTTTTTTGGTTTTGTTCCAAACAGTGGGGTTTTTTCTGGTGTCTAGAATTTAAATATTGCTAACATCTAGAGATGTCTCCGTTGTTTTTTTTCATTGCTGGGTAGAGGTGATCTGTGATTTGGGGGTTCTTCCCCATAGTCTTAAGATATGTGTTGATTATGATAACACATAAATGCCTTTGTGAAGTGTATAACGGTATTTCATAATTTGAACTAGCAAACAGCGTGGGGAAAAAAAATCCATATTATTAATTCAAAGCAAATATAATATGCATTATGGCAGATTTAACTATCAGCTGTTGTCCAGTTTTCTGTGCTTCTATTCACATCAGCTAAGTATCAAAAGTAATGAAATGGTTCTTCAGTTGATTGGTTTATAAATGAAAGTGGTGACTCCATTCTGATTTTAATGTCACCTATATGGTAATATTAAAATGTTAGCTTTACTTTAAATACCACAACTTTAACTGTCCTAAGTTGACAAAAAGCTTGAAAACCTCAATCGTAAAAGCTCAAAACCAAACTGTGTAAGAATAGTGCGTAATTTTTTCAGATTTCAAGCTTTTAAAAGTGACAGTAGCATGAGCTTTTTCTCATCTAATTTAAATGAGAAGTCTTGTTTCTGAAGGCACTGCACTTAATTTCAGGAATGTGTCTTTGTTTCCAGCTCAGTGTCCCATGTTCTAGCTGGGAATTGGAGCCACTAACTTACAATGTGTCATCATGGCACCTTGTGAACCCACCAAGAAGAGAACATGAGTATAAAAAGTCTAAGTGATAACTTGTAGCATGATCCTAACTTTATAATTGTTAAAATTGTAAAACTATTTTCTAGTCTGGAATTAAGCAGAATACATATTGGACTAGATGATCTTTCGAGGTCCCTTCCAACCTGTAACATTCTGTGATTTAGATTCTGTAACCAAGTTGTCCTGTAGACAGGATTTTTAATGAGGTTCCATTTGCCTAACAGTAAGAGGGCTGACATAATCCCTTTTAAAATAATTTAATCAGTCACCTTTCTTAATTGAGTCAGTGATCGATAGGGTGTGATTATTACACATGCACACTTGTGATTTAACTTGGAACAAGTGAGATATTAACATTTAAAGATACTATGACCTATTAATTTCTAATAAAGATTGACTTAAAATGATTTTATTCTTCAGGCTTGCTGGCTTTCTACAAGAATGCATTACGACTTGACCTGAAAACCCCACTAAGAGTGTGTTAGGTTGCTGGGTTGTTGTGGGTTTTTTTAATACTGCTAAATAGCGACTCATTGTTTCTGTGTTAGAAGTTAATCACCTTGAACCTAATTAATGCAGTGGGTTAAGCAGAAGCTGCTTTTAATTTCCTTTCTGCATAACATCTGAACTGACACAAAATAATAGAAGCAATACTGCCCCATAATGTTTTGTGTCCATCTTTGTATCCAGACATAAGTATGCTTGCATTGTCTGCTCTTCAGTGATCCGCTACACTATAACTGGAGATCTTCTAAGTCCAATGTTGTGGATGAAAGTTGTCATTCATTCCAGCTGGTAGTTTCTGTCTTTAGAAGTTGCATGTCTTAATTAGTTCTTTTTAGCAACTGACAGTGTTTTATATTTTTTTCAGACAGCCTTAACTGTGTTTGCTTACCTTTCAGCTGTTTAAAGATTAATAAATAGCAAAATAAATTTCTCAAGGAGAAGTAGGTTCATTAATTTGTAGGAATTTATGTTTTTCTGAGTGCATATTTATATTAGCTGCATTTTTTTAAGGTGTGGAGCTCATAAATCAAAGTCAAAAGGGCTCTCGTGGCTGCAGGCCAACCTGCCACTCTGGGAAGAGATGTTCTCATTCATTGAGAATGTTACAGAGGAAATGAGGAAATGCTCTTGGAAATGCTCTCTCCATCTCTCAGGGTTACCTTAGCCTTCCTGCAGTTTAACTCTAGGCTGCAGTTCACCCAGTTGGTAATTTCAGTTATTTGTAGAGGAAACTGAAGGTGGACTTTGCATACCCTGAGTGTAAGATACTGCAGTGATGGGGTATTTTTGTAACTTCAATGGCTCTTGCATATCCAGCTGCATCTGATGACTTTGCATGCAGAATGAAGTGAGAGAGCACAGATCTTCATGAAGCTTACTGCTTTGGTGAAGAAGGAGGAGTTAAACATGATACTTACAGGGAGAATCTGGATGGTTCCAGAGCACTTAGGTTGTTATTCACACTGTTTCATACAGGGTGATATGAAAACCTGCACATTTCATTTTGGTATCTTGGGGAATGGGAAATGCCATGTGCAGTGGCAGTCAGTAATAGATTACACTCTAGCCTGGGTGTTCAGGTTTTTTCCTTTCAGCATCCATAAATGAAAGGCATCCTTGTGGCTAGCACTGGTGGCAGTGCTGGTTCAGAAAACTCTTGTAAATGTTTGGAGGCTAAATGGACTTTTGGTCTAAACCAGCTGCATAACCATTTGCATTACTGTATTTCATAGCATTACTGTTTGTTCATGTCAGGGTCCTGAGGACACCACCAGCCCTGACTGTCCCTGCTCAGCCCTCGTGGGGCTTCCCCCACCCTGCCCACAGCACAGGACCCCATTTCGGTCCCCTCAGAGCTGTCAGTCCCTGCCCCAGTGATGGTGCAGCAAAGTGCTGGTCTGCAGCTCTCCACAGACATGGAGCCTGGACATGTGCCCTGCTGAGCTGGCAGATGTCCCAGCCCAATCTTGGCCTGTCCCTGTCCCCATGGCCTGCTTGGCCATCCTGGGACTCTGTCTGGCCCCAGTGACCCTCATTAGGCCTAACCCTTGCCCACAGACTGACATCTGTGCCTGGCCTCAGGCCATCCCAACAGAGGTGCCTGATGCCCTTGGTTGGGGCTGTCCCCAGCCTGCCCTGCCTCCCCGGGCCAGCCCCCATGGCTACCAGTGCCCCCAGGGAGATGCTGATCCCCATGGTGTCCCAGCAGTTCAAATGGAAGAAAATGGAAAGGAGTGTGGTGTGGCTGTGTCGTGTTCCTGATTTCATCTTGGTTTTCAGAAAACTCGGGTGCCTTTCCTTACCATTGTGGCACTCCTGATGGTGGGAAGTCCCTGGCTGTGCCTTACCCCGAGGCAGCCTGAGCACCTGCAGTCAGCCATCCAGAACACCCCTGCGTAGCCTGGTGGGGAAGAGGCAGCAGTGTGGTGCTGTGGGGTTGCTCTCTTTTCTGCTGTTGGTGCTACTTTTGTGTCTGCTTTCTTTCTAGCTTGGTGTCTTGAGGAAAAGGAGCTTTATGTGATAACCACTGTTTTTATCCCTCTGTATCGGCTAATAGCAGTCATCAACAAATCTCAGAATTCTTTCAGGTTTCATAAACACTGGCAGCTAGACATCTTAATGGGTGCCCTCAGTGAAGGGGAATCTGCCTCACCAGTTGGTGTTACAACGTTGTAACTCGTGGTAGGCGTGATTTGCCCTATGGGAGGGCGGTAGAAGCATGGTGCAGGGAAGCTCTTCTGCATCCCAGCTGCGGGGCCTGAGAAATGTACCTTGGCTTCTGCGGATGAGCCAGAGCAGGGAGGATGAAGTGAACCTTCTGAGGTGTTTGCCATTTTCCCATGTGAATTTTGGCCTAAAAAAAAATAAAATATGGGAAAAGTGCAGGTGGTGCAAGATAGAAATATTTACTCAGAGTTCACAGTGTATTAGGTCTAATGTAACTGCAAAACATGGCATGAAATGCTTTTGCTTGGTGTTAGGTGCTTTGTTAAGAAAATAGTAATTGACTGGCCAGAGTAAGTTTTCCTGTTTCCTTTTTGTTTGTTTGTTTTTGCAACCCTTTGCTGCTTTACTGGTGGTGGCCTTTCTTGTTGATCTGAGTTTGCAAAGCCCAAGTTATTTAATTTACTTCAGGCATTTATTTATTAAGGCTTAACAAGGATAATGGGCATTCTATGCAATGGAAAAAGAGAATAAATCCATAGAAGACAGAAAAGCCATTGTTCTGAAATGTTGTTAAATGCCGGCAGGCACCTTTTAGAAAAATCCTGCAGAAAGTTTGAAATGAAATCCTGTCTTTCACCAGTAATTTGAAATGTGAAAGAACATGACAATTCCCTGGTTACCGAAAGCTGAGTTTAGAAGTATGTTGACATCATTAAATGGTTGCTGGAAAAATGGGTTGAAGAACCTGATTTTGAAGTTTAGAAATTGTTCTTTCCAGCTGATCGTTATCTGGTTAAGAAAAACATGGTTTGGTGATATAAGGAGGTTTGGATTGAATACGGTTGGATAAGGTTTGGATATAAGGAGGACGTTTTTCACCATGAGGGTGGTAAAACACTGTCCCAGGTTGCCCAGAGAGGTGGTGGATTCCCTATCCCTGGAGACGTTCAAGGCCAGGTTGGATGGGCCTTTGAGCAACCTGGTCTAGTGGGGGATGTCCTTGCCCATGGCAGGGGGGGTGGAACTGGATGACCTTTAAGGACCCTTCCAACTCAAGCTATTCTGTGCTGCTGACAAAATCCCTGTCTGTAAACAATGCGTTTAGGCTGGCTGCAAGTCTTAACAATTACATGGGTGAGGACTTTGAAAATAATCGTGCTGCTATAATTCTCCTATGTTTAGAACCTGGATTTCAGGAATACAGCGTATCACTGCAAAAAGCTAAAGAAGCTTCTTTAAAACACACTTAATAAAACATTGAATGAGTTACATTTCAGGCTAAGGTTAAATAATTGTTTCATCTATATTGTAGTTTCTGATCCACTTTAATAACAGAGCTCGCAGACATTTGAACAGAAGGGATAGGCTTGTGCACAGGCAGGGCTATGCTAAGTTTAGGGAGTACCCATTAGAAAGATTCATGACAGCAATTCTACAGAAGATAGCTGAAGAGAGAGAGAGAGCACAGCAGAACGCCAGGGCAATGGTTGTTTCGATTCACGCTTTTCTTTAAGTCAAATTCTCGTTTTTTTAGTTTCAAAGTGAAAATTAATTAGCAGATAATTTCTGTGGAGGAAGAAGGTGCTGATCCTTGGTGACCCTGAAATCTCAATCCCTGTGGATCCAGTGGCACAGCTGGAATTGTCAGGCTTTGCACTTCAGATGCAGTCTCAGTTATGAGCAAAAGCTCGGGACAGGTGGGATCTGGTTTTTGCTCTGCAGCATCCCTGTCACCTGACTCTGCAGTCAAGCTTGTGTGCCGGCTTTTTTGAGTGCTGCTTAAAGTTCTAAAGTGTACACCTTGGATAATGGTAGATATACTTTAATTTCTTCTAAAATATTACACTTTTATTTCCCAAAAAATGTCTATGAAAATTGTGTTTTCCTAATCTAAGATATGGCTTATAGATACCATTATCTCGTGGACCTACAGGATTTTTGATTTGCTTGGAGTATATCTAAAATTAGTCAAAATGCATAATCTTGTGATAATCTTGTTTAATTATCTGAAAATAATAAAGCCACATCAGAGTTTTATTCTTGGAGAAAAAAGATTTTTTGTTTTAATGAAAAAACCCAGCATTTAGCACTACTCTAATTTTAACTGATTGCAGGAGAGCACTCTCATGGAACTCATTTACCTGTGTTTTCAGTGCTTTTTTATATTAGGAGATGACGATGTTAAAAATGCCAATATTCTCCTTTAATATCACTTCTAGTTTTTACAAGTCTTTTTTTTTTTCCTGAAAACACAGCTTGATCATACTTTGTCATAAAATCAAATACTCATTTTTCATTATAAAATGCCATATGCTCATACATTCTGATTTCTTTCCAGAAGCTTCATGTTAGCGTTCGTTCTGTAATCTTTTGGATTTTCAGTGGAGTCATTCTTCCAGCCATAGTGTATGGTCTTTTACATCATAAAATTTTATGTTTTCTTTCCATAGCTTCTGCAGAAAAAGACACAATCAAGAATACCTACTCCAAAGTAATGGATGCATATGGGCTCTTAGGTGTATTAAGATTAAACCTTGGTGAGTAAAATATGTAAAACCTTAATTTTTCATTTGGGAAAGAAAATTGTGCTGCTCTTGTAAAACAGGATCTTTGCAACAGAAACTGAGCTCTTTTTTTGCTTTGTATTTTTTGTCTTTGTGGAGTAACTTGCAAGTTTGGAGTACTCCCAGAAATGAGGGAGTGGACAAGAATAGCTTCCGATTTCACAATCCCTGTTATTTGCAGCATAGTTTCTCCTGCTTGCATTTCCTTTTCTTCTGTAAAACTTGAGAATGAGTTCTTGGTTCTTTTTGTACTTTTTCAGGCAAACCAGGGTCAGACTGTGTGCATTTAAGCGTATAAATACATCAACATTACACCCCATTAAGATCAATCTTGTTACCTGCACCTTCTCTTGTTTTGCAGGAGATGCATTGTTACATTATCTGGTTCTAGTAACAGGATGCATGTCTGTGGGAAAGATTCAGGACTCTGAAGTTTTCCGAGTTACTTCCACTGAATTTGTATCGTTACGAATCGATTCAGCAGATGAGGATCGTATTTCAGAAGTGCGCAAGGTTTTGAACTCTGGAAACTTCTATTTTGCATGGTCTGCAACTGGTGTCAGTTTAGATCTTAGCCTCAATGCTCACCGCAGCATGCAGGAGCACACCACTGACAATAGGTTTTTCTGGTGAGTTCATAATATGTTTTATCAGACATTATGGAGAATAATGCCTGCCTGCACAAACTAATCTGTGGCAAGTTTTCATCTTTGCTCTTAAATGTACGCCTTTGTCCCACAAACGTTGATGAGATGGAGTAGCATTATTTTAACTTTAAGGCATAACTATTTTATTAATGATGCAATGTTTCCATGGCCACTTGGAGTTTCTTCATTGGAAAACAAAGATGTTTTACTGCTTGTGTTTTTATACTTGGATCTGAACAGTTGTTGTGATGTTGTGTTTCAGTTTTGGTGTTTCTTAATTCTTGCATCAAGTGTCCCAAGTTTTAAAAATGAGTGTGGTAGTGAAACTTTAAAGAAAATGTTAATATTTTGAACATTCTGGATTGTTGTGAAACATCATGGTGTTTATATATAGTTCCAAATGTGTTTCCAACATATAAAATGGCTTTAAAAGTTCTATGACACAGATAATTGTCGTGTTGTTGATTTTGTTGAAAAAGAGCAGGTGGGCTATGCTACAGTGCACGTTGCTTGGCTGCTGAACTCACTATCTTTTTATAGAATGTTTTTGAATAAAGTATAGGTTTTCACTCAGAGAATTTTTGGTAAAAGGAATACTGCTGTTTCTGCCAATAAGCAGCTTACATAATGCCAGTGATACATACTGTCATGTAAGGAATTCTGCTCACATACTTGTATGTGTCCATGAACCTTGGAATGGTCCCAAAGACTTGGCAGTATGCTGTTTGAACAGATGAAAATCTACATCATCCCCTCTCTTCCCTCCAATATACATGACACCAGACCAACTCTGGCATATGTGCCGGGGCTACTCTACTCTTTGCCACTGTTTTGGTCAGACAGAGGAGTATGATCAGATTGCTATATAAGACAAAATATGTGTATTAAGACAGAAAATAAGCTCTAGTCTTCAGAAGCACATCTACCTTGATGTAGGTTTACGGGAGTTATAGCAACCTAGCTGTTTGTCTCTTTCTGCATCTAGAAAAAGACTGGGCTCTCTGTTGAGAAGTCAGTATTTCAAGGCTTGAAAAATGGTGATGTCTGTTGACCCTGTCAAAATAAGCTTGTCTGATTTGGACCCCTGTCATAAAACTTCTTAAGTTACCTGGCTTTTTTTTCAGTAAGAATTAGCCCTCTCAGGAGGTAGATGGAAAGTCCCAGATTCCAAGATCTAGAAATATAAACACTAAAAGTCAGTAACAGAAAGTATTCTGCTTATGCACTTCAGTAAGCTTGCTTGGGCATTTTTGTTCAAAAGTTCCAGTCTCAGATTGCCCAGGAAAAGAATATTGTTTGCTTTCTCATCCTCCTATTGTAACGCATCTGTGTACTTTTCTGTAAAGTGAATGTACACTTGATTCATAGGATTTAAATCTTCATTAATTATTGAACTGAGGTGTTTGATAAGTTGCAGATTTATTTATTTTTTAGTATTTGCTTTGAAATTGGAAGTTTAGAATGAAAAGGCTAAAATTAAAATGAATAGCTTCAACCTTAATTATACCAAGTATTTTGTTTGCAATTATGATAGAATTTTCTGGGTGGTGACAAAACCAGCCTCTTACTAGAGTTTACTTTTCTTCGCTATGGAGAAAACTTTACTTCCTTTTTATATGATGGAATGTTTCTAAAGTAGATCAAAAGCCCCACTACTCAACTGGTAGCCCCACTAGCGTGGGGTAAACCAGAAAAACTCACAAAACCCAAACTTTATCCTTACTTGCTTACTACAGTGTGGATTAGTAGTACTTAATGCTCAGGTGTATCCAAACTGTGGATCTTTCTTTCATTTGAGCAGTATGTACCAACACTTCATCTTCAAATTGATATTTACAGAAATTTGAAAATCTATGAATGTATTCCTGGAAGCTTGTCTGGGCTTGTGATGGGTTGTGGTGACATATAATAGAAATAATTGATGTATGTCGACAAGAACTTTTTTCTAGCTTTATTTTGTGGTGTTGTGAAATTGGATGGTGCTTTACCCATCACAAAAAGTAATCCCATAATTGGTATTCTAGCTTGCTTTTCCCTGAGTCTGTAATCTTAGGCTTCTCAAAACAAGGCTGAGTGGAGAAGTATAAACAAGCTTGGAGTGTTGTTTTTTGCTGGGTGAAGAGCAGAGGCTACAAGGGTTACTTTTTAAAAGTCATTAAAATTCATGGCTTCACCCCATATTCTCATTGTGCAAATGTTTAAGCTGTTCTTTTGTAAACGTTACTGTTTCAAGTATGTTTAAATAAGAGTTACATCATAAAACTATAATATGCATACTTTCCCTTTCTTATTTGTAGTAGTGAGCATTAAATATAAGAAGTTAGTAGCTGGCTTAAAAATTTGAGCTGTATTTTATTTCCTTCCCGTTATTTATTTTATTTTTTCCTGGTAGGAACCAGTCACTTCATTTACATCTGAAGCACTATGGTGTGAATTGTGATGACTGGTTGCTACGTCTCATGTGTGGAGGAGTGGAGATAAGGACAATTTATGCAGCTCACAAGCAGGCAAAGGCTTGTCTCATTTCACGACTAAGCTGTGAGCGGGCTGGCACCAGATTCAACGTCCGTGGAACAAACGATGATGGTCATGTTGCTAATTTTGTTGAAACAGAGCAGGTATGTTACGCTACAGTGCACATTACTTGGCTGATGAACTCAAGATAAGTGTTTGTGTGGATAATTTTTTTCCCTAAATCAACAGATCACAAGTCAAGTCTGTAACCAACAGATATTGGAATAGTTCCTTTGCGGCTAAGTGAGGATTCTAAGTAGGTTACATAATTTGGGGATCTTGGTTGTTAGTGTAGCTTAGGCTAAGAGCATGCACGTGTCTGAGTTTCAATAGCTTAAGAAGCTGTCATCTGTCAGCTGAGCTGTTGTAGGTGGCTGTACTTCCTTTTAGCCTCCTGAGCTGTAGCGTTTACTTCTTTTGACCTGAGCTAATAACAAAGTAAAAAACCTTAGAAACAAGCAAAGGAGATTTATTTTGGCAAATACTTAGTACCTTGTGCTTCAGGAAAGATAAAAGCATTCCTATGGTTACTTAACACAGCTCCTCTGAAAGGTAGTTGTTAAAGTCACTGTAATCCTGCATTTGATTGCATATCTTTGCCCTTATTATACAAAAATGCAAGAAACTATTAAATCACTCATTGCTGGTCTTTCTTACGATAACCTAGTTAGCAAGATGTTCCTGCGACCGTGTTCATGTGAGTAGGTATCTTTGGTTGACTCACTAACTCTCTGCAAAGCCTACGTGACTTCTGTAGGGTTTTCTCCAGGAAGGGCTCTGCTGGTATGCATCCAGTTTCAGGAGTTCAGTCAGAACGCTGTTGTTACAATTTCTCTGTCCAGGCTCTTGGCAGGCTAACGTCACTAAATGACTGTGGCATATCATTCCACTTAAAGATTCCTTTCCTGTATACTTAATAGACCATAGTAGTTTGGATTCTGATGCACAAAATCCGTGCAGGTGTTCTGAGTAGGCTCTGTTGGTATGCTGGTGTATGTTGCAACTGTTCCTGCAGGAAGGCTTTAGCAAGTCTTTTAAAGCAAGTTACTCTTAGCACAGAAGTCGTTCAGGCCCAAATAATAAAAGCTTGCTGTATCTTCTTAGGCATTGTGAGTCTTGATTCTGCAAGGAAGCACGAGAGTGCCAGACCTTCTTTGATGAATTGTCCAGAGAGGATAGAGAGAAAAGTCTAGGGAACACAATATTTTAGCTTGTAATATGGAATATGGAATATGTAAATATGTTTTATTTACTCCAAGTTTATCTAAGGCTAAGAAACCTAAAACCTTACGCTCTGTAATACCTATTGCTACTATGCTTTTCTTTTCTTAACAGGTGATATATTTAGATGACTCTGTGTCATCTTTCATACAGATTCGAGGATCTGTTCCATTATTTTGGGAACAGCCAGGCCTACAGGTAAGCGGGAAACAGATTTAATTATAGAGATAATTCTTACTCATGTCTTTTTAAACATCGTACAGTAGCGTTTGGGCTTTTCTGCACATTTACCTGTCAGGATGAGGTTGGAAGCAAGTTGGTGCTATTGTTTAATTCGCCAAGCCTGCTACTCTCGAGTCTCTGAATCCTGTTTTGCACAAGGTTTGAATGTTCATTGCTTTTTAGATTTTTACTCTTTGAACTTCTAAGTTTTTCTGTTTTAATTTAAATTGCTATTTTAAAATAGATTATCTAAGGGCACACAAAAAGACTGTTTTATTCTGAATTGTTCTTGAGGATAAGTCTTTTTCAAGAAGTCAGTATGGATCAAGAGTTACCATAATATAATTTCATCCCCGTTTTCTTGAAGGACGGATTGTATCAGCAACTACTACTGTGATACTGTTTTTATAGGGAAGATTAAAAAAATTTGTGCCTCACAATGACTCTAAGTTCTTTAAACTAGACATATAAGCATTTTGCAGTAAAACTGCTGAAACATTTACACACCTTTTACTCAAAACAAGAAGTAACTAGATGATATGATTACGTATATTAAATTTAAAAGTGTTTTTTTAGAAAAAAAGAAGAGGAATTTAAGAAAAGCCTGTAAAAAGAATGCATACCATAGCAAGCAGAATAAATTTTGGAGATTTCATTTGGAAAGTGAAATTAATTTCTAGGCTATATTCAGGATCAAAAGAGGTCTTTGAAGAACCATTTAATCAAATGTGTGAAGACAAATAATTTAATGTAATTTTCATGTCGTAGGTGGGATCACATCGTGTCAGAATGTCAAGGGGTTTTGAGGCGAATGCACCAGCTTTTGACAGGTGAAAGAATATCTTAAATTTTTGTTAATGCACTACAAACCTCTGGTAAGTAGTGCAACAGAGGGATGGGATGTGTTATTCCAAGCAAGAGGCTTTGTCTATACAGATGTGTGATTCAGCAAAGCAGGGCAACTTTTTCAAACTTCCACAGGATTGCTTGTGCCTTCGAGTGCTTTGTTGAAAAGTTTGAAGAAAATTTAAGATAGTGAAATACTTCGTTAAATTGAAAATTAAAATTATAACATGTTTATGTTGAACAATCTGTATTTGTCAGCTGCTGTATGAAAGTAAAATTTATGTTTTGATTTTATTCCTACCATGACATTTCAGCTTCCTGGTTTTAACTAAGTGTATGTTGTTAAATTGGTGCTATTATCCTAATTAAATAGCAGTCAATGGTTGCATGCTACTATTTAGTGATATTGATTTTTTTTTGACATGACATAATAAAATGCTTGCAGCAGTTATTAGAGCACCCAGTACATTTCTGCAGCATCTTGGTCAATGTTGCAGCTGTTCGTATTAATTTTCTGCATGCCGGAAGATGAGTGTAGAATTTTTCTTCTATTAACAGGCATTTCCAAACTCTTAAAAATTTGTATGGCAAGCAAATTATTGTAAATTTACTTGGGGCAAAAGAAGGGGAGCACATGCTCAGCAAAGCTTTTCAGGTAAGTATGACAATTCTCTCACTGTGCATATTCTTGGAATTTGCATGTTTGTGATGAAGCTTTTATATAGCCTTTGAAAAATGGAGCCAATATGCCATGCTCTGGAGCAACTACCACTTGTGGTTAAAATTGTTTTTATCATAAAAGCACTACTTAAGATAGATGATGGGAAATGAGTTTTTAAAAGCTCTCTATACAATTAGTGTTTGATTATGTTTGGTTACTTTACTGAAAAATTGTTAACAGCTACATAGACAATGTTGAGGGATTTTCAGTTATTTTCATCATTCATGCTTATTAGTGGCTTATTTAAAAAATAAATCTTTTTTGCACTATAAAATTGGTGAATAAAAAAGTGATACTTTGTGGTATTTAATACTGTTAGGTTTATTTTAAAAATATTTGCCTTGGAGTTCCTGGATATATTCCTCAATATTTTTTTTAAATCACAAATTTATCAATTTAAACATAAAAGTTGCTTCATGATTAAATAGAAATGTTTGTTCAGAAGGTGTTAACCATAAGTGGCCATTTTCATGAAGTCCCACTGCTTAGGTTAAAAATATCTGTCACGTTGTAGTCCATAATACTGACAATTTGAGAAGTTCTCTCTGAAGCCAGAGAACATGTCAACAGCCATCTGTTATTTCCCTTGCCGTTTTCCATTCTCCCTTTTCCCTTGTATTATAATAGTTGAATATCTTAGGCCATTCACTAGTGAATCTTTCCTGTATCCAGCTGTCCTGGTAGAAGACATTAGAGCTCCCAGATGCATATCAGTGCCCAATGCAGATTGTAGCTTTGCCAACAAAAGTTGTGGGAGCACTTCAAGATTTTTTAGGGGATATTCGGGAAAGTTTTACTCAAGCCACCCTCCACAGCAACCTAAATAATTTGTCTGTATTTTTAGTAGTTTATGGAGTGTTTACTTGGTCCCCATTGTTGGCAGGTATGTCTGAAATGGGGACTGCTAGTGAAAGAGGTTCCCACTGTAACAGCTCTTTGCAAATTGGGGCATTTTAACAGTAGAAGAGGCTGTAGACTGTCTTGGTGACCCCTAATATGAAAAAATGACTTTGTTTGTGACAAGAAGAAGAAAAAAAAACAGGAGAAATATTGGTTCCGAGTGATTTGTTGAACAATAGTGATAAAAATGGTTTCATTTTACCCAAGAGAAAATGTGTAATAAACAAGATAGCTAATGCAGGAGCTTTAAAATATTTGTAGCCTCTTATTTACCTCATGCTCCTCTATGTTCAGCTATTGGTATATTTATACTTTTTTCTTCTCTTTTTACAATGTCAGAGCCATTTGAAAGCATCTGAACATTCAGCTGATATCAAAATGGTGAACTTTGACTATCATCAAATGGTTAAAGGTGGAAAGGCAGAAAAACTACACAGTGTGCTTAAGCCTCAAGTCCAGAAATTCCTGGAGTGTGGATTTTTTTATTTTGATGGAAAGGAAGTTAAAAGGTTTGTGTGTATAACTTCTGTAAATTTCTTCAAATTGAATTATGGTTCCACGGTGATTTTCATCCCTTAGCAAGAAGATAAGAGAAAAAATTTTACTGCTGTTATTATGTTTTTATTTTATCTTGGGATGATGCTCAACAACTGAAATATGAGTCACTTATTTTACTCTATTAAAATTTTGTCTCACTCTGACTAATCTCTAAAAATTTTAATGGAAAATATCTCTGAAACATTGATGAGTCATGACTTAATAGGGCATGAGGCCTTTGACCTCATGATTTTGATGAAAATGGGCAATTAATTGTCCTTTTTCTTGGGTGCACCCACATGGGGGATAAAAGAATGAATATTTTTCCATCTTCCTGTATAATGTTATTCATATTTTCCTCAGCAATGAAACATAATTTTCTGTTTGTTATAAATGCTGATGTTGAGTGCAATCTTCTAAATCTGTTTGCACCTGGATTCCCCATTTGAGAGATTCAGTTCTCCACGAAGTATGAATGAGATGCATGTTTTCTGCCCTGCTCTGTACTTCTCAGTTCTGCTGTACTTGTACTTCTATCCCTATTTCCCCACCCCTTTTCCTACAGCAAAGGCTGTGCTTATCTCAGCAGGAAAAGCAAAGCAAGGCTGGAAATAAGCAATATCCCTGCTCTTCCCCCTTCCACACCCTTCCTTCTTTTAATTACTAGCAGAGCAAACTGCTGAGTGAAGTTCTCCATGAGAAAGAGAAATGTTGAACCAGGGGATTGGGCCACATGCAGTGGGGTTTCATCTTCTAGTGAGTGGGAGAGGAGAAGAGGGTTCCACTGCCACTGCCACTCCACTGTGCTCTAACGTGGCTGTGGGATTAAATCCCCAGTTGGGGTAGGTTTTAGTAGGCCTGAATAAGATTGGATTTAGGGGGGGGGTCCCATCTGCACCTCAAAAAGTCACTGACCAGTCTCCAAAAAGCTTTAAAAGTGGTGTGACAGTTTGTGTTGGGAGAACACTGTTTTGTCCTGAGGGAGATTCAAATAATATTGTCACCCATCAAAAAGACTGACAACAGGACAAAAGCAAAATAGGCTGTGGCTTGTGATAGCTTGAAGAATTGCATTAATAAAAGATACAGTGATGATTTTTATGAGTTCATGGGCCATGTCCTTTGGAGAATGTCAGGTTTTTTTCTAACACAAGTAGCAAGTTGCTTTGTATTCCATATCAGTTACAGAGATAGTAATGAAAAAAATAATCTTGGAGAATGTTCTTCAAGGCTTTCTACAATTTATGGTTAGAACTCCAGGTCAATGTGATGAAGCCTCACTGACTTAATTGAACAAAGTGTGTAGTGGGAATGATGAAAGTACGGAACAAGTCGTTATCATTGCGAGAGCCATCAAAATTCATACTCGTAGCCAGGCAAGAACATGGATGTTGCCTAATATGAATCTTCTGAGAGCTTTATAGCACGAGTTAATGGGCTTCTCTCAAAGAAAGGGGAGTGGTTTAGAGTGTCTCAGGGCCTCAAGCATCCATCAAGGTAAGGGAGAGAGGCTTATTTTTCGTTTTTATGTAGGGAAAAAAGAGAAAGTAATGAAGGGATTGAAATTTGCTTTGGTTTTAGCACAAATTCTTGTTACTTCTAGTTTAGTTAAACAAATCCAAGAACTGTCCCAATGTTATTTTTTTTCATTTTTGTTGTAACTAAGAGTTACTGTTTCCCTCTGAGATTCTTGGGAAGTATGTTAGTTGGTTTGTTTCAAAAGAAAATTTAACCCTGCATAACACTTTAACTGAGCAAGCAAGGAGAATTGAGAAAAACTGAAGAAGACAGACTCGTGTTATTTGCAGGAAATTTAATTAGTTTTGTATAGTGAACACTGCTGTAATTTCACTGCTGTTATTGGAGCTAACCCTCTACTACTGATGCATTTATAAACATGCTTGCGATGACAGTAACACTGCACTGACAATACCCTGATTTTCTATTCTGCTTCAGATCTTGATGTCCCAGTCTTTGTTGATGATATGTGTGTTAAATGAGTTATTTCAGTTGTTTTCTCTCTCTGCCTCTCGTTGTCCTTGGCACAGATCTCAAAGCGGTACTGTCAGAACAAACTGCTTGGACTGTCTGGATAGAACAAACAGTGTGCAGGCTTTCTTTGGCTTACAGGTAGGAAAAACAGTGTCCATAGACACAAATGCTCCTGATGCTTCTGTAGCAATTAGGCTGTAAAAGTAGCTTTGCCTTCCCTGTGAAAGATGGATTAAAATGTTTCATAGGTGGCAGTTTGATTTATAGCATGATACTTTTGTGGGTTACAGAAGCAGTAGTTGTATAGTTGTTGTACTTACACAGTAGTCATGCAGCATTATGAAAAATGTTCTTTCTTTTTTAGGTGTCAATTTCTTATGTCTGTTGAGGTTCAGGCTTGCAATTCTAGAAGAGGTAGTAGTGTTTAGTCCTTCACAAAAACTCGTGCATTCACAATTACTCTATTAGACAAAGTTCTTCAGCATATAGGATTACTGTTCTTAGCATCCACTGATGCTGTGTGTTTGTATTTTTGCATCACTGTGCTGTGAATTCTTCATTGGGCAGTATCACAGTTGAGACTGAGGCCATACTCAGATTTATTAGTTGGAAATGAATCGTGGAATTCAGTCCTTCTGCAGGGTTGTGCTTCAGCATATTGGCTTGCTATTGTAACAAAGGTTCTAGCCTGCAGGCTTATTCAGTAGAGCTTGAACACATGAAACTGACAGGAAATGATGGAGTAAAATAGTATTGGTAAGGCTAAAAGAGTGTTCTTAAACTTTGACAGCTCCACTTATCTTAATAAACTGTTTGACTCCTAAAGAGAAAATCCCTAGCATATTTAAAAATGAAAAATTAAAGTTGCTGTAACATCAAACTAAGTAAAACTATTATTCTTTTGTTTTCTGAATTTTATTTAATTAAAATGTTCTTGTTTTAGTGTCTATAAGAGGAATTTCTGTGAGAACTTCAAAATCCATTGGCTGTAGAACAAACATATCTGATTTTGGAATATGTAGTGATTTGCTGCTGCATTTACCGAGTGAACGCTGTTGCCAGTTCATTGGTGTTTCAGTCAAATGGAATGCTGAACTGCTTACCCTCATGCCAATACTCTGAAAATTTTTCTCTTTACCATTCCACATCAGTACATAGTGTAGCAGATACAAAGCAGTTTCAGAGATCTAATGCCTTTTTTCTCCATTGTTTCAGCTCTGCACAATAGGGGGTCACACCTTTTAATTACTAAAATTAACAAAAATAATTCTTACTCTTTTCTTTAGCTCACTCTGTGTTGAGAAGAGTAGCAGCATGCTTTGGAAGTCTCACAGCATTGTATTGCATTATGTAGTTTGTATTTCTGTCCATCCTGTATTGACTTTGCCATGAGAGACAAATTATTACCTTAAAGTCTTTCCTGGTCCTAAATCTGTTTGCTGGAGTTTAACAGTTCACTGTAGGTAGATACGCAGACTTGAAGTAAGCAATTAGGTTATCTTAAATGAGCCATGAGAAACATTGCCTCTTATTTTTTTACTGATAATACAGTAGTTTTCTAGTGCTTAAGAGCAAATCCTTAAACACTCTTAATGCATATAGTACTTATATGACAAACCTAGCTTTGCAGTTCTGGTTTTTCCTTTCTTATCCTTTTAAGAACTGGATTAAATACCATCTTCTTTTTTTTTGGACCAAGTGTGTCAAATCTTTCCTAAGTGAGAACTAAATTATGATTTCAGCTAAAATATGATCGCTAAAAGTATAGAACTAATTAAAAAGGAAAATGGTAAATTCTTATGAGCTGTTTGCTTAATTTTAAAATTCTATTTAAACAAGATTGCTTTATGACTTGAGAGATACTTCATATAACAAGTACTTAGCACCTAAAATTACATGATGAAGCACTCAGTTTCTGAAGCTTCTTTTCTTGTTTATCTCTACTTAATTTTGTCTGCAATTTTCCTTTTGTAACTTTTGTTAATTCCTGCCCAACCTTCAGAATTTTGCCTTTATGTCATTTTATGTTCATCATTTTAGACTCCTCCTTCTTGCCATTGGGCACCAACATTTTAAAGATTTTTAAAAGTTCTGGAAAATTGCTTTTTTATTTTTTTTAGTTTTATATTTATTTTCAGTGTTATGGTGATAGACACAAACACTAGAAACTTACTTGACTTTTTTTAAATAACTATGATTCCATAAACCAGGATTTTTAACAAGATACAATGTCCTATTCTCAATCCATGAACATAATGCTACATTTAAGAAAAGTATTTAAATGTAAAATAATACTCTTATGTGTATTATATGTATACAATTTACAGGTATTTAATGTAGACTGTGCATCATGAAAAATTAATTCATGTATATTAATTGTAAGGGTAAAGCTTGCAGTGTGTTACACATGAAAACAGAGTGAATGAGAGAAGCCATTGCTGTTTCACTGATAACAGAGTTCTGTTGCTGTTGCGTTTGATAGTAGAGGTCAGTGTGTTTGGTATTAAACTTTTTGGGGAAGAATATGAATTGCTCTATTTCTAAAGTATGTAAGTAGAAAGACTGGAGAACCAAAACCAGCTTACCTTGTAACTAGTGAATTTTTAGATTAAAATATTTACAAATCATCTAGACAATTATTTTCCTGTATTACTACCTATCTTTAAAAGGAAATGAAATGGTAGTGCTAGAGTTACATGTATGATGCAGCCTTTCAGATGTGGCATGGTGTTGGTCTGTTCAGAATGATACATATAAACCAAAGATTTTTTTGGTGTATATATGCTGAAAAAATAAGATGTACCTTTTAATAAGTACATTTCAAGATTTTTCTTTTGCAAATGTTGTCTTCAACTGTTGCAGATGCTAACAAAACAACTGGAGGTATTAGGATTAGCTGAGAAGCCTCAGTTGGTTACTCGCTTTCAGGAAGTTTTCCGATCCATGTGGTCTGTGAATGGTGATTCTGTCAGTAAAATTTATGCTGGAACTGGAGCTCTTGAAGGAAAAGCTAAGGTAAACTACATTTTAACAAAAACTTTAGCAGTATTCAGTATGGATTTTAAAAAATTCTGTCATTAATGTAACAGTAATGAGATTTTCTTTTTTGAATTGTGCTTTTGTTGTAGACAAAAAACCCAAACAAACAGAAAAAACACTAACATAAAAAGATTGATTATGTTAATGACCAGATCTGGTTTCAGTACATCCTTTCTCAGCCATGCCCATGACTCCCAGCTAACACCATTCTGTAGGAAAGTATGACGCTCAAAAATTTTATTTCTATAGATCATAGTTCAGAAAAATCTATATTCAAATCAGCTTTAGTTTCTTTGAATATTTCAATTTTTCTCTCTTTACCTCCACCTCCTGTTGTTTCAGTTTCATTGACTATATCTTTCTTTTAAAATGTATTTCACTGGACTTCATAGTTCGTGCTTTTAGTGTTTATTAACAGTGTTAAAATTTAACAGGTTGCAGCTAGGGGGTTTTTTTTCTGCTTGCATGTTCCTCCAGCTATTTTTGCAATTACTAAAAAAAACCCAAACAAATTCTGTTTCTACCTTGCTTTCTAACGGTGTGATAACAATTTTGTACTACATGACAGTGTAATGCTCAGTTTCTCTTCAATTTGTTTTGTCTTTGTTGGTGACTAAGTTGTTCAGATTTTCTCATGCTGTCTCCTATTTAGCTTCTATCAGTGTTGCTTTTTCTATTTTCATAATTCTCTCTCTTATCAGGTGAATACCTGTCAAGAAAAACATATGTTGAACCATAGCAAGTTTAACCCTTAGTTCTTTCAATAATTTCTTTTCATACTGTTCTTTTTATTCAAGAATACCCTGGTTCTTATTCAGTATTATATCCAATGTATTCATAGTCAGCTGTTTTGTTTTTCCATCACTTGTTCATTCAAACCATATCAGGGTCCCTCTCTGCGAATGTACAAGGCGTCACAGTTAGCTACATAAAAAGAAAATAAGTAAAATAGACCTGTTGCTTATTCTACCCTTAATTGGTACACATGATACTTTTTCATTTGGGAGTTGTTTGTATTTTAGTATAGAGTGGAATTGGGTTAAAGATGTTTAGTTTTATTTTCTTACAAAAATGTCACCCAGATCGTCAGGAAAACTACAGTAAGTATTTTATGGGGTGTTTCCCAGTGTCCTGACTTTCTCATTCAGTCTTACTTGTTTCTTTTCCTAAATTAATACATTTGTTTGGCTACTTATATATATATATTTACTATGTAAAATGCATTTACTGTATTTACACTTGCATTTTTAATCTGTAAAATACAGAGCACATTTATTCTGCTGTCTTTGTAATAATGCAGAATAGTCAATCATTGTCCTAGGCATTCCTGCCCTGGTACACTTGTTAATGAGTACCACATCTCATAAATCAAACACAGCATCCCAGGTAGAAGTCCATCTATTTGAAGAGGGAAAACCATACAGTACTTGCCGTTCTTTCTGTCAGCTTGACCAGGTCACTGCTCAATATCTTCTTGAGTACTCTGATAATGTTTTTCAAAATGTAGTTTTTAAGTTGCAATTCTTATTTTCATTTCTCAAATGAAATGCTTCCATTTCTTGCTCATCAGTTTGATTCTTGAAAGTCCAAGAGAACCTAGAAGTAAAAATAAGGAAATTTAGGATGGGAGAAAAAAAAATTTAACCTTAAATGTATTAATGTACATTTTTATACTGAAAAACAGTCCTTTTTAAAGTATTATAATACTTGTTACATCTAACTCCTTACCTGCTCTTTCTTTTGCTTTCTCTGGGTTCTTTCAATTAATTGCCTGATATGTGAATGGTGAGTGAGTTTTTTTGGATCATGTTGTAAGTTACACATTGTCTGACAGAAAGGGAGCAGCATCCTATTAAAATCCTATTGCAATAGTATGCTTCTCAACACCTCATCCACATTGTCTTCCAAAAATCATGGTGCCAATTTACTAGTACTTATCCTTGACAAAAAAAAGTAGTTTCTTTCTTGTTGTCTAGTACAATTCATAGAAATAAATGATGGGTTGGTTTTGTAGTTTTCTTAAGCTTTTGTCTTTTTTTCTTGTGCATTTAAAAGACCTTCATGAACAATGCAAGCTCTAGACTTTGAGTATTTGTTATAATAACAATACAATACCATGCAGCATCCCTGATGGATTGCAGTCTATGATTCATGTTAATGTAGCAGCATGTGTTTGCATACACCTCAGAGGCAAAATACACATAGGTGCATAAGACAGAATAAACCCTGTAATCAAGAAAATGTCTTTGTGCCTGTGAAATCATTGTCAGTGCTGTGTACACAGATCAGCACTGCTGGTTTTTGAATCCAATATGAGTCTGCATGACATGTTAATTATATTAATCCTCAAGGTGTCTCACTCAGAGAGAATATCTGTAGTAGCAGTACATGTCTTGGAGATTCTTGTTTAGTTCAGGTACTTGGGCACTGTTCATTTGGAGCACTGTTCAATCGTGCCACTTGTGTGCAGTGTGTGCAATGACAGCGTCTTCATATTGATGTAGCTATAGATTAGTGTGTATGTTCCTTCTGGGATACTGCATGAGACTTGCATGTTATTTTAAAAAGTTGAAGGGTCTTAATAAGTTGAAGCTATCCCTTTTTTTAACATGAATATTTCAGAATGTGACTTCTGGACTAATATGCTGGTATGTGCATATACGTACATATTCATGTATCATGATGTTTGGACTCAAGTGCTTGCTCATCTCTCACTATTTGGGGAAAAGCCCAAAATCCTGTGTCATGGTCAAAACATGGCACTAAATCAATCTAATTTTTGAAGACCAAGGGTTTAGGGAAAAGAAAATGACTCCCCTTCCTGCAATATTTTTTTTCATTTCAATAATTTAAACTGGAATAATCTGGTTGTTAGATATGCCTTGAAAATATTACTGTGTTTCCTAGCATTTGGAAAAAAAGCACGCATAGTACAGTAGGCTCCGAAAACTTTATTTAATATCTAAGGAAGGAAATTGCTTAGATTTTAAAATCATTAATGCAGTGTACAAATATGTTACTGAATATTAGCAATGTTTTTGTGAGCAATGTCCAACATAAAATATTTTATACGTGTTCCTCCCTAACAGGCTGGAAAGCTGAAGGATGGTGCTCGTTCTGTGACCAGAACGATTCAAAATAACTTTTTTGATAGCTCCAAGCAGGAGGCCATTGATGTTTTGTTATTGGGAAATACCCTAAATAGTGATTTAGCAGATAAAGCACGGGCTCTCTTAACCACCAGCAGTTTACGCGGTATGTGTCTTTCAGGATTTTAATCTGTCTGATAACTATTTGGTGTAAGAAAGCTGTATGGGGTCTGTTTTCAAAGCAATATTGGAAAGTATAAATTCTATTGTATATTCTGTTGGCTTATTAAAAGATGGAAGTTACTTCTGCTTTACTAATATTACCAAACTAACATGCTGCAGTAATTTCTTTACTGTTTATATTTTGTTGATGTCTGGCAGTGTAATAGGTAAATGTTTGTGGAGAATATTTGTTAGAACTTTACAGTAAATGCATGTTAGATATGTTCTGTTCAGTTCTTCAAATCCATTTATAGCAAGTGTTAATCATGACAATTGCATGCTGAGTTTGGGGGGGAAATATTTTGATTTATTAAAATATTAGGGTTTTTTATTGTTTGCTAAATGTCTTCCTTAATTTGATCTGTCATGTCAGTGAAGAAATTCTCGCCATGGTGTTAAATTGGATAGAAAGCATTTATTCTTTTCTCAACCATAAGAATGCTGGTATTTATCTTAATTTTGGTTTCTAAGGAACAGAGGCAAAAAAGGGCGTTTGGTAATGCAAGAAAATTTAAAATAACAGGAGCTATCAAAAAATTCCCGATAAATGATTTGCCATCACAAAATATTTTTTTATGAGAAGTCATCTTTCCCAGGAATGTGTGACCACAAAAGCTTGTCAGGCTTTGGGTGAATCATGGAATCAAAGGATACATCAAAATCAGAGAGATTCCAGTAAGGAACTCTGCTTAGGCAGAATAGCCGTGTGGGACTTGGAAGGCCTGGTTACAGGCAGCTGGTTCACTTAACTATAACAGGGAGCTGAACTACAGCATCTGGCATCCTCAAACAGAGGTGTAGCCTACACGGTCCCCAGGACTGCAGTCGTGTCCTATCCTTCTGCAGGTTTGGTGGGCAGGGAAATAGTAAGTCAGCCAGGTGCAGGACTCTTTGGGATAGAAAAGATAGAGAAGCTAATTCTTGGGCAAAGGAAAAACTTAAATTTGAGTCATCTTTCCAAGATCCCAGGTAAGAGTGTCCTAAATGTTATTGCTGGTTTTAGGGATTAAATAACATTCTTAATTTTTCCTTTTTATTTTTTTTCACCTTTCTCCTGGACACTTCTTAATCTAGAATGAGAAAAATGTGTCAAAGCTTCAGTGCAAATCTGTGGCACAAAACCCAAATAATTCTTGCCCAATTGTAGTCTTCATCTTGTGGGTATTTATGTATTTCCTATGTGAAACCTGAAAGACTGTTTTCCTCTCATTTCTTTACCACGAGATTTCATGGTATTGTAACTTTTTTTTGTATCTGAAACTTGCTAAATCGGCCTCACCTCGCTTTCTCTGTGAATGCAAGCTGTCCTTTCAATATTTGCAGCTCCTGTCAGCTGAGGAACATGAATCCCTCTTCAGTGCACATAATGTCTTTGCATTGTCTGCTAGGTGGTGAATTAAATAGATACTTCATCATACATAAATACATTATTAATAAAGCAAGAAAAGATAATTTGTTAATACCATTGGGGAACTTTGTAGGTTTTGCAGCATAAAAGATGTGCTTTAACTGATGCAAACGGTTATGTGTAATAAGTTATATATTACAGCATGTTCTTTCACATAGGGATGGAAAATTTTAGAAAACAATTACTTATTTAACTTTTTTTTCTTGTTTCCTTCTTATTGCATCCGTAGTTTCAGAGCAATCATTACAATCAGGTATAGTATAGTAAATTAAGCTTTAAATATCTGAGCAGCTATTGTTCTCTGGCTTTTTTCTTGTGCCTATTTGCATAATATTTGGTTGTGGGCTCACATTTTCCTAGTAGTGTTTGGATCTGATGTTCCTGTGCTCCAAAATCCTTTAATTCAAGGAAAGCTCTGTAATCCAAGAAAAGTGAAAATATAAGGGTTGAAAAATGTTGCAGTTGTGCTTGGGTGTGAGTTATGAAGAGAGGCAACCAATTATTTGGGTTTTAGTTTTGCAAATTCTTCATTCTAGCTGTAGAGGAATTTGGGGGTTTTTAGCTGGTTTGGGAGCTCCTGTATTTTTGTTTTGTCTAGATGTTTTGTTTAGGATAAGAAGTAAAATTCTTCAGTACAATTTGTAGCTTCATCTTATTTGACATTAGAAGGCTCTACCTGCTTGTGTTCTTCCATGAGATGGACTGATTTTGTACTGTCTCCCAGCAAAGGTTAACATTGTATTGGAACAATCTGAAATAATGTGCTGACACTTCTGTTTGACAGAGCAAAAGTAAAGTCAAAACCACTGAGATAGTTATCTCTGTATGTGATGCAGAAGTTACCTCTGCATATGATGCAAATTAAAGCATCTATTTAGGTAAAACTCATGAGGAAGAGAAGGTCTGAAAAGGAGACTTTATAGTTAACTCAGTCTTCTACTTTGAGACATTGTGCTAGTATCTTGATAAATGTCTGTGATGTTGGGCTTAAAATATGAGAGGTTGGCTTTGGAGGATTCAGCAATGCTGTGAACATGAAGTGATATGTAGTAAGAATGTATAGAGATGGAGCTGTTGGAGCAAGTCCAGAGGAGATCCATGAAGATGATCAGAGGGCTGGAGCACCTCTCCTATGAAGACAGGCTGAGAGAGTTGGGGTTGTTCAGCCTGGAGAAGAGAAGGCTCTGGAGAGACCTCATAGCAGCCTTCCAGTACCTAAAGGGGATACAGGAAAGCTGGAGGGGGACTTTGTACGAGGGCATGGAGTGATAGGACAAGGAGTAACAGTTTCAAACTGGAAGAGGGAAGGTTTAGATTGGATATTAGCAGGAAATTCTTCACTGTGAGGATGCTGAGACACTGGCACAGGTTGCCCAGAGAAGTTGTGGCTGCCCCCTCCCTGGCAGTGTTCAAGGCCAGGTTGGATGGGGCTTTGAGCGCCCTGGTCTGGTGGGAGGTGTCCCTGCCCGTGGCAGGGGTTGGAACTGGGTGATCTTTAAGGTCCCTTCCAACCCAAACTGTTCTATGATTCTATAATTCTGTGAGCTAGACAGAGGAAAATGACACAAAAGATCTCTACAATGTAAGATACTTTGAAAACTCTTAGTTATTATCATTGTAAGTTAGCAACACAATGCCTTTGAACTTCATTTTCAAAATTTTCCAGTTCTTACTGGAGATTCTCCTTTTTGTTGTAGCTTAAACTGTTTACATGAAGCTGCTTCATTTGGGGAGATGTGATATATACATATTCCATATTTTTAAGGCAGAGCTGTGAGTACTTGTCAGCTGTGCAACATTTCATGATCTCCTTGTTCCCCAAACTATTATTTAAAATAAAATATTCCTAATGCTCGTATGTTCAGATTTTAATATGTGTTGAGAAAATTCAAACAGCCATTTCTGAGCTATAGCCTTAATAGGGTTCATTGTGTTAACTCTTGGAAGTAGGTTCTTTGAAACCAGAGGAGGTGCTTATTTTCTGCATGAGAGGGAACAGGTATGTTCTTAATGCCTGGGAAGATGAAGGGAGAGGAGGAAGAAAAGAAACAAGAAAGCTCTTAATAATTGTTCAGACAAGTCTCCCATTATTAAGGGAATAGTAAAGTTGTGCTCAGGTTGCCAGCCCCAGGTGCTGAAGATCGGTAGGGAAGGACCCTTGGAAGGAAGGCTTGAGGATTTGTTATTGGCTAGATTGTTGTTCAGATACATCTGAAGTATTTAAAGCAGCTTCCCCACACACACCTTGAAAAACCACTTTAACTGTAATCTGTATTTCTGAGCTTTAAATGTTTTTTCCCTGTATGTTTGTGTCAGCTTTGCTTTTTCTATTAGGGTTTTACTGTATCTACTTATCTCTTATTGAGTACTTAAATAATGAAATATGAGTTATGGGTAATAGACACCTGAAATTGTGGGTTATGGGTAATAGACACCTAAAAAACCCTGATTCACTGGCATTTTGTCAGTGTTAAAAATTGTTTATTGGAATAAACAGTCACATTGTCTTTTATGGTGTTACCACCTGGACTATATCAGCCTAGCTTATAACTTACAGTTACACATGTCAACTATTTTTTAACTTCCTGATGTAACATTTCACTGTGGGTTTCATCTGGATACAAATTGCATATTCATAAACAAATCTACAAAAATTTGGATGTTGTAGCAAAATAGTTCAGCCAAGTTCAGCTGCATAGACTACCCACCAAGAATTTTAAATTAGTATTCCCTTTGTAGAACTGTTTTACAGATGCCTGCCTGCCTGCCTGCCTGGTATGAACAGCAGTTAAAATATTTTTGCTGCAAAATAACAGCAAATGTAATTGAATTGGATTTTTAATTTTGTAGAGTGAGACACAATTTTGTTGAAAAGATAAGTAGCTAGAGATGTGTAGGAAAATAATGTATGTGGGGGGCTCAGGAGCTCCAAAAAACAATTGGCTCACTCAGTATTTTGTAAAACAGATGAAAATCTCATATTTTTTAAAATGTATTTATTTGAATTTAGAAAAAGAGCCATTCTACACTTTAGAAATCTTGCTAGTTTAAAGTTATGATTTTCATGTTTGTAATAAGCATGTTGTCAGTTCACTGCTGAAGTTATATTCTAACCCGGTAAGATTTTTTCACATTAGGGGTTCATGACAATGTCAGGAGTTAAATAGGCAATAATTCAATTTCACAGCTTTTCTTAAAAGCTGCTTTGTGGCAGATACTAATTATTTGGAGTAACTTTAAGCTGAAAATTGCTGAATTTGCTAAAGAAAGAGAATGAACTGGAGAGAATAAAATTCCAAACTCTACTTTTAAACCTGCTGGGAGTACTACAAAGGGTGATCTGTGCAGATCTTCAAAGCTGGCTGTGATGCTATTTTGGGTTCCTTGGGTTCAGCTAATCCTCTGGATGATTTGGGTATTTGTATATATCATGGCTACATTTCTTGGATTGCTTTCTCTTCAGTGGTCAGGTGCTTGGGTAGCTTCTGCCCTTGATCATTAGAGGCTTTTCTGGCATTTGGTGGACTTCTTGATTTGACTGTTACCTAGTGTGTAGATACATTCAGAAGTAGACTCAGTATTTGGCTCTCACTTGAAGGTGTAAAGTATTGTGTTGGCCTCATGCAGTTTTCTTGACTTCATTTACCTGGATTATAAGGAAAACATGATTTGTTTGTAGTACCCCAAGGAGACACTGGTCAGTTCATTGTCTTTCATACGTGATTAGCCCCCATACAGATATATGATTTCCTCAGCAGTGAAAGAGTTTACAAATAACAAACAGAATATATTCTTTTCTTCTATTATTTCCAATTTGTTTCAAAACAATGAGGGCTAGAAAATCCTTGATTTTTGTTTTAAGTGGGTGGCCGAGATTCTGTAGCAAATTTTAAGGTGGTAAACTTCAAAAGAATAACTAAAAAGACAACAGCAGCTCAATAAACATCCTGTTTTGGGGAATTGAATGAAAACACTGTGCCCAGTAGCTGACTGTTTTGCAAGACAGCACACAGTGAAGGGGAGAATTCCATCTAATACTGTTTATATGATTCTCACAGAGCCTCATAACCATGAGAGTATTCAAAATAGGTAAAATACAATGCAAACAATACTGTGTACACCTGATGCAATGTTTATTCCACGGAGATTAAAGAAAAAAAGGAGTGTAATTTTAAAAAAATCTTCAGATCTGTTCATTTGCATTAGGAAATATGTCTGTATGAGTATATTATGCAGCTGATTTATGAAGGGACTTTTAAAATCTCTGTAACTCTAGTGTCTGACCATTGAATAATCTTTCTCGTTTGTTTATTGCTCACAATGCCCTTTGCAGATGGGTCGTTGCTCTCCCATCTGGCAGATAGAAACAAGGCACAGAGAAAGGCAGGTGTGACAGAGAAATTAGTTTAATTGTTTTGAGCCCTAGCCTACTTTCCTCACTAAAACAGAATTTTAGGAATTCAGCTGACCTAAAAAATAATTCAGATTTGTGGCTTAAATAGACATACTCTAAAATCATGTACCTTATATATTTTGCTAAATGTGGTAATCAGTCATTTTTACATTTCTAGAAATTAACATATCTGTAAGTTGTTTTTGTAATGGAGATTGAATTTCATACATGTAATCTGTGAAAATGAGGTAGATACCTGTGTTGGCATATATGAAATATAATCGCTTCCATAGAGAATGATAGGTACAGCGAAAGGATGACAGATAATTATAAAAACATAGAAATTATGTTTCTTTTATATATTTTATATATATATATATATATGTTACATTGACCAAATTACTACTGTCTTTCATTCAGTCAGTGCCCTACTCAGACAAGTAATATATCTGCAATGGTAAAAAGCTTTCTGTATGTCTGTGCATGGATTTGCTGCCAGTTTTTAAGGGAAAGATCTCATTGCCAAGTTTTCCGAAGAAACATTCTATATAAAAATAATGCCTTTTCAAATGTTTTTGCAGCATCTGTAAAAGTGCTAAAGAGTATGTGTGAAAACTTTTATAAGTATGCAAAACCGAAAAAAATTCGGGTCTGCGTTGGGACATGGAATGTCAACGGGGGGAAGCAGTTTCGAAGCATTGCCTTCAGAAATCAGACTCTCACTGACTGGCTTCTAGATGCACCGAAGTTAGCTGGCATTCATGAGTTCCAAGGTAGGATTTGTATTCTGTCAATTTTTGCCTGAAAACTCTGATTTTCATAATTAGATCATAAACTTTAAAATAAGTATAAAAGGTCTTGGTTCTTAAGTTAATGATAAACAACAAATAACTTGTTTTACTGCTTACATGCAGATCACAAAAGCAAGCCTGTAGACATATTTGCCATTGGATTTGAAGAAATGGTGGAGTTAAATGCAGGAAACATTGTGAATGCCAGGTAGGTGATACGGTACTCGTTTAGTTGAAAATCAAATGTTATTTAATTTTTTTTCTCCTGTTTGGTAATGGTTGGGATTAGTCTGGATGAATTTTTGACTGTATTCCAATTCTCTCTGCCAGTTTTTGTGCCAGGATTGCAGACTTCATCTCAGCTTTCCCTGACAAAGCTGTGATCACTTAGATCAAGTATAATATAATCTCAAGGACCCAAACAATCAGTACTTGACTATATTTTGGATTGCAGCTTCGGCAGCCTCTCAACTTTTTCCTTCATTTAACACTTTGAAGAAATTTAGCTCCAATGCTTGTAGTGTTCTTCAGTCTTTGTGTCTTCCTACTGCTGAGAACAGCAAGTCCTGTGAAATTCCCTCCAAAAGCATGTATTGTTGGTATGCCCACGTATAGTGTCTTGCATCAGATTTTGATCTGTATAAAGCAAGGCTTCCTTCTGTGCTGTCATTCCATGTATCACGTGTATGTATCATCGTGGAGTTTGGATTTTTCACCCCTAGCAGAGTGGGTTATGAAAATATATTTTTGCCAGTGGTGAGTGATACCAGTGATGAAGTGTTTATGTGTACACCTACAATTGTATTCACTTTGTCCGTTGTTTTGTCTGCCTGTTTTTGCATGTTTCCTGGTGTTCAGCAAGCTTTAATTCGTTGGACAAAGCATCTAAATCCTACAACACTGTTAGCCTTTGCACAGGATTTTGTCTTAAGGACAAAGTGACAGTTTGTCATCTCCTAGCTTCACATTGTATCTAGTTAACATTGTTTCCAGGTCTGATATTTTTCATTTATATCCAATGCTACCACTGAAAACCGTTGTCTATTAAGTCTCCAAAGAAGTTTCTTCTCAATCAAAAGCATGGACATTACTCTTTTCCAATATTGGCTGAGCTTTAGGCTAGGAAGTAACTCCCTAGAAAAATTCTTAAGTTTTGCTCCTCTAGTTTAGCCTCAGAAATACAGGAAAGATAGCCCTGGCTCCTGACATTGTGGTGTTGAGAAAAGTGAGGCAGCATTTTATGGGGCTGAATTTGAAATAACGATGTCATGACCAGCTATAACCTGTATCTCTGCTAGGAGGCATTTGAGCACCGTTCACAACTTGATTTTCGCTTCCTATCCCAAGGTTTAGTTAAGATTATTGTATGAGGTTTATTCAACTAGACCAGCAGTTTAGATACCTGCTTATTTTGATTCATTTTAAAACTGGCATTTTTAATCTCACTGCTAGCACAACCAATCAGAAGCTCTGGGCTGCTGAACTGCAGAAGACTATATCAAGAGATTACAAGTATGTGCTGCTGGCTTCTGAGCAGTTGGTGGGCGTCTGCCTTTTTGTGTTCATCAGGCCCCAGCACGCTCCTTTTATCAGGTCAGTGAACACACAGCTGTGCCCAAGCTGGGTCACTTTCAGTTTGCTTTGTGTTGCACTTGTATGTGTTAACGTACAAGTGTACTGAGAAGTGTCTGGGGCTCTAAGAGAGCTGTTCCACCTTCTGGGAAACTAGTTGCTATAATTCTTTTATCTTAGTTTTTAAATGCCTCAACAGTTGCCAAGAAAGCTTGAAAAGCTGAAGTGTTATATTGTTACCTGCTCAGTAGTTGTTGGCATTTTTTTAAAATAGGCAAGTGGCCTTATTGCTGAAAGGAAAATGTGAAAATGTTCTTTTACCAACGTAATGTCATACTCAGACATACTTAAAGCTGCTAACTTCTTTACCGTTGCATTTGAAGGTTTAATAGTTGTTTAACTCTTTCAGGGATGTTGCTGTTGATACTGTAAAGACTGGCATGGGAGGAGCCACTGGCAATAAAGGTGCAGTAGCAATTCGGATGTTGTTTCATACATCCAGCCTTTGCTTTGTCTGCAGTCATTTTGCTGCAGGGCAATCACAAGTTAAAGAGAGAAATGAAGACTTCATAGAAATAGCTCGCAAGCTCAGTTTTCCAATGGTAAGCAACTGTGTTCAAATTCCATAATGAATTAAAAGCTAAACTCTTTAAGCTCCAGCAATGGCATCCAAAAGCTCTATTTATTTTTCTCCCCTCCTCAGGTTCCTGTGGAAATCAAATTTCCTTAGGTTACAGGTCTCAGAGATAATTAAGTTCCCACAATTTTGATTAAAATAGATGACTGCACCAAGAATAGACCTTTCCAGTGCTATGACTGATGGAGATGATGAAGCATGACTTCACTTGCATTAGACATCAAGGATTTGACATAGGAAAGAGACCTTATAGATTCCTGATATGCAATAGAACTTTTGTAGGCACTGGAGTTAATCAACTATGAAAAAAAAACCACAATGAGAAACAGCACTATTCATTCAGAAGAATGATTTTTGCTGACTCATTTTAACTTCCTGTTTACTCCTTTTTTTCAAGTTGAATTGTACAATTCTGTACCATATTTTTCTAAAGGGTTATCAAACAGCAAGTAAATACTTGGTAATTTTATCAGTGCAACAAAATGCTTCCTTGAGACTTCAAGCTGTCTTAGATTTTGTAGTCAAACTGTCCTTTGTTAGTTTCTGTGGCACTGTGCAGGAGTCTGACATCTTATTTTACAGGGGTTTTTGATTTCTAAATTTGTCCCTATGGTCATGTTTCAGTTTTTCTTGAAAGTACTGTATTCTTATGGTCCCCAGAAACAGTTTCCTAAATGCTGCTATTTTAATCTGCCCATGTGTCTGCTTTGATTTACTTAGGGCAATGGAAAAATAAAACAAAGAGGGAAGAAAAAGTTCTCACTTTAAAACCTAGGCTTTGTTTAAAATAAAGGAGCCCTTCTGTCTCTCCTTAGCCATGAAAAATGTATGTAACTGAAAAATCTTCAATTAAATCTGAATAAAGGCCTCGGTTTTCAGTTTGTCAGGATTCTGTGCCACAAGACCCCACAGTAGTGTTTTGTTCTCCTTTGGAACTTCTTTGTGACACAGGTAACAGCCATCATCTTACAGCCGACTTCTAAAGAGGAGTAGAAAGATGAAGGGTTTCAGAATCCAAGTCAGATGATTCATGTTTCTTTAGAAATACAAGCTACATAAGGAATGTTACTTCTTTTTTCATATTCTATATGTGTGAATGCCATACAGTTGGCTGTGTTGTTCTAGCCATATGAAGACTAAATACTAACATGTATTTCAGTTGCCCTCATCAGCTAAGAATTATGCACATTTTACAGTTTTAAAAACTGAACTTCTTCACCTGGAAGTAGTAAATTTGTCATTTGCTTGTTTTTAACTTCATTGTGTGCTTCTGTTTTACAGGGAAGGATGCTCTTTTCCCATGACTATATCTTTTGGTGTGGTGACTTTAATTATCGAATAGATATTCCAAATGAGGAGGTTAAGGACCTAATACGACAACAGAACTGGGATGCCCTTATAGCAGGAGACCAACTTATCAATCAGAAAAATTCTGGACAGGTATCTTAAAAATGCTACCACGCTTAAGAATACTGTATTTTTCTTTTTGTCTGTAGCAATTTTCTGTGGTGTTTCTGTAAATCTATATCCTCAGCATGTTTTATTTACCACTTTTGTCAAAGTAACAGTATGGAAGGGTCAGACATAGCAACATTTAGTACTTACTCATAGTAACTGACCTGAAGAGGCAGTGATACAAATACAGTGACTAGCTGTAGGGGTGAGGTTTAATTTTCTCTTCTGAAAAAAATTGAAACTATCATTTTTTTAGAACTTTGTGTTGGAATTTACTAATTAAAATATTTTTTCTTTTTATCGGGTGCAACTATTTACAAAATGTTTGTAGAAGTTCTTTTGGTAGTGTTACTGTTTACTTTAAATTGCTACAGTAATAGGTTTAATGCTGTTACTGTCATTCTGTTGCAAAAAGGAATAATCCAACCAGGAGCCCTTTTTACTTACAAAGAAAAAGAGGATGGAGTAACAAAGTCTGGAGAAAGCTTCAGCTTTTAGATTTTTAGGATTTCTTCAGAGGCAACACATAGCAACTAAAGGAATATTTGTAATGAATCAAATTTTATGTGAAATTGTGTATTCTTTCTTTCCAGCTTTATGTACAAATGCTGTAGATGATAAAATCATAGAATCATTAAGGTTGAAATGAGAGAGAATCCCCTGTTAGTTTCATCTGCTTGCCAGCACTTTGATCATAAGCAGTGCTTTTTTCTGAATTAGAGTTCTTTTTCATTTGTGCTTGTGTCTTGTGCACCAGAAGAGGAGGAGAAAACACTTGATAATTTTTAATTATTATTTTTATAGCCCAGTTCCTAGAAAAAGAGATGTACATTCAAAGGGACAAACAGCATGATTGTCTGTTAATTCAACCAAAACAAGTGGTGTAGAGGTCTGGGGGACACTTACAGCAGTTATAAAGCTGGAAAGCTCTATGGAAGCTACTGTAATACGAAAAAGATTCTGAACAATCTCCTGTCTGGGGAGAAGAAAGGGTAGTATTGCACTGTCAGGATAATACTTCATTATTTGGAAGCCCCTGGGCAGCAGGGGCTATCAGCTGGCTAGTTGAGGGTAGCTCCATGGTTGTTGCGCGTGGCTGTTAACAGGTGTAGCTGCTGTTCAGGAAAGATGTTTACATAGCAGCTTCCTTCGTAAAAGTAGGTTAAGAAATAATTACCAAAGACAAAGAGATTAATGAATTGTCTCAGAAATTGCGTATCTTCTGACGCTGATTTTTAAATTGACTGGATACCAGTTTATACTTCCAACAAGAAAAGCAGGCTAGCCTGCAATTTGATGCAGAGTTGACTATAAGATCTAAGTCAGATTTATATTTTACAGATCTCCGATGTGAAGTAAAGCTGCCCATACAAGATTAAGCTCAAGTCTGAACATAGTTAAGTTAATTAAAGGGTTTTAGCTTATGTCTGGTTTAAACAATTAAGGAGTGGACAAATCTCCTGGCTTTCTAGGGTCTTGTGTCAGCTGGCTGTATCTGTTTATGTTGCAAAATACCTAACGGATTTTTTGATTTCTTTCAATTGACTCTGTATCTTTAAATACCATACATACTCTTGCAGATAGTGTCACATAATATCTTTTTAATTTGTTTTCCTATCTGCTTCAGAAGGAATGGTTATATTGTCTCTCTAATATTTCACTCCATATTGAATGTATTAAGGACTATTATTATTATTATTATTATTATTATTATTTATTGGTGGACTATCTTGTATCTATTTTGGGGAATGCTTCACATGTTCAGATAGGTACATAAAATATAAACTTGAGTTCCCAACTTCTGTTGACACATGAGCAAGTAACCAACCAATTAAAGTGCCATGGGTGGCATTCTGTGTTCTGGATGACCTCAAGTTCTGAATGACCTTGGAGGAACAGTAGGTTACCCATGAGCCTGGGTTTAAAGATGTATATGTTGACATACTGTGTTTAATGATGATTTGTCTGGGTCAGTATTTAGTCATAATGGTAAATGTAGAATGTTTTCAGCAGATAAAATTTGGAGGATTCATATTATCAAATGATTTTTTTTTTGAGATGTATGTACAGGTTTTCACTGTTAGAAAAGAGAATTCTGATTAGTTTCAAGCTGTTTCCCATCTGTTTCTGTCTTCTGGCATGACACTGCTTTCTTTCTTAAGATTTTTAGGGGATTTTTGGAAGGGAAAATAAATTTTGCTCCTACATACAAATATGATCTGTTTTCTGATGACTATGACACCAGTGAGAAATGTCGCACGCCGGCATGGACAGATCGTATTCTTTGGAGAAGAAGAAAATGGCCTTTTGACCGATCAGGTTTGAGTGCTTCCTTAAATTGTTTAAAATATTCTTTGAACTGGCTTATAGAATCCACTTAGTGATATTCACAGTACCAGTGGTTCTGAGCTTTTATCCTCAACTGTGTATGAGACAGAAAGCATCTGCAATAAATACAGTGACACTGAACAGGAGAATCAAGAATCAGATATCAATTACTGAAGTTTCGGTAGATCAAAAGGAACTTCTGTTTTTTTCTGTAAAGCGCTTGGGTTTGGTTTAGTTTCTTTCTTCTGGTTTTACAAATAGCTGTTTTTAAAAGCATATTCTTGCAATCACTGTGTTTTTCCCCTTTTGTTTTTATTAATACTGAATGTAGCCGAAGACCTGGATCTTCTGAATGCAAGTTTTCACGAGGACAGTAATGTCCCCTACACATGGAATCCTGGTACATTGTTGCACTACGGAAGAGCAGAGCTGAAAACATCTGATCATAGGTTTCAGTTTTATTTTATACATTACTTCCTAATCATTGAAGATTTAATATTCATGTTATATATTTTGTTGCTCAGGTACTCTGCTTACAGGTTTTTCTCGTGTATTTTTTCCAAGGCCTGTAGTTGCAATGATTGACATCGACATATTTGAAATTGAAGCAGAAGAGAGACAAAAAGTTTATAAGGAGGTGATTGCAATGCAAGGACCACCTGATGGTACTGTAATGGTCTCCATCAAAGGTTCTTCAGCAGAAGAAAACTATTTTGATGATAACTTGATTGATGATCTTCTCCAAAAATTTGCAAGCTGTGGTGAAGTTATACTTATAAGGTTAAAAAGACTTTTAATCTCTATTCCTCTTCATTGTTCCCACCTATTTCCTGAATAAGCTACTTTCTTAGCGGGCATTTCAGTTATGATCTGCTTAATTTTTAACAGTTGAAATTTAGATTTCAACGTTTTTATCTTTACAGCGGAAAATTAGCTTTACGTACCCGTGTGTCTCAGTTTTCAGACTTAATTTTACCAGATACTCTTTATTTTTGAGATAGAGTATCATACTGACTTTGCCAGAAATCAGTCAGAGTTAAAATTTGTCATCTATGTGATTTTATACAAGTTTGGTATTCTAAAATTAGGTTAGTAGTTTTATAAGAACTGAAGATGAGAGGATGCCTGTGAATGCTGCATTTTCACTGAGATGTTAATTGAACTATAAGCGTTGTGGTTTTTTGTTTGGGTTTTCTTGGTGGTTATTTTGTTTTGTTTGTTTTGGTTTTTTTTCCCAAGAGACTGGGAGCATAGTCTGAAGTTCCTAGTGTGATGTAAGGTGGAACACCTAATACAAATATCTAACCTGTAACCACACACTTACCGTTGAATGTGTAACTGTAGTCACAGTTACACGTTTTAAGAGGACAGTGCTTTTGCTGGGTGATACTTACCTGGTTCTCTTTTGCTGTATTTTGTTTGTTGCAAGGATACATGCAGTTAAAGCTCATTAGCCATTTACATATATTTTAATGAACTTTAAAATAATTCCTCTGTATCAAGTGAAACATTGAAAAACCTTTAAGATAAGAAGCTTCAAAAGTTAGTAGGTAGGATAAAGTATTTTAATTATTGTTTCCAATGGACTTCGCAGGTTCGTGGAAGACAAGATGTGGGTAACATTTTTGGAAGGAAGCTCTGCTTTGAATGTTACTAATTTGAATGGTACTGAGGTAATGTAAAAATTACTGAACTTTTGTATAGCAAGAGAAAGTCCAACTTTTTAAAGAATACTTGGATGGGTTGGGGTTTTTGTTTATTTGGTTGATTTTAATTCTTAAAAGTTTCTCTTGTTCCATACTAGACTGTTGCATCTAGTGTTTTTTACTTTTTGTAGCTACATAGCATTATATTGAGTTTCGAATGCCAGCTGAGAGAAGCTGATTTATTTTTAGGAGGAGGACTGTTAGAGAAATGAAGATCCCATCTTGAGGGACATCTTCATCAAATGAGGGATTTTAAATTGTTTTTTCTTAATAATTTAGAAAGCAGAGTTTTTACCTTGAGTTTGTAGTATAAACCAGTTTATCATATTTATAGTCTGCAGTTACTTAAAATTTGGAACTCCTGTACTGCAATCTCTTGAAAATGTCAAAAGTTCAGCCCACATTGACTGCTGCAGGGCCAATATTTAATCTTTGTAAAAAATTAAATTCAATAATGTTCAAATTTTTAGTGATCTGTGTTCCTGTTAAGACTTTGATTCTGTAATGTGATGTTTGCAGATGTATCCTTACATCAGCAGAGAGTTTTACTGACAGTCCATGCAGGATAGGGGCTCAGTATCAGGTTTGCAGAATGAAGGCTTGATGTTTTATCAGTCTCCTATATTACTTTATTAATGTAGTTTATAAGCAAGTCTGTTTTTCTTTACAAATAGTAGTGTTTCTGTCAGAATAAAGAAATCAGAAGCTTTCCTATTAACTAAGAAGGAAAATCTTATTAGACAAGTTGTTAGTTTTTCTTTAGAAAAATATTAAATAGTTGTAATTAACAGTTTAAACTACACAAATGTGCTTAATTACCAAAATGAAGTGAAAAACGTAAGTATTTTTTGTTGTATCACTGTTGTTGTTTGGTCCCTAATAGTATTATTTGTGCTATTTTCAGTAATTTTTTAAAATTTTATTTTTCTTTTTTAATCTAGAATGCTGAATTTTAATGTTCATGCCCGTAACAATTTCTGTTTTGTGCACGCCTGTTTGGCAATTCAGTTACTAGGAAGGATTATAAACATAAGCTTGAAAAATCCAGATTGGATCAGAAGTTTAGAAGATGAAATGAATTTAGAGAAGATTAATATTGGGCTGCCTTCATCGACAAGCTCCACTTTGCTTTGTGAAGATGCTGAGGTTACTGCAGACTATGATATGGAAGGTTTGTTGTAATAAAATATTCCTTGTTTTGAAATGTTTACAGTCCTAAGTAGTGTGATTTGATGTGCATATCCACGCTTTAAATTAACAAGTATATGCCCATCTAAACCAGCTAAATTTGTAATCTTGTTATTTCCAACAGTATCTTCATGACTTGTTGAAGAGTGTCAGTTTGCACTGTATCTCTAGGTTTTACTAATTTGCTGGTGTTATCTTTCTTCTGCTCACTTTATCCTGTGAGCTGCCCTCTCAGTGTCACTTTATTCAGGCGACTTCTGCTGTTCATGGAGACACCCTATAAGCAGGTTGTACGCAACTTCAGAGTGCAAAGCAAATATTTTTTTGCCAATACACATACTAGATTAATAGGACTAATGAGCTCCAATGCTGAGCATCAATATTCTTAGCACCCCCAAGAAAGTCTCACCCTGGTGAGCCTTTGACAGGCAGGCAAATATGAGTTGGGCAAGAAAACCTTCAGCCTGCTCCTTGGAACAGGCTGATCTTCATCATTGATGAGTTGCTGTTTTTCGGTTCCCTGAAAGGGAACCCTGAAAGGTTTTTTTAATCTTTTTTTTATCTTTTCATGTCATACTTTTCTAGCAGAATCCTCAAGTTGCTGAATATCACTGTTGCATTTCCACGTGTATTTTACAGGGTCGTTTTTTTGTCATTTCTTGAACAGGTGTGCTTTCTAGATGTAGTCATTGTGTCTGTATTGATTGTTTGAGCAGCTCTATTGCTTTGAATTTCTCTCAAAGTTCCTTCATGACAAACATTATGTTTCAAAAGTTTCAAGAAAACTATGTATACTGGAAAGAGCAGACTAAAGATTTTATGTACAGGTATTTCATAAAGGAAGATATGTTTTGGTAGGGTTACAGATACGTGGAACCTGTATGAAAAGCTGGAATTTGCGTTAGTCTCAGTGTCATAAGGTACTTCATCTGTTTTCCAGTGCAGGTAGGAAAACAAGGCTTTGACAGTTTAGACACCTGTATGATTGGTTGATTTTATTAATAGTCTGATGTGAAATGGTATGATTCCCTTAAAATGTGACATCTCAAACTCCACAAGACTCTTAAATAAAGAGCTAATATCTGATTAGCAGCCTGGTTACTCTGTTATTGCTGAGCAGTATAGAGTTGAAGCTGGAACTTCTGTAGAACATTGTTCATGTACCTGAAGAGAGGGAAGCCTAGAAGATATAGAAGAAAGGACTTCTATGGTTTTATTGGAGTATGATGGGTAGTTGTCTATTTTAGGCATTTTGAATGGTTATTTTTCAAAGGCACATCCAAGGTGAACTTTTTCAACCAGAAGGCATTACAAATAGCAGATATCTTGAAATCTCCTGCCCAGCCTTCTGAAGGATGCTAAGTGAAGCTCTATTGCAAACCAGGGAAATTATTTTTGAAAAGGTCTTCTTTGTAAAACTAATTGTTTCTTAGCTTAAGCAACAATACGGTTGTCACCTATAATATATATCTATATATATATCTATAATGTGCATTTGGAGTATTTTCAGCTGGTTTGAATACAGCTGCATTCTTCATGTGTAATTTTATGACGCAAGAGTCATACTTTGGTTGTTTAGCTAATTCCTTGGAACTTGAGGGCATTTTGCAGAAAATCTCATGGCCAGAATCAGTTTATAATTTCTGTACTTTTAAAAATAACTATTGTTCCCTTATTTTTACATGTTTTTTCCTTTTTGGGTTGGGATTTGTTATTTAGGAGACATTGATGACTATAGTGCTGAAGTAGAAGAAATCCTTCCTCAGCATCTACAGCCAACTTCAAGTGCTGGTCTTGGAACCTCCCCAAGCTCTTCACCACGTTCCAGTCCCTGTCAATCCCCTACGCTGTCAGATGGACCTACACTTCCAGTGAGACCGAGTCGAGCACCAACAAAAACTCCTGGACCACCTGTTTCCACACACAGTGTGTATTGCATCACTCAATTGCCTCTATTACTACTGTACAGTCTGGCAGCTGCAAGGCCCAGTGGTAGAATACTAGCTTATAGATTATTTTTGATGGAGCTTTTAGATTAATATAAAGGGCTATTCTTTTCTTTGTCTGCATTTTACTCATAAGTGGCCTTGGGCAAATCACCTCATTCTTTTGTGTCTCAGCTTTTCCTAATGGGCAATGGAAGAGCTTTGTTTCCTGAGTCTTACTTAGTACACTGTCCTCTGATCTACGCTGCTGCAACTACCTAACTTGCTCTAGTTCTTTAGCATTTCATCATGAAAGAGATATCTCAAAAAGTTATGTGATTAATAGCCCTTCTAAGCTGATTAATTTGAAACCTCTGTTCAAAAATTCTCTTGCAGTGTGTCAGTATAATCCTAGTTCACTTTAGTCATACTCTTCAAATACAGCCCATTTCAATTTGGATATATAATACGAAAGCTTTGTTTTAAACATAACCTTATTTTAGTGATGAAGTGGACATTTATAATTACAGTGTTTGGAATGGCTTCTAGAACAGTTTATTTCAATGTCATTTGGAGTAGCTTTAAAAAGACTGCTGAAATGCCTTCAGAATTCCCCTTGTAACATTATTTTCCAGAGCACTTAATGAACAGATAAGGGTCAAAATCAGAGTTTGGAACTCTGCAACTTGTAGGAATGTTCAGGATTCCACAAAAAGCATATACTGATTAAAGCATATGAGACAAAAATCTTGGTTTAGGAAAACTGCTGCTTTTCACCATTGGTTATTCCTCTTGTTTTCCCTCTCTCAAGAACTTCTCTATCATTGTTTCCAGTGCTGGGGGCTGACTGTCCTCTCTGTGAAAATAACTTGCTATTAGAAGAGCTTTACTGTGATTAGAATGTGCAAGTGATTAATTTTTACATTGTTTCCTGTCATGTTCTTCAGCTGAATTTCAGGTTGGTACCCAGCAGAAAGAGTCTTCTCAGAGCCTGGAGCCTAAGCGTCCTCCGCCACCTCGGCCCATTGCTCCTCCTGCACGCCCCGCTCCACCACAGAGGCCACCTCCACCATCAGGTAATGTGGTGACATATATCAGGTGGTCAGGAATGTTTTGCTTCAAGTCTTGTGAGATGAACTTTGAAGTCTGCACCCAAGCTACATATTATGTTGTTGGTTTGGTGCTCAGTAGAACATACCAGTTTTTCATTAAAATATTTAATTGGTACATTTAATAGCAATAACAGGATGGGAAATAACAGCATTTTTCAGTACCATTTAAATATTACTGTCTTTGCTTAATGAATAAGTTTAAAAATGTTTATAAACTTATTCTCACAGTTTAAAAATGCAGGCTTCCTACAGCAGTGTTTACTCAATGTTTTCATTTCTATAGCATCTTCATTTTTTTTAAAAAAAAGATAAATAATCTTGTGCATTAATTGATTTATATTCCTCTAATTTTGGCATCAGTATGTATGCATTTTATCATATCTTAAGTTTTTAATGTAAAGTTCGTCTGGATCATCTGAAAATGTAGACAATTGAGCACTAAGAGAAACTGGATGTTCAGAAGTGTATGGGCAACATAGTTAATAACAAACTGACCCTTGTCATTTTTAACTTTCTCATTCTTTTTCTTCCCTCTTACCGTACTGATATTTTTCATTATTGCTGCATTCATTTCTTAAATACTGTAAGGCGGTAGGAGTCCTGCACCTGCTAGAAAAGAATTTGGAGGTAATGATTTTATTTGTTTTCGAATATGACTACGTAGCAAATCTACTATGGTGGTCTGTTGTGACAATACTCAATATGATGATATCCAAAGGTATAAAAATGGGTAATTCTTGGATGCCAATGTAATTTTTTTCTCAGGGTTTGTATCCCCCTCTGAATTACATTTGACTTTTTAGTGAAAAATCATTTCTCCAGAAGTTGAAACGTTATAGTCAGAGAGATTAACGTTGTTCCAGTCTTTTGTTACTTTGTCCTGGTCAGAATATACCCAGCTAAATTTTCTGTGAAAGCAGAATCTTGCCTTTAGTTGTGAGTAGGCTAGCTTTTTTCCTCACAGTCCATGTCAAGGAGTGTTATAAAATGGATTGTGATTGGAAGTATTTGCAGTCATTAGCCTTTAATTAATTGTTCAAGTTGAAACTTCTGCTGGTCTGGCCCAGTTTCCCCCAGTTAATAGAGAGCTCCAAATCACTGAGCTGTATTTATCTCTAAGCTGAACACTGACATATGGGTAGTTTGTTTTCTGTTTCTAAGTCTCAAATGTGCTCCTAAGCCCTTCCTAGAGGCATGAAACATCCTCCATAGTGCTTGAAACTAGCGTGTACTTCAGAAACACAAAATTTGCAAAGGAATTTATTCAGTTACTTTGAAGGCACTCGAGAGCTACAGGTCTTTACAAAGTAACAAAATCCTGAAGTAATTCTTCCCTAATTTCTTCCCTTTTGATAATGCTGAGTGCCTTATCAATCCTTCAGGTTAGTTTTGGGTTTTTTTCCACCTCGTATCTAGTTTTGCATGTAATAATGACTCATGTTCTCTTCTTCTTGAAACTAATATTTGTCCTTCTTTGTCACATGCTTCATAGTTGAGCTGTCCTGCTTGGACATCAATCAGCTCATTAATACGTGGGTTAGAGTGAGAATATTTAATGACTCATATACTTTCTTAATGGCTTTTCAGACACTGCCACTCAGTTTGTAGGAAAGAGGGTTTTTGAGAAAATAATTAAAAAGTTTTGGGCAATCTCAGAAAATAAGTAACCTATTCTACTTCGTGTATAAATATCAGCTAACTTATTCTGATGTCAGATGGAGATGTGCATGACTCTTAGATGCAGTTGAGGGGAGGAGGTTATTATGCCAAAGGCATTAAATTTTGAATTAGTTAAAATGCTAAAGGTTTAGAAAATACCCAGTTTATACATAACATGCAACATAGGTGAGATTTAATTCATTGTACTACTTCAGTCCTGTATAGTTTTATGTGCACTGACACAATCCTGTTTACCTAGGTTGTCTCAATTGTGCAAAGACTAGCCGCCTTTTTTTACCCTCTTTTCCAACATAACTTTCCATGAAGAATTGTAACTTCCATAAAACTTGCTTTTTATGCAACCTTTAAAAAGAGATTGTAGTATATTTTTATCATATATTACTCTGACCTAAAGCTTATCCCACTTTTTCTGTCCTCTTCATTTTCCGCTCCTTGCATACATTTATAAAGCATAATGCTTTGCTTTTCAGCGGTACCTGAGCTCAGCTCTGAGCAAGCTAGCACAGGACTGGAAGCAGCATAAATGTCATAGTGTGTTACTGTGCTTGGGGAAATGTCATCTGTTTCTCTTACCCAGAACAAAGGCTCCTAAAGCACTATGAAAATATCCCTGTGTACTGTATAAGTGTATCAAACTTTGTTTTTAGACTTCTGTAGCACATGCAGAATGACACTGATCATGTCTTTAAAAAGTTGTACATTTTAAATGTTACTCTTTTCTTTGCTGATGTGTTTTAACCTTTTTTTCTGAGTGCTTCACTTCAATGCCCATAACATTTCTTCTAATGGCTCAGTATGCTTTGAAGATGGGAGCAGGATTTGGGCATCTAAGGTGTTGTGGTTTGTTTTTTTTTAGAGTTTGGTCATATTTTACAACAGAAGTAACTCAGTATTCAAGGAAACAAGGCTATGTACTCGTTGCAGGGGGTTACAGAGTGTTGACTTTTTGCCTGCTAATATGAAAGATTTCCACTGAGGATTTTATAAGCTTTCAGTTGTTTATAGTTAAAAATTAAAATGGTGCATTCTGGTTACCCAAGATTTTTTAATGCATTACAGAGTAAATTCTTACAGAACATTAAAAATTGAAAAGGCTGCTAATTGTCAATTTCTCGAAGCTAACAAATAACATTCGGGGTTTTTTTTCCCTTAATAATATTAGTCAGACTTTTCCTGATTAATGCAGGAAATGCTTATACTTGTCTTTGGTTTAGACTGTTAAAATGGGGTTAAGATGGAGTTAAGATTGAGAGAGTGCACAGTATTTTCAGTATATGCAATAATTTGGGTAAAATGCTTTACATTTTCACTGTGATTATCCTCCAAATAAATAAAAGAAACCTAGAAAATACAGTAATAAAGCTGACATTAAAAGAAATGCAAGTATGTTAAGCTATGAAAATGCATGCGCCCAAGCAGCAAGTACTTCTTAGTATACACTGATATTTATAGATTAAATTTAGCCTTGCAAGAACCATTCAACATCTTTATTTTTCCCCTGTAGGTTTGGGGGTTTTTTGTGTTTGTTTGTGTTTTTGTTTTGTTTTGTCTTTTTTGTTGTTTTTTGGTTTTTGCAGAGCAGAGTTCAGGTTGTTTAGGTGCATTAGGATATGGCAGTTGTTTTGAAAAAGCTTTTTTTGTTGTTGGTTGTGTCTTTTTAAATATGGGGAAGAGCACCTTTCTTCTTTTCTTGCTGAAGAACGAATGTTCAGTAATGGAGGAAACAAGAAGCCTTAATGCTGAAACAGTAAATGCATTGTTCAAATGTAGACAAATGGCCTAAATTTCAACTATATACACATATATATTTAGATACACACACATATACACACAAAAGCACGTGTGCATATATGCACATTTTACTTTATGAGAAGTTGGCGTTACTTTATTTTCCATTAAGCTAATGTGTAAATGTAGTCTTTGCAAAACATGCAGTTCTGTATAAAATACATCAGGGCAAAAGTTACAGGTTGTTTCTGTATAAATCCAACCCCTTTTCTAAAAATACTATTTAAAACAAGTATGTGATACCTTTACTTGCAAGATAACATTTCAAACTGAAATAGAGATACCAAGCTATATACAGACTACAGTAACAGTTTAAAATGATACCCAAAAATGTGTTCCAGGTTCAGATGTATGCTTTTCACTATCCTTAAGATTAAAATCTTCCTATAATGCAAATAGTGATGGCATTATCTGAGCACCATCATTTTGCTTTATCACTGATGAAGAGTATTATTAGTATTTGAGCTTTATGCCCTTTCTTTCCCATTTAAAGGATATTTTTAAATTTGCAGAACCTTTCAAAATCCTCATGCACAGAAGTCTTCCTCTGTATGGTGCACCAACATAGGAACATGTCTGTGTGCTATGGTCAAAGAGTTTCTCTGCCTTCCTTCTCCTAAAAGGAGTTGACTTTATTAATCTTCTTGTATAAAACAATATTTGCTTAACAAGAGATTCCTGAAAATATCTATTTGAAGTATGGACTGAGTTGAGCTTTGGGAGGGGAAAGTGCAGATCTGTGAAATGAACAGGCTAATTCCCTGCTCTTGGAGAGGTTTTACTGTGTCTGTTTCTATTAATACTGTGAGATGAACACTTAGTTTTATGTCTCTGTAACCACAGAAGGTTCAGAGGAGTGACCTGTATTCTTTTGGGCTGCTCTCCACCTCCCTTTATCTTTCTCCAGTCAGCAGGCAGGCTTCTCATAGCCTAACTAAGGGTTACCACTTTATTTTCTCCCCCAGGGTTCTTCTGGGTTGCATGGGAGTAGGGCAGAGCTAGTACCTGAAAACAATGGAATGTTCTCAGGCAGTGCTCTCCTCCTGTGCCCCCTCCTGGCAAATGCTCTCGGTGCATCCCTCCTCAGTGCTGCTTCTCTCGCAGAGAAGTTCACTGTCAGAAACTTCTGCAATGGAAATCTAATGCTAATTGGCAGAGCCTGGAACTCACCCAGAATATATAACATATGCTGGTATTTAACATCTTTGAACCAGATGTTCAGCAAAACCGGAGATCTGATATCTCTGGAGATAATGACATAGCAGCCTCATCTGCAACCTTCACTCTTCCTACTCTGAGTGACACCTCCACCCAATTCTGACAAAATTCACAGCACTCTTTCCAGATCATAGAGAGCTCCTGAGCAGATACCACACATTGGCACATGATGAGAAAGCATGAGGCTGTGTCATCGCTAAAGCAAAAGTTGCTTTTAAGGTAGGCTTCTTGAACACTGGCTCCCTTTCCTTCCTCTACACTTGAGCCACTCCAGAGTTGCCAGATACTACTGTTACTTTTTCCTATGCGCATGCCTTAAGGATTTCTCCTTGCGTACTGTCTGTTGTTATCTATGTCCTGCCATGTTTTTACCATACAATTTTATGGACCCAGTATATGCTTGATCGTATTGCAGAGATAAAATAGTTCAGCATGGCTATGCATGATTGAAAATCATCTGTAACATCTGCTGCACCCCAGTTGATATAGGCTTCCCAAGCAGAGTGCTGCTTGGAGGTAACTTAATGATACAATTCTGTAGGATACAATACCTTATGTAAAGTGGGAAACTTATTTCTTCCATAAAATTGCTTATTCAAATGTAGTCTCAGCAGAAACATACTACATAGTAGTCTCCTAAATTACAGGATTACTTAATGTTGCAGGGTATATAACTGATGTACCTGTTTGTTTTCAAGTGTTTGACTGTAGGTGTGTGCTCTGCTTTAGAAGAGTTTATAAGAGTTTCAAGACTGACATTTAATACCATTCTGAATTTGCAAATGTTTGTGGAGAGTGAATACTGAAGAAATTACATTCTCTTTCAACTGTAATGTAAAATTGAAATAATAGCATGTTTCTAAACATGATTGTACTTGCTGGTCTCTAATTTGTATCAGTCTGGTTTCCCCATGCTGCTACAGTTATCTCTTACAAGTAACTACAATCTAGCTAGTCCATTTTTAAATTATGCAAAGCTGTCTTGTGGCAGTGTTCTTTCTGGTTTTACTTTCTCAATCTACTGCTTTTCTTATGCAATACACAGCTTCTCTTCTTTCTCTGAAAAGGTCTTGGAGCTCCTCCCAGTCCTGGGGTAGCTAGGAGAGAAGTAGAAGGTAACATAACAATTTTTGTATTCTAGAAACAGATTTCTAATTTAATACCTGAGTAGCATTGTTGCCCTTGTGATACTAAAGGTGGTTTCATGCAGGTATTTATTGTGTAGGGTCTTCTTTTATTTAACACAGTTTTCAGACAGCCAGATTGCATCTTGTTTTTCAGTGATAGTGTGAATTGTTATAGAAATGAAAAATGAAGTGAAAGCCGAGACTGCACTAATCAAGAAGATTGCTTTCAAGGAAAATGCTCAGAGGAAGCTGTAGCTGACTGATTGCTAGAGTAAATACCTGTAACTAAGAGGAATCTAGGAAGCCTATTTTTTCATGAAGAACAACATATGTTCATATATTTTGGGGAGAGACATTTCCATTTAAATAATTTAGCCTAGAATGTAATATTTTGCCACTTTCTAAAGAGCACACTGTAGGTATTTTGATTCTAATACCTAAATGTGACATATATTTATGAGAAGCATTTATCTTGCATTATTCTAGTTGGAATATGCGTGTATAGTGCTGAATGGGTCCTGTTTTATCAGTGCCAGCAGAGTCATGTTTTTGGGTTCCTTCCTATCCCCTCAGGAATGTGTCCCTTTGTAGCAAATATAGGCATGGAAATCGAAGTCCTAATATATTCACAGTCAGGATGTCCTCCTGTATACTACAATTAATTTTGGCTATATTGCTGGTTCCTTTTACTAAATTGGCAAAATTACTCTCTGCATAGAATAGTTCAGGTTGGAAGGGACCTCTGGTGGTTATCTAGTCTGACCTCCTGCTCACAGTAGAGTAAACTGGTGCCAGGTTGGTCAGGGTACGAGTTGTATTACTGAGAACTGTACCCAGAAACCCATTCCAGCCAGTTCTAAGAAAGCAGGGTTGTCTGACAACTGGAAGCCGATTTGATAAACTAAGTGTCTTATGTACCACAGAGTATTCCTTCCAGTTACTGTAACTGACATGGTGATTTTACCTTCCTGGGAAATAGGCAACAGAAACACAAGCCAGAATCCTAAACCTCTTTGCCTGTTAGAAATTGTGCACTTGTCTGAGGTAAAGGTAATTTTTTCCTATCTTGCACTTCACAACTTGAATGTTGCATACAAGGTTGTCATTAGCATCAGCATGTAAATGTTGAGGTTGGTGCTGTAATATATTTATCCCATAAACAAAAAGAGTAGGTTCAGGAACTTTGGTGTAGACCCTGTAGATTGCTGAATCGTGTATAGTGACAGATGACTCTTCTGATCACATGATTTTTTGAATCAGCATGTTACATAAGTTCTTTTTGTTTTAAAGACTGCTGTTAGAATACTTGCAGAATTAAAACAAAAGAAAACAACTTCTAACGCGATTGAGAACACAGGGTGCCTGTACAAGTGGGCGTCTTGAGCTTGCAACAAATAGGAGGTGATTTGACTTAATTTGTAATTAGAAGAGTCAAATTACTTCACATGTGCTATGGGATAGGAGCGTGCTAGAGTAGCAGCTTTAATAGGTAACAACCTTTTAAAAAATCACTAATGTCTTTCTGCTCCCATTTCCATTAGTGATAATGTACCATTGCCATATAATGCCCATTTGTAGCTTATCTAACATAAATAATCTAATCTTTTTGCCATGCTTCAAAGCACAAAAAAGTCCTGGAACACAAAGAAAAGATAACCTAGGTAATACAGATACATGCTTTGTACTAATTATAATACAGAAAAAAGTTGATTTTGAAATACGTTCTAAGTCAGTGATCTCTAATATCTGTTGCAGTTCGTAATCAGCCTCCACCTTCAACTGGAATCTCAAGCACAGGAACTGCTGGATATGGTACAACCAGGCCGGTAGGTATTCTGTCTTAAAATAATTTTCCTCCTAATTTTCTATAGTTTATTACACCAATGGTGGGTTTTTATAAGTCAGAACAGATGTAAGAGAACTGCAAGACTGACTAGTCATTTTACAGCTTATATGGGTTAATTCCCTCAGCAATTCTTGTCTGTTGATGAAAAATACTCCAGAATATATATACTGGACATGACTTTATTGTTTTGCACTTTATGCAGTCACTTCATAGGCTCCCAAATAATACCACATTTTATGTCCACTTTCAAATAGCAGCAAAGTGTAAAGATATTCTTTGTATTATATGTTCCTGTTGACTTTGTTGCTGATTGGTATGATAAAATGTATTCTCTTCTTGCTGAAATGTGTATCCCAATGGCAGTTAATTGCTTGCAGGCAGCTAATGTATTATATATGCAGCTGATGTATTGCTGATTACTTAATGTGTAATGGGATTTTGTACCTTGTTTTCAGGATTAATTTTTATAAAGATCTTAATATAAAAATGAAACATTCAATTATCTCAACAAAACATTCAACAACCATTAGTTCTGCATTTCATTCTATTGTTTGTGGAACTGAACTGAAGAAAATGAATGAAAAATTTATGGGCACTTGAACGCTTCCCTGTAAGCACGAAATGAGAGATGGAAGACAACTGCCTTATTTCTTTTAACATCAGTTCCCCTTGTGTTAAGAAAGGAAAAATTGTTTTAATAGCTATAGGTCTTAAAGAATTACTAAGAAATTGTATTGTTTGTTGATAATTCTTTAGACCTTGCAGCATATTTCAGAGAGAATTTTTTCAGCAGCATGAAGGACTTTTCTTTCTGTATCTACATCAGCCACAGTATTTGAACTTACCGTGTTCCCTCTGTTGTGGCAGTTTCAGGCTCTTTGACTTAGATCATACTTCTTTATACCTGGATGTTTTACAAAAAGCAGCAAAAGTCTTTCTTATCAGTTTCTTGGTCATTAGAGAACTTAGTTTTCCTTCTACAGAGAGGACCACAGTACTGCAGTTGCCAGGATACTTTAACAAGACAAAGCTGACTTCATCTCTTCTTTTGCAGGCATCGAGATTTTCCTTAAAAAACACCTAAGCAAACCAAAACGAACAAAAAAAACCCCACAACAAACCAACCAAGCAAACAAATATAATAGAAGGTCTGAAAACCTATCTCCTAAGATCTGGTTGGCTTGTCAAGCCTCAGCTCAGCCCGTGTCTGTATTCCCTAACTGACACCACCCCTCTCCCTTTGCCTGGCAGGTTTCGGGCAGTCTGGCACTGCCAGCATTTCAGGACCAGGGACAGCGACCGAGGCCGGCCCTGGGGATCCCCTCAGGCTTTTTGCCTGTTCCTTTGCTGTCCCTTCTTGATGTCCTGGGGTTTTTTTGTGGGATTTTTAATATATATTGGCATTTAATACAACCATCCTTCTTCCTGCTTTCAGAATATTCAAAGAAATGACAACATGCATCTTGGCAATTAAAGGGAAGACAGATATAGAATCACAGAATGGGTTGGGTTGGGTTGGAAGGGACCTTAAAGATCATCTGGTTCCGACCCTCTGCCATGGGCAGGGACACCTCCCACTAGACCAGGTTGCTCAAATTTCAGAGGTTAGGTGGTTTAAACTATTTAGAAAGTTGTTAAACAGACTCAGCCAAGCATAATGAATCAGCTGTTATACCAAGTCTTCGAAGCAGAGTACGTACATCTAGTAAAAGTAAGATCAAGGACGATGCTTGCTTTGTAGTGGTGAAGTTTCTTTGCTTCTTTGTAAATCATATTTGTGTAGAGAGTTGTGTAAGTGGATTGGCTCTGAAAACCATTTCTAGAACACCCACTGTTACTAAGATTTTTTTAGAATATACCAAGTGCACAAAATTTTGGAGGAAACAAAACTTACAAACTATCTCGCCTCATGATCTTCCCCACCCCCCAGATTTCACATTTTCATTCTAATGATTTACATTCAGCTTGCAAGTGTGGTGTTTGTAATTCACTCAGCTTCAGTTTTAATCTTATTTCTCTTAAATACTGATGTTGACTTTTTAAATTTTGTTTTATAAGAGCAATTCTGTTCCCAGCATATTAACTTATATTCCAACAAGTTTGGGAAGGCTCCAGCCTTTGGATAGGGCAGGATGTACGTTTCATTAATACTGTTTGCTGAGGAACAGGAGTAACTGCCTTACAGTTAGCAAACATTAGTTTCGGAGAAAAGAACTAACCACAGTCATCTATGTGTACCTTGGACTTTCACTATATAAAATCGACTGTAGCTGCTGTTTGCAAATGGCAGGCTATAATTATAGCCTAAAGATAGATGGTGTCTACAGTCTGCATTAACGGCGGGTTATCAGTGTGTCCTTACTAGATCTCACAGTGCTTGGTGTTTTTTGTTTTGTTGCTTACAACAATTCACAGACTTAGGTAAAATTAACTTTTATTATTAATACTAACAATAAGTGTTTCTAACATTATTGGGCGGGTAAATATTTACATGAAGTTGAAGACTGTTGTAAAAATCCTTTTCTTCTAATTGAACCCTCATAATGTTTTAAGAATATATTCTTTGCTTTTATATGTGCATAAAAAATAGTTCAGCAACTGCTATCAAAGAATTTCTTTTTCTCAGAGTCCTAATTATCGTGACTCATTTAGCAGTAGACTACACATCCAAAGTAGAACTAAAATACTTCCTTTTTACCAATTATTATGTCAGACTGTTCCACCTCGAGCTGGAGTTATTAGTGTACCACAAAGCCATGCCCGTCCCTCTGGAGGAAAACCAGCGCCTGAAACTCAGACCAAACCAGCTGAACCACCGAGGGGTAAGTTTACTTTAGACGTTAAATATAAATGTCACTATTTGGTCAAGAGGTACCATCTATGGTTTGAATGCTTTGTTTTCATCAGATAGCTTCATTTTTCACTAGAAAGTAAAATTCTCGAATGTAGTAACATTTGGCAGTTTCTGCTAATCATCCACAAGTATTGTAAACCCCTATCAGTTAATGGGCCACAGTCAGGTCTAGACCCCAGATTTCATGCTATCAAGAGAAAGAAACATTGATCAGATTGCTGCGTTTTGCTTTGAGCACATGGGTGTGTCCTATCATGTGTATTCATCACTGGACCATTCTCTGCACTGGTTGCTCTGTAATCGTAATATTTGGAATAGCGTTTATGTTTGTCTCTCAAAGCCACTTCCTAAACTTAAAGATACGGGGGTTTTAATTGCATTAATATGTCATGGTTTAACCCCAGCTGGCAACTAAGCACCACACAGCTGCTTGCCCACTCCCCCCAGGTTGGATGAGGGAGAAAATCAGAAGGGAACAAGTGAGAAAACTCATGGGTTGAGGTACAGATGGTTTAATAGGTAAAGCAAAAGCCACGTGCACAAGCAAAGCAGAACAAGGAATTCATTCACCACTTCCCATGGACAGGCTGGTGTTCAGCCATCCCCAGGACAGCAGGGCTCCATCACGTGCAACGGTTACTTGGGAAGACAGAATGCCGTAACTGTGAATGTCCCCCTGTCCTTCTTCTCCCCCAGCCTTCTATGCTGAGCATAACATCACACGGTATGGGATATCCCTTTGCTCAGTTGGGGTCAGCTGTTCCTGCTGTGTCCCCTCCCAGCTCCTTGTGCACCCCCAGGCTACTCACTGGTGGGGTGGGGTGAGGAGCAGAAAAGGCCTTGACTCTGTGTAAGCACTGCTCAGCAGTAACAAAAACACCCCTGTGTTATCAACACTGTTTTCAGCACAAATCCAAAACAAAGCCCCATACTAGCTGCTGTGGAGAAAATTAACTCTACCCAAGCCAAAACGAGCACAATATCAAAATATGCATTTTATAGTGGTGACTTCCAAAGTACTTTTAAATACACTGAATTACATTTAAGAATAACATGGTTTCTGGTTCTCTATTTTGTATCAACAGTAATAATTTTAAACTGAGATATGCTGATCTTTCGGTGACTTCTAATCTGATTGCCATGAACAGCCCCTTCATCTGCAGTTCTGTCTGGTGCTTCCACAGCCACGTGTTCTAATTCTTGCCATTCTTAAGATTTCTATTACATTTCTTTACAATGAAAAACACTGCAAATATACTTACAGGCTCACCATTGCTTCCTGAACCACTAAAACCTCAGGCTGCTGGACCTGCTCAGCCCACCACTCAGCCACCACCTGCGCTAAAGATGCAGGAGCCCCTGGTACCTATGTCATCGCATCCATCTCAGACAAGTGCCCCACAAAGTCTGGAACCCCCACAACCGCCTCCTCGTAGCCGATCATCTCACAGTTTGCCTTCTGAATCTGCTCCTTCACAGCAGCAAGTAAGTAAAAAATGCCTTGTATATGTGTTTTTTCATTACGTGAATTAACACGGCTTGTACTGAATGCTGTAGATCTGTGAGAAACTCCTAAAGCAAGCAAGCAAACAAACAAAAAGGTCCAAATGTTGGATTCAAAGATCATCTGGCTCTAGTATGATAATATTTAATGGCTTATGTATTGTCCATGAATAACTAACATCTCAAAGTCTAAACATTTAACTTAAGATTTTGTATGACAGACTTAAAACTTATGGTCAGCTTGTTCTTAAAATTATGTTGTCATTTGACAACTCTGTATGGAAAAATAGTCTAAGAAATGTAATTTTATAGTGACACATGCATGACTTAAACTGTATAGTAACTAGCTCACACAGGTTTTGATTATAAAGTAAGCTTTATAGATCGCATAATGTGGTGCTTTATGTTGACGATAATTCACTGCAGGAAGACAATGCTGATAAATACTTAATAGAAATACATTTCTCCCCATTCAACAGTGTCAATTAAAATATAGAACCATATAAAAATAATCTGAAAATTTAATACAGTAACATAAATATTGTGTTCTGTGGGACCATTTAGAGTGCTATTTAAAAAAACCCCACCTTTTCCTAGAAAAAGCCATGGTTTCTTACTACTACAGAAGCAGGTTTTCGGTGTCATTCATATATACATAAGGCTAAACTTCTTCACTAAAGGCCAGTGCTGTTAGTTTTTACAGTATCGGGTGCTAGGCCAGATAATACACTACTTGAATAAAAGCACAGATTTGTTGAAGCTGATGGATTGGTGCCCACTTCTTACAAAGAGTAAATTTGTGGTTTTGTTTTCTGGTGTTCTGGGTTTTTTTAACATAAACTCAGCTGTGAATATTTACAACTGTGTAAGTCTTCATCAGTATTTTAGATTGTACTTGATCTCTACATCTGAAGCCCACTTTCACTAAGCAGTTAGTTAATACCTATTTTGTACCACAATGAAGCAGCCAAACTGAGTCCTCAGTGAGCTGATTTTGAATCCTAATAGAAAAATCTTTAAATGCTCTTCCTTTTTTTCTGCTGAACCTCTCTCTTTGCCTGTTAATTTGCTTGTATACAGTGAATATTCAGGACTCTATATTACCAAGCAATACATTAAGAAAGAAAAGTAGTTATTGTAAAAATTTTTATTTATTGTAAATTAAGGAGATCGAGTTTTGGTTTTTGATTGAATGAGAAGTCGTATTTTTTTCAGCTTGAAAAACTATTACTATAGGTGAGTGATTATACCAACACAGTTCCCAGAATGAGGGCTATAGTGCTTTTCCTATTAATAGATGATTAGAATTAGACCATCAATGGTCAAATTCTTGCAATCAAGTCTTAAGAAAATAGTGCAATGAGCAGCACAGTGTCTGTCTGTATGGAAATTACATTAGAATTAACCTGAGCTGGTTTTTTTTTACTCTTAATGGTTGAGCTTATAAGTCTTACCACAGAATACAATAGAAATGCAAAATTTAGTAGAGTGTGTAATATTTTTGCTTTGTATTCATATCTCAAAAAATAGCTTTGTGAAAACTTAAAGTATTTTTAACATGAAGTTGCCTTGTTACTTGGATTTTCTTCCTAATTCTCTTTCCTTTGATGTCTGTTTCTCTTTCACAAGCAGGAGCAACCGTCAGGGTAACAGGTATCTGACTATTTACCAATCTTGTATGTGGTCTCCATTTATTCAAGCAGAAAAGATGTATGAATCTTGTTTTCATACATCTGCAGTCTCATCCACATTAAAAATCACCTGTCCCCATTAATGAATTGACTGTCATACCATGGTTTGCTTTTTCCTTTCATAATGCAATACCAATTGATACTGTTAACTGTATTTATTAGCACCACAGCAAATATTTTGCTTCATTGTCTTTTATGAAACAATTGGAACCTTGTGTATGTTGCTTAGTCACTGCTGAATCTCCTGGTCTTGGTCTATTTGGAAAAAATGAGTAGGTGTTGGAGTTAACATTTCTCTTGGTTACAAGTGAATTCTGATGCAGTTCCACTCCAAATGTTTTTTCAGTATAAAACCCCTATTTCACATTTCTCAAAGAACATAGGAATTACTATTACCCCAAGTAAAACATACCATTTGTTACAATTTATAAGCATTTGGTTCCAGAATTACTCAGACCAAATTTTTACTTACAACAAAGAGCAATTGAGATTCTAAGTTCCTTTGGGATTTTGCACTCTTTGATTACTTGGTTAATGAACACAGGAGCTAATCAGCTCATGCCAAACTGCATTTGATTTACATTCCTTCTACAGTTCAATTTTTTCCATTCCCCCCCTCAATTACTTGATGCTTTTGTTTTAATGTTATTTTCCAAAACACTGTTTACATATAAAAATACCAATATTTAACTAATCTATTGTTTGGTAACATTAGGCTTCATCTACTTTAGAAACTCTCTCATGTAGTAATACCAGGGATGCATGCAACAGACATTGTTATTTCAAAAAAATCACCAGAGCAAATGCATTGTTGCCAGCATACTCCTTTTCTCCTACCAACCAATTCCAGCTCCAACTGCAATTTTTTTAAAAGAAATTGTCATGATGGATACACTGGGGAAAAAGTCATAATATTATTATTATCCCTGAGAGTCTTTAAAACATGTAGACTCATTTTTCACAGCTGCTTGGGAAGTATCCCAACATATGCTTCAAACTGTTCTCAGCAAATGCAGGAAAACCAAGATGTCTAAAGACTGCAGTTAGGCTGTAACAACATCTTATTTTAGTTGACAGCTTTAGTTAGCACCCTAGCACAGAATATTCATGCTAAATATCCAAACTATGTGGGCATATTAAGGTGATGTGTTAAAATGACATTTTTTTTGTGAAATTTGAATTCTCAGAAGCTATTTTAACTTAAGTTTAATTATTTGCTTTAGTTTAATAAGGGAAAGCTCCAAACTCTGTTCTGTCAGTGTGATGACTTGAACAAATTGTAGATATTCCACCTTTTGGGGCAATTGTTACAAGGTATAAAAGTTGCACTGTTGTTTGAAGAAGTTGATAAAAACAGACGTATTTTATTTTTAAAAGGAAGTTCTGTGGAGAAAACTCTATCATCTCCATTGGTATTATTCTAAACAATGATAACTTGCCATTTCAAAATATTACAAGCTGATGATTGTAGCTTCACGTGCCAACAAGCAGTGGAGATGCCTAGAGGTGCATATGTCTACAGAGATATGTCTAAAGCGCAAATACTAATAACACTAATTTTTCCTTTCATTGTGATGCTTAAATATTGCTTGTAACATCAGTGTTATAAACTCTCAAACGAGGAAATCTAGAGCTTTTTGTTTCTTGCCTGTGCCGGGTTATCACCTGCTCAGAATACAGCATAATTTCCCAAGTTCCTTAAAGATTTTCTGCTACAATGTCACCAGTGTTTTTGCTAGGATTCTGACCTGCATGAAGTAGATTCAAGTTGCATCTGCCAGCAGGGGAGGAAAACTGTGTAGGCTTTTCTTCAGAGGAGGGGTTAAGGGTTATTGTTTCCCAGAAAAGAAGCAGTCATTCTACTACAAGTGTACTGCGCAAGTTACAATCAAATTGTATTGAAGTTTCAGCTTAAGCCCAAGAGCTTCTTTTCTCCTCATAGAAGAGTGAGAAATTGGGAGTTAGCAATAATCTTAAAACAGCCAGCCACAGGATTACTGAACACCTTGTTTTCTTTCCAGATTAAAACAAACGGAACGTACGGCACTAAGCTCGAAACACAGTTTAACAGTGACCCTTTTGAAGATCTGTCATTTAAGCTGCTTGTGTCAAAGATGCAGACGTCCATTCGAACATCACCTGTTCTGACTTTAAACCAAAAGGAGCTGATACAGTTGCCTTCAGCAACACCAAGAAATGCTGACGTTTTGAATACGGTAAATTGCATGCCAGCCATGCCTCCTATTCCAACCTTTAACACATCCCAGGAACATAACTGCAGCTCTCCAAATCCATTTATTACTGAACCGAACTGCACAAATCCATTCACTGAAAGAACTCCTAATGCTGGAAACCCATTTAGAATGGAAACGCAAGAGTCTGAAGTAACTGCACGCTTACAAGAAGGACGTGCCACTTGCAATCCTTTCCCTTCTCTAAATCCCCCTGGCTGTACAAGCAAACCTGTAATTCCTGTTGATGCATATGAAAACACTTTTTGCTTGCAAAGCGAATCTCTCGTGGTAAAAAACATACAGCCAAAAGGTTGGGTAACGTTTGAGGAGGAGGAGGAGAATTTCAACGTAAAGCTAAAGCCATCTAGAAGTGTTCCAGATTTTAAGCAAATCAGTTCCAGGAAGTCAGCTGGATCTCCAGATTTGCTGGGCACTGAACAAAATACTTTTCTTGGTTCAGACTTTAACTTCGATAATGACTGGAACAAAAGTTCCGCTGCTTGCTTCTATACAATGCCAGCAAGAAGAGCACCTGCACCCCCTATACCATCAAGAATAACCAGCAACAGATCCCCCGCAGATCCTTTCACTTCTTTGGCACCCAAGGTGTCACCAACACAAGATTTTACAGAAAGATAGATGTTCAAAAGGATAAGAGGTTCTATTTGTTGTTACATTTATCCAGTAGAATAATTGGGCATTTGAGATTACTCTGTGTGCAATAATTAATTGTCAAATGCACTGAAACTTAACTACTCGTAAACAGCCACTATTGTTTGTGTGTAAATTTTGAATATGTATATATGGTAGAGCACAAAAAATTGTCTGAAATGTATTAAAATCCCGATGTAACAGTATTTGAATAGACAGAGAAAAGAAGGGTGAGCTACTAATCTCATTAAAATATACCAATCTGGGAAATAGTTTTTGCCTAGGGAGCTCTCTCATTTCTGTTCCCCTTTGTGGAATTTCAAAAAAAGAGGCTCCCTGTTTGTAGCCTCCCCACTCCCTTTTTACTGTTTTGTTAATTGATATTTATAAGTATTTACCAAAGAGCTGCCAAAGTTTATTGAGATTTGAATGTTGACAAGTATTGTTTAGAAGTTGTTTAATTTATAACAGAGGCTATGGATATTTGTAAGGGTTATATTTGAATCTGAGGCACAACAAAAATAGTTTAATTTCAAAATACAAGCAAAACGTTGCGTATTAATATATTCAATATTTGACTTTAATTCTGTGTCAGTACATTTCAGCTATTAAATCTTATTGTGACATATACTCACTAGCACTACTTCAGAATAATTGTTCCAGTATCACCCATTTATCCATACTATCTTGAAGATACTTTTTTCCACAAATTGGAAACAACTGATACAACAAGTTTTCCCTCAACCTCTGAAAAACAATTCCCCTTGGGTTCTGAGGTACAAAGCAGTCTTTACCAGTTGCAGACAACATACAGGAGCTTGCTTGTCCCGCTCTTCTCGTCCGCACGTTAGAAGGGCTTTCTTGTCCTACAGAAAGACCTGAGTGAGGGAGTGGGCAGCCCTGTTACACCATCAGAGAAGGAGAAGGTCATCTTGCACGACTGGGCTGCCTGCTCAGCACCCTCCCCAGCTACCAGGCTTACTGCTGTGTCTGTCAAATCTAGCTTTCAAAGACAAGAGGAGGACAGTAACTCTCTGAGCTGCACGGTATCATCCTGTCACATTTACATTTAAAATGAAGTGACTGACTCTTCCTCGCCCAGAGACACAGACCATCCTCTGCCTGGTGCTGCTTTGAGGCTACTGAAGGCTAAGTCACAGTTCTATGTATTCTGCTATAAAAACACAACTCTGTGCTTTTACGATTTTGTAAAGCTCACATGAGATTACGTAAAATACGGTATTTTGTTTATCTAGAGGCAATTTAACTGATCTCCTTAGCTCCATTTATGTATGCTATAAACCCCTGCAGTTCTCCTTACACTTTGCAATGTCCTAGGACGTGGCTGGCACAGGCAGTGTGTGCTCCCACCCCAGGCTGGATTGTCACAGCATCGTCTCCTGCGGGACTGCACATCCCTGCCCACACACGTCGGCTCCTTGCAGACAGACTGTGCTGGTTCTGCACAGCCAGGGATGGGACACGACATACGAGCATACGTGGATAGCAGCAGAATACAGGGGGCCAGCACTGTTTTCCCCACTGGGATGCTGTGGAGGCGTTGTTCCTGACAGCCCCGCTCCCCGGCCGGCCTGTGGCTGGCTGTGTGCACCGGGCAGGTTTCTATCCCGCTTCCCCCGCTGGGGTCCTTGGTCTGTCCCTGCGCAGTCCCAGCAGCAGTGGTGCTGTGCTGTGTGCTTCGCTCGGTGAGGTGCCGTGTTTGCCTGTTGCTGTGACCGGCTGTGTGATCGGTGTTTCGGTGTGTCCTCACATTAGCCAAGCAGTTCTGGGGGACACTTGTCGCTAGTAGAGTTACGTGATAAGTTTGTTCCTTGTTGAATATTTGATTACAGTGATTAACGCTGCTGCCCGAGGCGGCCCGGGGCTGCGCGGCCCGGCGGGGGCTGGCGGGGGCTGGCGGCCGGGTTCCCCATGGCCCCCGGGTGTGTGTGCGCATCGCTACCGCTGTAACAACAACGCCGCCGCGGGCCCTGGCAGTGCTGACATTAAAC
>VZRW01004674.1:272993-330925 GCA_013398125.1 Aegotheles bennettii | reverse complement strand
AACCCGTGCGCCGGGCAGCCTGGGCGCCTGCCCCGGCCTGGGCGGGCCCCAGCGGCTGGTTACCGTGTTTTCAGCACTCACTCTTTGTACAGATACACTGCTGTTGCTCCACAGTACTTACTAATTTAGTCTTAGCCTTTGTGTTCTCATGTGGGTGCCTGTCTTCCCAGCCAGGGGAACAGAGTTGCCATTTCTTGGGACTGGAGGTACTGTGTCTGTTGTGAGATGGATGTGCTTTAATTAATATGGTGATGCTGAAGAGGCTGGGGGGCCTTCAAGGAAAGGCTGCTATGAAGTGGGCCGACAGCTGGATAAGTTGTTCTGGGGAAAGTCGTGAGTGTAGCTTGGAGGCCGTGGATCAGATACTGTAGGCTTGGTAACGGGGTTAGGAAATGGCATCCACACACTGTGTTCTCACTGCATGAGGCTGTGCATTGGTAGCCAGCATTTGCACCTCTCTGTTGGCTCAGCCAGAATTATCCTGGACCACTGCGTCTTGATTAGACATAAATTACTATAGAGACTTTTGTTTATTTATTTTTTTGTCATACTGGGTGGGAATCTGACCCTTTGGGTCGGGTGTAGTATGGACAAAGCTATTGGTGGTCCAGTTATGTATTTTTTCAACTGCAAAGAAATTAATTACTTTAAAGCAATAGATTGTTTTTCCATTTTGAAAAAAGTTGTTTTCCCAAAAGTAAACAGGAATATGCAGTAGCTAAAGCTGGCTAAGGAAATACCAAAGAGAAAAAGTTTATGACCAGCAAGTATTGTCTAGGCTTGCACACCTACACTGTGTCGTTTGTTGCATTGTTTCATATACGTGTGAAATGTATGAATTGTGCTGTAATCACAGCATATATTTCTATATATCTGTATGTATATACATACCTTATTGTTTATTCCACGTCCTTAGCTCTTTAAGCCTGGGGGGCTGGGAGTAAGGTTTGCCTGCCTGTACATACCGTGAAAGGCTTTTGTAAATGTTATATTGTGAATAACACTGATTTTTAATCCCATTCTCTACACGCTTTGAAGAGATGGAGGAGCTGGCAGAGCATGGCATTTTCTTGCCTTACAATATGCAAGGACTGACAGATGAGCAAATCGAGGAACTGAAGTTAAAGGATGAGTGGGCAGAAAAGTGTGTACCCAGTGGTGGAAGTGTCTTCAAGAAGGATGAAATCGGGCGAAGAAATGGACACGGTAAATCAAGCGTGAATGTTTGTTTCTTTCCCTGCAGGCCCAGTTAATCTCTAACATAATGAGGACCATGAAAGCCATAATTCGGGACCTTTCACTTTTACCTTGCTATCCCGGAAAGAAGAAAACCCAACAAGTAGAGACTTAGTGTACATATTTCAGGCCAGCATGTTAGCTGGCTCATGTTTATTTACTAATTATAAAAATCATCCTATAAATAAACTCTGTTAAAGGCAGCTGTAGATTTGTTAAGTAGTAGCTATTTCAAGAGCCTATTTTCACAGTAGATCAGCTAAACTATCAGTTACATAGGTAAATCATCTGCCTTGGATTGGTAGAAACTGAGACCTGGTGATTTAAAAGCCCAGATAGCAGTGTATCTCTTCAGCACATATGCTGTTTAACTTTGCAGCTGTAGTACTGGGAAGTAAACTCTAAAGATAAGTAAACAATTATCAGACTCAGGCTTGATTGTTTCACTTTGTTTTCCCCATGTGTAAATGTGTGCTTGTGTACTGTTTTTCTCCAGAGGTTTCAAGATACATTCACAGGTTGTTTTTCTAATATTTCTCCTTTTTTCCCATTCCCTGTGCCTCGGACATCTCTCCTGTCACTTTTTCTTTCTGCAACTCCTGCCAAGTGGCTTTGCCTCAGCACTTGGTGTGTGTATTGAGCACCACTTTGCAGTCGAGTGCACAAGGGCTGATTGCACAGGAGAGATGCAATTGTCTTCTTGCTGTCTGTCCCTTAGTCCTGAGACCAGGAGAGCCCTTGTTGGGTCAGCAGCCCTTTAGACACTGGTTGCAAGGGCAGCTCAGTTAAGGGGGAATCTTTGAATAGATTAGTCTTAACTTGTCATATGCAAACAGTTTGCTTATTCCGAGTGTCTTATTCTGGGGAAAATAATTCTTCTAACACAATACTTTGCCCAACCAAATTTAAACCCTTGCTGAACTTGATTAAGAGTTTATGTTGCAGTTGAATGTTTCCCCTCCTGACTGTGTTTTCAGAAATAGCTGAGCGTCTCATGCGTAGGCTTGTGGACAAAGCCTGTCTTGTTTAGCATAGTTGTGAGCAGTGTTGGTTCTTACAGTAAAAATTTGCAACTTTAGCACAAGGGCAGTACCACTTCTACTTGTAATTGTACTCTGGCATTTATTTGCTAGTGGGAGGACAGCTTTGTAACATTAGCAAAGGTGTAATATTGCACAGCACATAAATGTGGGCCAAACTAAAAACCATCAAACAGTGCGTTTAAATGTTCAGCTGTGAATGAGTGTGATTTAACTGGATTTTTTGGGTTTGCGAAGAGGTTTTTTGTAACAATTAAAGTAGGTAACTATAATATGAAATGCACATTGTATTCGCAAAACTGCATTTGCTGTTAGATTGAAATTTTAACTGGGGAAAGAAAATCCGAGAACTACAAGTTCTTGTCCTTTTTTATGCACATCTGCTAGCACAGCCCACAGCAGTCGTAAGTAGAGCATGGGAAAAAGAGAATCTTAGTTTTGGTGAGTATGAAATTACGGCTGTTGCTTTCTATTGAGTACTTTTGTCCTAAGTGAAGTTCCAAATACCAGTCAGGTATTTGGAAAAGTCAGGTGGAAAAGTAAATTTGGCTCTCCCAGGAGAAATCCTGCTTTGTTTCTTAATAACTTAAGAAATATTTCAATGAACTATCAAAATGGTAAATAGACTGCAATTTAGTAGTGTCTCTCTTGCTTTTACATTTAACAATGTTTCATTTGCTTACAGTAGAGAGTAACCTGGACAGGTCGTTTGCTCGGTATCCGCATAGTAAGCGTAGACCATTAAATACGTGTCTCTTATTTTTAGCCCCAAATGAAAAAATGCAGCAAGTTATAAAGAAGACAATAGAGGAAGCCAAGGCATTAATCTCTAGGGTAAGTTTCCTGATGTAGCATGTGGAATGTGGGACTTTCTTAATAGGTGCTGTGTAAGTGGGCAGCTCAAGAAAAAATAGACTTTTTTCAGTGCAAGGGCTAACAATTTTTGAGTAATATCATGAGGTGATGTGAATAGTCTAATAAAAACTGACATTTCAGTTAATGATTTTCTTAATGGCTTCTGGCAAGCTGGTTCAACAAGTTAAGGAATCAGATATTAAACTCCAAGTGAATGCTGGCAGCTGAGACCACACTGAATGATTAAATCACAGTTAATTTTATCCACACGCTCTTAATTTGCTGTTGATGCATTCTTTAGGCACATGCTTGTCGTGTTTTCTGGTGAAAAATTAACTGCATTCTGTGATGTTCCTGAAATAAAATAACCTTTTGCTTGTTAACGTAGTCTTTTGAGTTTTATGTATAATTAATTGAAAAATGTGTTCTAATCTCTTAGATTAGGCCTTGGTTTTACAAGGAGTTGGACTCATGCTGAGTCCCGGTGAGTTTGGGTGTTTAAAGATAAATGTACCCTGATGGGACTATGGTCTCAATTATTCAACTTCACTTTACCAAATCTGTAGATTCTCTTTATTGTCTCTCAGCTGTCATATGACTTTGAAACTCAAATAAAGTACTATTTATTATTACCTTGCTTTTTTGTAAATATCAGCAAGTAATTTTCTTCTCCCTACCCCTACAGTTCTGGCAATTGGTACATGTGGAACTTCAGAACAGCTTTAAACCAGTTAATCAAGTAGATAACGTTGATGAATTTTTAGTGCTGCCTGTGCACTTAAATTTGCTTTCTCAACTGTTTTGTTGTTGCTGATACAACAGTCTCATATCAGTGATTTAGATGAGCAGCTCAGGGTTTCTAAAGGCTTCATGGAGACAAGCAGAGGACGCTGCCTGACGCCTGGCAGCGCTTCCAGTGCGCTCAGTTGCAACAAACCTCTCCTGAACCGAGGCAGGATTTCAGCCAAACTGTTCTGAGTCACAGCAAAATCTACTCAAAATGAGAGATGTTTCAGATTAAAGCTTCTGGACTATCAAGATTTTTTCTAGATGGACTTTTTTTTTTCTGTTGAATTGCATCTCATCAACTCTTTGTAAACAGGGAGGAAATTAATAAAATATATAGTTTTAATTCTCCAGTGAAAAATATCTGGAGATCTGGTCTCCACTTCGCAGGTCTTCAAAGGTGAAATTTCCAACTATATACTGTCTTGTCATTTACAGTAAATAGTTGCAAAATTGCCATACTGCATGCTGACTTAGTCCAGAAATTACCACCATTCACTGGTGAATGAACTTAAAAATAGTTTGTGAAGTGGTTTGGTAGATTCATCGCTGTATAATAATGAATAAAAAAAGGGTTGATTATCTGAGGTTGAGAAACCAAGCTACTTGCCAGTTAACTAGTTGTTAAGAATGTCCACAAGGAGGCAACATTCTCTTACTCTCTTGTTTGTAAACCTTGTTACTTAAAATATTGAAACTGTTAAATCCATAAGCAAAAACTTTGTCTTCTCTTCCAGTTGTGGCTTGTTTTTCCTCTCTGTTGCAGTAGGGTTTGGAATGATCTCAAGTATGTGATATTACAGATCTCTGCATAAGCCACGCAATAAGCCAAGCTTTACTCTGCTGATTACATGTCCTCTATTTTTTCCTCAAGTTTTAGGCCCCTTCTCTAACCCTTACTTGAATTCTAGTGTTTTGAATCTTGTTCATGAAACACAAGTACTTGGAACAAAAGACTCCCCATCCGGTTTCTGTGGTCGTATGTGTACTTGTTTGAATGCCTGTATCTCAGACATTTGTTACTAAATGCCTCCTGCACAACTTAGTGAAGATCCCTCTTCCCCTCAGTGTAAGCAATCTAAACGGAGAGGGGAAAGGTGTAGTCATGTACTCAGAAGTCAATATTCAGTTGAGAAAATTTGTGTTCCTAATATCTGTGTGCAGCCAGTTAGCTTTGCTCAAATATCCCTGTTGAACCTTTGAATTGACTACAAAGCAAAGTCTTTCTGCATATTTATTTAAATTACCAGTGATCCCTGCCTGTGTTTCAGAAACAAGTTCAGGCCAATGTGTGTGTTAATATGGAGATGGTGAAAGATGCGTTGGACCAGCTCCGAGGGGCTGTGATGATCGTGTATCCAATGGGATTGCCTCCACACGATCCGATTAGGATGGAGTTTGAAGATAAAGAAGACTTGTCAGGAACTCATGTATGTAGTAATGTATTTGGATTGTATGTAGTGCCTAGGTTAAACATGTGCTATACTGTTCCCATTTTATCAATGAAGGTTTTCATTTGCATGACAATTTTTGTTTGATATTTTTAGCTGATAAAGTTTATGTAAAAGCACACCAGTAGCTTATCTAGAAATAAGATGAAGGTTATTTCAAATGTTACATACAAAGCTGAGTTTAGATAAGTCTTGGACCCATTTTAAATAGCTTGTAGTTTCTTTCTAATGCCAGTATTGAGAATTTATTGCCCAAATATTGTTTATGTTAGATCAAGATTGAATGTCTGTATAAAAATGCTGTAGATTAGTATGAGAAGAAAAATGTAGCAGTAGTGTAAAATCAGGTGGATTACATTTGCCTTTCTGGTAAGAATTCCAGAAAGATTTTCCCAGAAAATTTTTGAAAAAAGCAAAAAACAACACCCCCCCAACACTTCATCTTGTTTGTTTGTTTGTCACAGGCTTCACTTGAAGTGATAGAAGAATCAGAAGCACAATTATGGTGGGCAGGAAAGGAGTTGAAAGAAACAAAGTTGCTCTCTGACTATGTGGGCAAAAATGAGAAAACAACCATCATTGTCAAGATACAGAAAGTAAGTGTCACTGGGAGAAGTCATTCACCTTTGGCTGGCTAATTTTCTGTGGAAGAGAATTGTCTGTAGGTGTATAAAATGGATTAGATTAGTTCCGGCTTGAGTGTCTTAAAACTGTCCCTCCATTTTAAGGTTTTAATTCATTATATTCTGAGTTTTTCTTTAGCAATTCCTTTGCCTGTCAGTTGACTACTGTAGTTGATATTACTTGCTCCATAGCACTTCTCCAAACTACAGCAAAGAGGTATTTAAAGATAGATGAAATACAAACTGAAAAGTTTAAAAAACCTCAGCTGGCTCTCAGTTCTGTCTCGGTGCAGAGCACTGAGAGACCCAGTCATTCAGTCTGCCTAGTTTTTCTAATTGTACTTGTGGATGTTTTTCTCACCATATTCTGACCTTTAAAAAACAGTTTTAATGTTTTGTGCTTACATGGTGTGGATACCTCTCGTCCTTTTTTCAGTCTGTTTTGTGTCTAAACACAGTGTCTAACTTAGTAGTTTCCAGCCTGTAGTGTCCCAAGTTTCTTCTCCCAGTTGCTTTGGAGATGTGGACACACCTCCTTTTAGGGAGGACAGAGGGACAGAGGTTGTGGAAGAGCCTGAACTTGCCCTGTGAGAACTCGCTGAGTGGTAGAAGGAAAAACAAGCTGCTAGGCCTGCACCACCCCAGGTGTGCTGTCAGCTGCAGCTCACCAAAAGTTCCTGGCTGAACTTTTTTTAAAGAAATGAGACTTTCCAGTTGTCAGATGTGGTGAAGCAGATGAGGCTTTCTGTATTAATTGTGAATGCAGGTCTGAGTCATCATCTGGAGCAGTGAGCTAAAATCGAGGCAAGGATCTCCTGCTGCTCCTCAGTTTATAGACCTAATGCTTCAGCAAAAGCCAATCATTAAACCTATACTGGTGTCTGATGCAATGGTCATTATTCTTGCAATATCAGAATTAGCACCAAGCTACTGGGACTGTTCATGATTTTTTGGACAAAATTATTTTGTACTAATTGCACAGTTGTGTTCATCTCTGGTGAGAATGCCATACTCAAGGGAAGAATTTTTGGTGTTTCGGTTCATTTTCAGAGCTTTGTCAGAAGATGCTCACCCTGTTCGTGTGTGTGTATCTCTCTCCATATATATAGTTGATGGAGTTCTTCACAAAATGTGAAGTAGTACAGTGGTTTTCTATCTGTCAAAGGATGTCTGCGTTTTTGGGTTGGAGAGCTAAACTAAACCACCTCAGACTCTTTTTGTTCCGGAGAGGGTTCACCATCTCCCTTCAAACTGTTCTGTTTGCTGTTGTTGGCAGTAGCTGTCATCAGCTGTTTTTTGCTGGGCACATCATTTCTTCCATGAGGACAGTTGCCTGGAAAAAAAATATATTTGTAGTAACAAATAAACATTATTTTATTTGTAGTGTTTTGTAACTGCCTTCCCTCCCTGTTCTACTAGGTCATATGCCATCTAGAGTCTGTATTGGCAGGGAAGCTAAAGATGGATGGGCCCTTCCTGAACATCTAGAATGGCCTTAAAGCAGGTTTTTTATGTCTTTTAGTGCGGAAGCTTAAGTAAAATAGACTCAATCCTGTTTGCAGCTTCCAGTGATGTCCACAGAATTGACAGCAGGATTCAGATACTGAGATGAAAAAATAACTCTCACTTGATTGCAGCAGAAGTCTCTCAAAATTTATTTTGCTGTCCTGAGAGACCGTGTTAAATTTGAAGAAATCCTCTTGTCTGAAGAAAGCTTTTGCTATCTTTGCATAGCAGCTTCTCTTTTGTATTACAAACGCCATCATAAATAAAATTTATTATTTCCCTTTCAGAAAGGACAAGGAGCTCCAGGGCGTGAACCTCTGATTAGTCATGAAGAGCAAAAACAGATGATGCAGTATTACTACAGAAAGCAGGAGGAACTTAAGGTGACAGTGTCTTTTTACTGCATTGAACCGTGCTGTTGTAGACACTAACTGCAGGTGACACTCGTCGCTGCCACTTTAACCTGTCCGTTCTGTTTACAGAAACTAGAAGAGGATGAAGACGACTCATTTCTAAATGCCGAGTGGGCAGACAACCATGCTTTGAAAAGGCAATTTCATGGTGTAAAAGACATCAAATGGGGGCCAAGATGAAGCTCTGCAAACACCTTTTTGCCTTTTGAAGCTGTTTGGTTGATACACTTTGGTTTGCAACGAGGAGTTGTGTTCTGTGTGGTAGATTCTGCTGACAAAAGCTGAAATTGTCACTTCTGTAGCAGGTGCCAGTTTCAGCCTTAGGTTTTCAATAAATATTTACATTTCTGTGTAGCTGTAGCTGCACTTGTCTTGGCAAGGAATAGAATTGATCCTGTTGAAGTTTTTTATTTTATTAGAAACTTGTAATTTGATTATTGAAATGTTAAACTATTTCATAGATAATATAGCCAGTAAATATGCACTAGAATGTTTGGTATTGTTTTGAGTGGTCTTTATACCTTTTTCCTGATTCTTGTGTTTCTTTTAGGTGGTACAGCCTGTAGAAGGTGATTTATTTTATAAGAAATCGGTTTTCCCAGGCTAATCAAGTGGAAGTGACTTCTAAGTGCTTGTTTCCATTTCAGCATAGCTAATATCAAACTATCATTTTTAAATGAGTTGACCTCTTAACTATTTAAAGAAGTATTTTTGTATAAACACAAATAACATGAAAGTAATTTAGAATGCTTCATTTTCTTTCTTTTGTTTTCGTTTTCTTTGACATTGGAAGCCACTCTCATTCAGTTTAACAAGCTGTTAGCCATGATGCTTTTATATAGAGATTGACACAAATCTCTGTATCTATCTGTTTACAAGAGTAAGCATCTCTTGAAAGTAGATTGGATGCAATAAAACCAAGTTTAATACGGCAAGATCTTTAACATGGGAGTATTTCTGCTGTTACAACTGGACTGGAAGTGTTTCATTTGTAATGAATCAGCATTTTAAGATGAGAAATCATGAAATTTATTGGAGAGTGTTTCCACTATGTGCTTGGTGTTTAGGATCCTGTTGCCATTTCTAAAATGTATCATTAGTCTGTTCTGGGTTCAAGTCTTGCAAAGGAGATGCTGGTGGACTTGAAGCAAATGTGTCTGTTTTTGAAGGGAGGATTCTGATTTGGGATGCTGTGTGGCTAATGGATAATTAAATCTCTAGAATTATCTAGATAATTAATGTTTAGAAACAAGTTGCTCAAGTTTTACATGTTTAGACTTCTGTGTCCTTAAAGGAGATACTTTTCTGTGGAGGCAGGTGTGCATCCTTGTCAGGTTGCTGAGCAGTGGAAAGCCAGAGTGCCCTGAAAATTCTGTGTTTAAAAAAGAGGTGAACCGCTGTGGGCACTCACAGCCAGCAACTAAAATGCTGTCTTCATTCACAGCCCAAAGCAGTTGTCCCAAGGGCAGCAGGCAGCTGAGGAAGCCCACCTTTTCAGCTCTGCCACGCAGAAAGGCAAGCCAGCTGAGGACATTGGGTTTCTAATTTGCAATATACTTCAGGATACCAAAATGTGCCTGCACATGCCTGCTTCCTTTCCACCTGAGCCAAACTAGATCATGTTCACAAACTCCTTTGGTCTTGAGAACAGGCAGTTGCTCATCAGCATGTAGTTTATATCAAATCTTAGTGTGAAATATTTTTTGCAGGTGCCATGTTGGAGTCATAGAATAGAATCACAGAATCATCAAGGTTGGAAGAGACTTTCAATATCATCCAGTCCAACCACCTAACTACATCCCCACTAACCCATATCACCCAGCGCCACAACCAGACACATCCTGAACCACCTCCAGGGACTGTGACTCCACCACCTCCCTGGGCAACCTATTCCAATATCCAATCACCCTGACAGTGAAGAAATTTTTCCTAATGTCCCATCTGAATCTCCCTTGCTGCAGTTTAAGGCCATTTCCTCTTGCCCTTTCACTATGGGCACGGCAGAAGAGATCGACCCCCACCTCACTACAGCCTCCTTTCAGGGAGTTGTAGAGAGCGATGAGGTGCCCCCTGAGCCTCCTCTTCTCCAGACTGAACAACCCCAGCTCCCTCAGTCATTCCCCATAAGACATGTTTTCCAGTCCCTTCACCAGCCTTGTTGCCCTTCTCCGGACACACTCCAGCACCTCAAGTGTCTTTTCTTATGGTAGTGGTGCTCGGGCTGCTCAGCAACTCTGGAAGTCAGATGGGTTGTGTTTACTGTCTGAACTTACACCCACATTTGACATTTTTCATTGATGTTTCTTTTGCTTTATTCATGTCCTAATCCTCATGCCAGGAGGGCTTAGTGACAGAGACACTTGAAAACACAAACGTCTGAGAGATTATCAACCAGAAGCTTCCTGCCTTGCCAAGCCTGCTGGTGCAACAAGATGGAAGTAACTTCTGTGGTCACTGACCATTCGCTAACAATACCTGGCTGTGGCTCTCCAGGTTCACAAATCTCAGTAGTGCTGGCTTGTATCTCTCTGCCTGTTTGAGTCACTGTAAAATAACGAAGTGTTTTGCTAGCTTTTTTTTTCCATTACAATGAAAAAAATCATCATTTTCTGTAAGTATTAGAGTGGTTGAGGAGATACTGATCAGGCTAAACTGAAGTGTTTGTTGAACCTGCAGCTGGGAGATTGCATACAGAAAAGAGAGTTGCTGCCATTAACTATTAATGGTGTTTGTGCTTCAATCACTGATTCTTTTACTTTTAGGAAAGTTTGGTAGGTTTTTGTTGAACATCAACTTTACAGAAACATGGTTTTCTAAAAAACCATATTTTTCTAAGTTGCAAAACTTCAGATATTTTATATTTAAAGACTACTTGGAGTTATTTTTATGTGGCAAGAAAAAAGAGCATGTTTTAACAGAACGTTTTGTGCTACCTCTTTGTCAGATGAAAATCAGTGTCCTGTAGAACTCTTTAGAGATTTTTTTAACCATTCCCATAGTTGAAGGCTTTTTCACCAATCTGCTCCTTTGCTGTCATCAAAGGGTGGAGTAAAAAAATCTGGAAATGTTTTCTTAATATCACTGGCACCATTGCAACCCACAGAGCTATGATAAGTCTTCCCAATCCGTAACTGGGACTGGCAGCACTCGGTGAAATCACTATAAAATCACAAAATTAATTTATTTATGAAAAGGGCTGTTAGTCACCTAGCTCCAGCTCCTGACTAGTCCTATGGGTTGTAAGAGGCCCAGGTTGCCAGAGGGGTTGCTGTGGCTTTTGAGGGGGCTGCTGCAGATACAAAACCTCTTCATCTTCTCCCTTCTCTCTTGTGATGCTCTCCTTAACGAGTTTCACAGGGATGTGTATGAATGTGGTCTCAGGGTCTAAATTTCAAAACAGGTTCAAGAAATCAGTGATTTTATCTGGGCAATTAGATACATCCTTCAAAAAAATCAAATTATTATTTATAGATCACTGGCTTAGGGTTGCTGCACATTTGTTTCCCTCTTTTCCAGCAGCATACTAAAATATTTATGTCCTTTTGGCAACCAGGAAAAAGTGTAACCCTGTTTATAAGCTTTTAAAGTGAATTGTGTGGCAGCCTGACACGTTTTGTAGTGGGGGGGGGGGGGGGGGGGGGAGTTGCAACCTGCGTGTTCCCCAATTAAATTCACTGGAGGATTGCTTTGGTTCCTCTGCTGCTTGTGCCAACACTTCCGCTCCCCAGAATCTCATCTTTTCTGCTTAAGAAGCCAGCTGAGGACAGCCAGCTGTGCCATGTGGGTTTTGTCCTGCCAGTCTGGGAGGGAGATTCCCAAAAGATGGACTGCCCATAAGCTGCCAGAGGTGGAGATCTGCTCTGGGATTGGGGATTGCAATGTGACCTCACCTCGTGGCGTTCATTTATTGGCACTTATGCACCCTGGTACTTACTTGCCTGGTCCTTGTCATTTGAAAGTAGCTTTCTTTAGTTACTTTAGTCATGACTGCACTGAGATTAGTGGCCTTGGCAGGAAGCTTCCCAGATGTTTTGGATCAGTTATAATGAATGCTCCAAAATATCCGACTGAATCCCTCTTACAAATAGAGCTTTCATCTTAGATTAGTATTATTCCGAGGAGTTTGTTCTGCGAGCTCCCAGTCCTGTAAATAACTGAAGTCATCTCTGGCTTTTGGCCATTTGATTTGATATCCTTGATAGCAGGGCAGTGCTCAATAGCAGAGGAGGCCAAATGAGCGTAACCAGTGAAGTATCTACACTCCCCAGCTCTCGCTGGTTCAGCCCCGCTGCACATCCACTGCCGCAGGTAACTGCTTCTCTGTCACGCGCTGCTCACGCTTTCCTCCCAGCAGAGTTCTCTCTGCGGCTGGCACACACGTCAAAGGAGCCCAAGAAGCTTGATTGTATTTCCAAGGCTTGCTGAGAGTCATTGTTTCAGTGGAAAAGAGACTTTTAAATCACCATTCTATGGAGGACTCAGAGGGGGATGTTTGAACAGGACCTTTGATTGTGGTGCTTAGAATGTTGTTATTTCCTCTCCAGAAGCAAGGGAAAATCAGGCATAGGAAGTAATTAACACAGAAGATATTTTATTTTATTCTGTGTACCTTTGCTGCTCTGTGCTGTAATTGGCCATTTTCTTCTTTAGCCGAGGAGGCAATCCATAGGATCAATGTTCTTCTGAGTTCTCACAACATCTCTGGATCTGTTGGATTCGCTTGTTCTGGCTGATACTGAATGAGCTTATTGGAGACAGATGAAAGAGTACAGGAACAAAGCAAACTCTATAGATATTTATACATCTACTCTGAAGAATTTGAGAGTTATGAGATAGGAAACACCACACGACGGTTTGCAAATGTGCAAAAACATTTTATCTTTCTTCTAACATATTTATTTCTGGAAGTTTGATAGCACACATGACCTTTGAGAGGGAAAATCATTCTCGATCAAAGGACATGCACAGTGGAACGTTACCAAAATGTTTATTTTGTGGCCATATCACCATCCTGATTAATGGAAATGTGTGTTATGTGTTGTGAGGGTTGCTAATGCCATTATAGTCCTTAACATGCTATTGAGGTTTCCTTGAACAGGAGTGTGAGAAGAAGTATGGCATGGGCACTTGGTGCTGTGTGGATGTGGCTCCTCTGCCACTTTCCCCTCCCTGGAGGTCAGCTGTGCTCCCCGGGGGCATGGGATGGGTGCTGTTCTGTGGGCACTGCTCTGGCCCGGGACACCGACACTTCTCCAGGCCTGCCCTGTGCCTGCCGATGCCTTCTCCTGACTCCAAAAGTCTTTTTTCGTATTTCACTTTACCACGTGAGGGTCATGGGAAGAAGCCGCCAGGGAGCTGGAATTTGGGTGTTGTACTGGAAGGTCTTAGAGCAGGGTGAGCCTAATATATGCAACGTGTTGTAAAATACCCTGGTGACATGTCTTGGTAATTTCCCCTCTGTTCCCCTGGTGCTCAGCTGTGAGTTTTGCAACTGTCAGGAGGGGGCCTCTGTCTGTGCGGCTGCGGGATGGGGTATCTGCGGTGGGCTGCCCTTGCTGCAGAGGGGACCCTGGTGGAGCAGTGAGCTCCTGGTCCCCAGCTCCATGCCAGAGGCAGGGGCCCAGTGAGCGCAGAGAGCTGGAGCTGCTGCTTTCACAGTGCCGATGTCCCGATGGGACACAGCTCTTGCTCCTGCTCAGCACTGACAACCATGGCAGCCTGCAAAGGTCTGGCATGATGGGGCCAGAAAGTGGTGACACCTGTCACCACGGGCAGCAAGGTTTCCCTGCAGCAGACAGGAGGGCTTCCCAGCTGCCAGTGACCTCCGGAGCCCGTGCTCTCTGGCATGCTGGTGTTGGAGGAAGAGGGAACAAATTGCATCCACCTGTCTGACTGGTGTCGGTGTGCGAGTTGGGAGTCACCAAGAGCACAAGCTCGCACTTTCGTCAGGTTGTTCCCGTCCTTGCCCACTGCCTCAGGGGGCTGGGTGATGGGGCAGTGGTGGCGTGGGCACCCATGGCTGTCCCCGTCTTGCCACCCAGCCATGGCTGCCCACATGAGCTGTGCATCACCCAGACCCACCTGCCCGCCTGTGCTGAGAGGTCTGGGTGTCCCTCTCCCCTGCTCTGAGTACGGCCGTACAGCAGCTACAGTGGGGCTGTGCTGAGAATTGAGGAAGTTTATAGCAAAAATAGGAAATCTGGCACTTCCTCAAGGAAAAAGAAAAGGTAAATTACTGTTTCATTCCAAGGGTTGTGTTTGTGAGAGCAGCTTCCAGCAAAGACTTGGTAATACAGCCAAGTGCTTATAAGGTTGCAGTTAAAAATTGTGTGAGGATTTTTTGCCCTGGTGACCAGCACACAGCTGCTGCTCCTGTTGGCGTGGAAAGGTCTGGGAGCACCGCAAGCGCTGCGGTATCTCACACCACCTTGGCCTCTCACCTGCAGCTCCTGCAGTGTAAGGATACAGTGGGGCATTGTCCCTGGTGCAGTGGTCAGTCGGGAGTTTGTTGCTCTTTTTCTTCCAGCCTCCCCTTCCCTCAGCAATGCCCTGCGGCCTCATTCAGAGAAGGACATTTCACCTCTTTCCTGGTGAGCGATGGTGTTTTACATTTTTGCTGTGGATAGATTGGCAGGGTGCTGGGCTTGCAACGCAGCCGAAAGGCTGGCGAGAGGGGTTGTTGCAGCCCCAAAGCCTGGCTTCCAGCTGTGATTAGAGCTGGTCACAGGCTTATAAAATAATTTAGGTTGGGAGGACTGCTCAAGGGCTGCTGGTCCTACCACGCACCCAGAGTGGAACCTGGTTCTGAACTAGATCCAGCTTCAAAACTGGATCATTGTTACCCAGAGTCCTGATTTTTCAGAAGAAGAACAAACGGGCAGCTCTGTTATGACTGGACCTACCAAGGTTTCCTATGGATTTTTACCTCTTGGCTGGTTGACTTGACTGCATAAAGAAGATGCGAGTCTGGGCATTACCGTTACAGCTTCGGGTCTTAGAAATGCATGGCCTTAAAAACACAGCAGTCTTTAAAAAGGAGTCTGAGGAGCTGTACAAGGCAGGGTCGGTGCTCACCCCGCTGCCGGCATGCTGACAATGCTCTGCAGCCATAATTACTCTGCAACAGGGATTGTTAATGGATGGTCACAAATGCAAGCCCCCCCCAGATGTGTATTTCTCAGGTGCCTTGTGCATTCAAAGGCATGTTCCCAGCTCTGATGCCTGCCCAGGCTGTAACCAGGATGTCTCTAGAGCTGCTGGTAACATCAAGCTGGGATATGTCTCTTTCTCCAGGAAAAGCTGCCAAGTCCTGCCATTTTCTACAGTGCTGGAAAAGGAGATTTTTGCTACACTACTGGGCCAACTACATGTTGTGGCTAGTTTTAGGTTTTTTTCTTCCAGAAGTGAGAACATGAAAAAACAAATCAGTCCCCTAATGCTGAAGGAGATCCCTGGAGGACTTGGCTGCCAGGGGCCTCTTGGAGCACCTGGACCTAGAGTGACCACTGTGGGGCAGCCACCTGGGGGTCTGTTGGGGTGGCAGTGCTTGGGGGGCTGGCAGGAGCCCCACTTTCTCTTCAACTTTCTAAAAGTGACACTTGACAGCAGAGCAGGGAGCACCCTCAGCACCGCTGAAACCATGGGGTGAGGGGCAGCAGCAGATGGGGTATTTTGGGCACAGCCATGGGCTGGCGTAGGGCTCTGTGTGCTGCAAACACAGCAGGGTCAAGCCACTTTCATGTTCCCAAGCTGGAATTCAGCTCTCTGACGCCTGAACCTGCATCTCCTCTGAGGACAACAGCACTGCCACCTTGGTGGTGCTTTGCTTTCCTGCTCCAGAACTCACTGCTCCTGGCTCACACTCCTATGGTGTTACTTTCCCAGGCTTTGTGTCCCCAGGCTCTGCCCTCACCCCAGCTCACACCTTCCTTCCCCGCCACCCCCTCCCTCCCTCCCGCCACCCTGGCACGGCTCGCGGGATGGCTGGGGATTTTTGGCTGCCGTGCCACACGAGCATTAGGCACGCCACACCTGAGTGCCTGCTGATAAAAGGTGTGGGTTTCGGGAGGATTTATTTACTGCTTCCTGCAACCTCACCCAAGGATTCCTGGTGGGAAACTCTGGGTTATTTGAAAGGCGGGAGTGGGGAATTAGAGCAGCCACACCAGCCCTGCACTTCCAGTGAGCTTGAGTGTTGCTGCTGATGCACACAACCTACAAACGCGCGCCACATTCCCATAGCTGTGCATGCAGCATGAACCTAACAGTTACAGCCAGGCAACCTGCAAACTCTCCTTTGTACTCTTTTCTTCTTAGGCTGCTTTTCTGGGCAGTTGCAGGGATTTCACTGCCGAAGCTCCATCCTGCTGTTCATCCCAAGTGCCTTCCCTGTAGCGTTGCTGTCCTGTCGCACCCTCCTCAGTGGTGTTTCTGCCCCTAACCTGGCAATGAAGTACATACTGGCTGCAGTGTTTCTGCACCATGTTTTTCCAGTCTGAACATCCCACTAGTGACCAGCCAAATCCAATTGCTCTTACCATTGCTCCTGTTTGGTAAAGCAGACCTGCCAGTGGAACGAGCCTGGCTCATTGTACCCACTGCTTCTCTTTAACAGCCATACACTCTGTTTTCCCATAAAATTGTGTGGGCTTGAGTAAGGTAAGTACGTTCCCCGTTAATTTTCTGGTTTCCATGCTGGATGTTTTTTCTGCAGAAGGCAACTTTTCAGCAAGATCAAAATAATTCAGTGTCTGTTTCTCAGGTTTTTCCTTGTTTGTTTTCACGCTAACTTTCAGACCTCTGTGAACAGTGAGCATTTGGGAACGTGGTGAACCACTAATTGATAGCTTTCCCCAGATAGGCTTGGAAAGTTTATGCAAAAAGAATAAAATAGAAACCCAAGCTCTGACTATAAACAATTCAGTCAAGGGAAGAGCTCCCGCGTGAAGCTCAGCTTCCTGGTCTGGAGCAAAAGCTGCTTTCCCCACCCTGCCAAGTTACTCCTGGTGCAGGGGCTTGCAACAGGGCTTTGCCACCACGTTTGAGGACACATCAAAGCAGGCACGAGTTATTAAGCACATTTATTTTCTCAAAACACCTTTCCAGAGGCTGTGAAATGTTCCACATCGGGAAGCAGACTTCTCTCTGGCACTGCAGAAATCTTTTACTGCTCGTCTGCAGCCAGGCAGGGAGGAAAACCAGGAGGGAATCGGGTCTGTTAAGTCATTTACAGGCAGATGTGCAAAGGTAACAGAAAAATACATTGCTAATCTTCACTTGATACAAAGGATTGTTTTTCTTCCAGGGTTGTAAAAGTAAATGAGAGTACTGGATGTTGGGAAAAGTGAAGTATTCTGCAGTTTTTGCTCCAAGGAAGGGACTAAACTTGAAGTTACAGACTGGTTTCTGCTGACCTGCTGCCACTTCAGTTGCTTCATCACCAGGAATGAAAACCCTGGTTTTCAGCTGGGAACCCTGAAGAAGGGCTATCAGATGGATGCCGTGCATGGACAAAGTGAACAAAACAACAGGGAAAGGACCTGTGGTGCCCAGTGACAGAACCAGAGGCAACAGGCACAAACTGGAACACAGGAGGTTCCCTCTGAACATCAGGAAACACTTCTTCACTGTGAGGGTGACCGAGCACTGGCCCAAGTTGCCCAGGGAGGCTGTGGAGTCTCCATCCTTAGGTATATTTAAGAGCCATCTGGGCAACTGGCTCAGGGCAGCCTGCTCTAGGTGCCCCTGCTTGAGCAGGAGGTTGGACCAGGTGACCTCCAGAGGTGCCTTCTAAACTCAACCCTCCTGTGATTCTGTGGTCACCCCCAGGACATGCTAATTTTACTTAGGCTTGAATGAAGTGAAAGTCTGGTGGAAAGATTAACTGCCACCTTTTTTTATGATGGATTCAGGACTAAGACTCCATGGAGGCTACAGATAAAGAATGAGGAAATTACATAAATTTTAGTAAGTATAAACATTAACTGCTGAACAGATAACTTCCAAAAATAGATCAGCTGGCCTGTGAGTCCCTGCAATCGAATAATGTCCTCTTCAGAGGGTCAATAAGAAGATCCATTTTTCTACTAGTATGGTCTGTCAATAGGGGAGGTTGTCGGGATGTAGATCAGTCCCCTTTCCTTCTGACTGGGAAAGGGGCAGCACCTGCCCCCATGAGGCAGGAGGAAGGAGTCAGCACCTGATGAGAGCTGTCCCACACCTACCCACAGGTCCGGCAAAAGGAAAACCTGCCTTCTTCCACCCCCAGGACAATGGTTTTTCCACACCAAAACCTATTCATCAATAATGTGCAGTGGCAGAGGCTACGATGACTTTCTAGTGGAAAGGAGGAGCCTGTGCCAGCGGGCATGCAGCCAGGCTCCTGGGCTGTGCTGAGCGTTCCACGCAGTTTCCCAGTGCCATGGATGACCTAAGCTCTCTGTCCGTCTCTTCAACCTCTCTTCCTTCCGCTGATAGGGTGCTAATCACTGCTGAGATTTTTCCAGTCGAGCATGGGATTGCGCCTTAGTCATCTGAGCAAGCCCCCTTCCTCCCTTTAAAGCTTTCCCATGCTTGATTCAACTTTGTATCAGTAGGAAATGACAAGTCATGTCACCTTTCTTCTTTCTGAGTGTTTCATACTACTTCACTCTACCTAGACGCACGGAGTCTGAGCGGGAAAGCACAATGAACTCATGAAGTATTACCAATAGGAAGTGACATTTTTCCTCCTTTTGTTCAGTGAATTCCCTACAGACTGCAGTTAAAATATTGGAGACATTTTATTTAAAGACAGGAAGGTTGTGTTCTCAACTTAGATACATTTCTGATTTAATTTTCTGTCTGACTGAAACCAAATCCAACCAGTCTGAACAATTTTCAAGTGAAGATCGTGAACTTATAAAAAAATCTTGAGAATTCAACCTTCAGTGAAGTGCTGGCTCTAAACCATGCTTTAATATCAGAAAAATGAGCACAGCGTTTCACTTAGGAAGTCAGTGTCCTCAGTATACATCAACTTCAAGAGTCTTATGAAAGCAGCCAATTTTGAGCTTGTGCTTCACGAATTTGCCAGCATGGGTAGCAGCAGAATTACATCTTGGGCAGGAATCTTCTGATGGTTCAATGGTGACCTTTTCCTTAACAGGGCACTGAAGGTCCTGAACGCAGATTCATTTTTGCTTTTATGTCCACTCTTCAGCAGTGCTCTTCCTCCTGAGGCTAGTGCTATCAGGTGGCTATGCACTCTGAAAAAGAAGCTGTAGGCTCCGAGAGGTACTGCAAAAAATCTCTGCTAGGCAAGGTGTGCCTGGCTACAGGTGCCATGACATTACCATCAACAGGACTGCTCCTAAGGAAACTAATTCTCAAACCCCGAAAATTTTCAATGAAATACCAGGCACTTCTTTGCAGCTTAGCTTCCAGACCTCCCAGTCCATATAGGGACACTTTTTTCACATCTCCTTGCTAAGTAATTGCCTCAGTTGGACTCAGGCAAGCAGAATTGAACCCCCTTGTAATCAGTATCACTGTTACTGGAGGAACAGGATTTATTAGGGAAAAGCTGGGTTAAGAAAACAGGAGAAAAGTCTTTAATTTTGCTTTGTCCTGCTTGCTCTATTAATAATGCTCATATTCCTCATCAATAGAACACGTTCTCACCTAACTTACGAGCTGCAACACAGCAACTGGTTACAAGCACCATGTCCTAATGCAGGTGTTTCTCCACGTTATGTTGCTTGAATATTTTTGTCCTCTTTTAATATTGCTTAACCTGCACATGACCACTGATCCCAAATTACAGTGAAAAGTAATAGAACATAACTTAAAACTATGAATGCCTGTAAACGTGCTTTTCACAGAATGATTTATAGACAGTCAAGGGTTTGAAACTCACCTTTTATTGCATATATTTCTTCTTACTTTACAAATAATTATATGCGCTGACACAAATGTTCCTTCATAGAAGGTACATTTCTTTTTTTAAAAAAAAGGGCTAGGGTATCATCCAAAATAAGCCATTTATTGTTCATTAATATAAAACGTAGTCATATCTCTAGGAGGTGTCATATCCAAACCACTGTTCATCCAAATTTCTTGTATGATCTGGTCCCTGCGCTCTATCCTTTCGGCCAGTTCCGCTGCTTCCGCAGAATTATAACCTGAGTAAGAAGGTCTGTAGAGTCCTGCCATCTCACCCTGGATGTCCGAAACAGAGGAATCCTCCTCCTCCTCCTCCTCATCTTCCTCATTTTCACTGTCCTCGTACGCTCCGTCACTTTCTGGCACCAACTGATCCTTCTTCCTGTGCAATTTCTGGAAGTCATTCGAGCACAACATGCGGATCACCAAAGCACACAGCATGAGGATTAATCCCACACAAACGCTGGACACAAACAGGAGAGCGGCTCTTTCAGGGTGATCTGAAATCAGAAAGCCAGTGCTTAAACACTTTACAAACTCTGCCAAAGCCTAGCTACAAAAAGAGCCAGCTGCCATTTCCGAAGTGCCCCACACTGTGCAGCCATAATAGTGGGGTGTGCCTGGGAGGACACCGGGGTGGGGGGAGGCTTTTTCTGTCATGCACTGAAGCCACCCTGCACTTGCAGTCTGAACGTTGCCTTCTTTGCCTCTTCTACTGTGCAAAAATACCAGTCTCTTAATAACATTACAAAATAACAACATTACCCCATCTTTTTATGAGCAGCTTGCTAGCATTCTCAGCCAGCTACCAGAAGCATACCCTTTTCTTTTCCAGCCACCCTGCCAAAACACGCCTTACCCTCATGAAGAGGGGGCATGGGAAGAGCAACTCAGGGCTCCGTGGAACCACGGCAGCATCTCCAGGCCAGGCGGGATAGGGAGCATTTTTCTTCCTTGACACAGTCTGAGATCACTTCTCAGTATAGCAACCAATGAGACAGATCTGGAAACGGCTTTCTCGAGGGTTTGTAAAACTCAACCCTGGCTGCTCAGGGTTGCCGGACAGTCTCAAGGGTGGTGAGGTCTGGGGCTGTGGGGAGGACAGCTGGGTGCCACAGCAGGCACAGTCCATCTCACTTTGTGCTGGCAGGGTAAGCTCTTGTAAAGGCAGTGGGGTGATGCTCAACAGCTGTGTGGTTCTTGCCATTTTCTAGAACAGCAGCAATCTCAGCTCCAGAACTGCTTCTCAGCATCAATCTTTGCTTGCTTCCGAAATTCATGACTTCTCCTGTGGTGTTAGAGATCTGGTGATCACGAATTTATTTGCCTTAGTGTTACTAAGTCACAAACCCTGCCATGTCCCGTACCAGAGATGGATGGGTTTGGGTTGGTTTTGGTTTTTTTTACTGTTTCTCAACGATCCTTGTATGTATGAAAACCAACATTTCCAAAAATGGATGTCTCCAGCAGTGCTCCCAGATCAGGACCAGGTTTTCAAAAATACTGAACAACTGACAGTCCCCATTGAAAATATCCATTAAAAAATATCTTGGCTGCAGTCTCTAAAAGAGTTTGGATCCTTCAAGATGGAAAATATTCTATAAATATCAATTATGCTGCAATTGTCCCATCCACAAGACTGTGATTATATTGTAATAATACTGTTACTATAAACATGGGATTACCAGCTGTGACCTTCTGAGGCGATCCTCCCTTTTCCCAAAATGCCACAGCCTCACACACCAAACAATCTTAGCCTCATTTTCCTACCTCTAATGTATGCAAATGTAGCCAAGAAGTCGCTAACAAAAATGTCTTTCTTTGGAAATCTTGATTCCTTTGGATCAAGGTCGATACCTGTGACATGAGGAAGGAAATCGAATTCAATCTTATTACAGATGATGAAGCTACTGAGCTGATACCAACCCAATAACTTTTGAACCAAGTCTGGCTAGAACACAGGCAGGACAGCACTGTGCCACAGGAAACTTATGGAACATTAGGTCAAACAATGTTTGATAAATAAAAACAACACTGAAGTATAAATAACAAAGTATTGAAAATATTGAACATCTAGAAAATGGCAACATTAGTTAAAAGAATCTATTATCAAGTGAAACCCCTTGCCTATTCCAATTAATCTTTCTGAAATAATTTATTTCCATTAAGCTTCACAGCTCTCAAATGGGCTTCCCAGCCCAAGCACTGCAGCACTCCCATTACTGACTGCAGCAAATACACATTAGCCACATGGTTAATCTGAGTTGCCTTTAAGAAGAGAAGGTGCTGGCATAACTCCTAACGTAACTCATAACCCTGAAACAACTGCACTTTCACTTTTACTCTTCCCATGGCTCAATCGACCTTAGAAGACAGGACACCGGTTATGGGTAGGTCTGGGGGGGTCACTTGTTTCACAGCGGTGCTGGGACAGCAGGACCATGCTCACACGAGTCCCGTTCTGCTCCTGGCCCACCGTGCTGCCCTCCGCTGTTCCAGCAGGGTCTCCATTACCTCGTCCCACTTTCCTCAGACCAAGCTTTGCCGTGGGAAAGTGTCCTATTTCAAAGACAAAGGAGAGCAGCAAACCATGTATTTTTGATGTTACGTACCATCGTTCTGTTTGACGGAAGACTTGCTATCAGTGGCCAGGGAGTTGACAGCCGCAAGGATAAATTTAGGAACTGAAAAGATGAAAGGCAAATTTTGTACTGTTAGTTTTAGAAACCAGATGCCCAGTTAATTACCAATCCTACTGCTAACCCTGTGTTTATTAACTGAGTTTCTGATGGTGGTATTGAAGGGATCAGAGCAGGTGGCTCCACGGCCCAGAGATCGGAGCAGGAGACTGCATCCACAGCCAGCGTGGGCAAGTGCCAGCCCTGACGGTGTGCAAGCCTGACCCCAGCGCTGCAGCCAGCCTGAGCTTCCTCGGTTGCCCACAGATGATCCCTCACAGCCAGAGGACAGGAGTATTTGCAGAGCTGGTGCATGGTGCAGCCACAGGCAGAGCTGTGCTGCTTATCCCCACCATCCCAGCCCCAGTCAGGGATGCTGCCACTGAGCTGCCTTGACTTTTAGCAACCTAGTAATACTCTAACCCTGACAGCTGGCAAATGCAGGGTCCTGCATACATGAGAGCCCCAGAAGGGCTGTGCTCAGTGACAAGTTGTCCTCCATCCACCATCACCCACAGGTCTGGTGCACCAGGAGGCAGGGCACCGAGATGCTGTGGCATGGGATGATGGTAAAGAGCATGCTGCTCATGGGGTTAGTGGTGGGCAGGAGGACAAGGAGGTGGAAAAAGGAATAAAGTAACTGGGAAGAAGACTGAAAGGAAAAGTGGGATGGGCAGGGAAGGGAGGAAAGGGCAAATGTGGCAGGCAGAGCAAACCTAAGGGATGGGATGCACAGGTAGAGAGCCAGTAATTTTCACCTAAAGATCAGTGAAACACCAAAAGGGACAGATAATACTGCCATTTCTTACTAGAAAGGGCAGCTCTGGACTTGTGGCTGGATTCACACATCAGCTCATGTGGAGCTCCAGGAACATCAACGCAGCTGCATACAGTGCAGGGACCTGGCCCCTTGTTTTCTGCCCCCCTGTTTTCCACCCCACAAGGTGTGTGTCAACCAGTGGACAGGAGACAAAATTGGCCTACAAATTCAGGACTAGGCTGCAGTCAGAAGCTAAACTGCATCTAGATACCATTTGTCAGTGAAGATGAATTCTCAGAGAAATGTTCAGAGACTTGTGTGACATTGCCTGCAAAGCCTCTGAGACAAATGGTTGCTGAGGAGGAAGGTACTCAATCTTCTCATTTCATTTTTTTCCTTTGACAACTTTTCACACTCTTCTTAAAATAATTAAAAGAGCTAAAAGCAGGTGCATTGTGCAGACACTGAGAGTTCACATATTCTGTGTTAGATGAATGGGCCCTTCAGATACCCAAACCTTGGCACCTGCTCCCTGTACTATGTGAAGGCAGATTGACTGATTTTTCAGACTGATGTGAAGGGGAAAAAAAGGGGAAGAAATTTCAGGTATGAAGCTCACCTCTGTCCCTCACAGAAACATTTGCCAGCAAGTAGTGTTAAAAAAAGTTAAACAGAACAGAGGAGACTAAGGTTTGGGGCTTAGCATAGTTTTCATTTGAAAAACAACTAAAAATAGCACTTGTTTCGAGCAACTTTTCTTTGTGTGTGGGCTCAAAGTCATAGCTGTTTCCTTTCCTGACGAAGGAATTTTTTTGGGACTCTTAGCTCCTGTTTGCAATAGAAGGCCAGCAGAGATAGGGGGGAATGAGCTCATTTCTATTTTGGCTTGTACCTCATCATAATTCTGAACTGTTTTCCAGTGGCAGAGTGTTTTTGCTGGTGCATGAGGCAGACAGTGAGTGGGTTGGTTAGTTTTCAGACTGCACTCTGAATTTGTAGGCTTGGCTGTTGTGAACAATGTGCACGTGTTATGAACAACATCCTGGAAAGATGCACCACCCCCAGTGCCTTTGTGTGACCTGAAGCTCCTGTCACATGGCCTGGTGCCGAGGCGGGGGCTCCTTCACCTGTGCTGATGTTCCTCCTGCTCCCTTCCCAGGGGGAACTTCCCAGGGCTTTGCTTGCTACAGGACTGAGTCCTTTCCCCATGTCTTCCCATCAAGTTTGAAATGCTATTTAATATGCCATTCAAGTATTTGTTGTAGGAGGATGCATAATTCAAAATGACATGGACAAAACCGCTCCTGACTGCTTAGTTTTCATTATGGCTTCATTTCAGACATGAGGACTTTAACTAGGATAGGCTGCACCAGGTCGCTGAACAGAATAACTGGTACTAGCACAAAGAATTTTTATCAAGATAATCATATCTATGCTACAACTTGTGCCAGCACTACTTTGTCAAGTAGGGTTGGAGTCAGTCACCTACCACAAGCTGCCAAAGGCAGCTCACGGACAGATTTTGAATGGCATCCAGGGAGTGCAGATACAACACAGGGCATCGGGAACTGTGCTGCCTGAAGTCCAGCCTCAACAAGAGTCAGGAGATGTCTGTCACCTCGTGCAGACACAAGATGATGCCGAGCAGGTCATCGGCGGCACTGAGACAGAGAAACCAGCACCTCCTGGCTCCTGCTAAGTTTTTACTATCAGGAATTAACTGCAAAAATAAAAATGCAGCCAGACACACTAGCCCTAAACAATCGCTGACCACTGAGGTGGGAAGCATGGGGTTTTTTCACATTCCTGACCATGATGGAAATACTTTCAAATGTGGCACAGCCCTCAGAGAACATGGTCTGCTCTGTTGTGCTCCTGTCACTTCAGAAGGCCTATTTACCTTAGCTTGGGAAGCACCAGGTTAGCAGGGATCTTCTAGTAAGGGGAAAGAATGTAAAATGTCATTCTGGAATATGCCCAAACTCTTTCCATGTTCACTAGATGATCTGTAAAATAATTAGACGTGCAAATCATTGGCTAATGCTTCAGATTGCACAGTTCAGTAGGATCTGGCAGAAGAAAGTCTTCACAATGTGCCAGCAACACACAAGAACACTATTTATTACCCATGTATTTTTGCAAAACCACTTCACTAAATAGCAGAATGCACAACATCACTGCAAAGAAGCATACGCTGGTTTTCTAGTACACAGATATGCAAGAAAGAACAATCTGTTATAATTATCCTTACTCCAATTAAAGAGAATTCCATTAACTCATTCATAAAGGTACTACAGCATGAAGGCAACAGCACAATAATACAAAGTATTAGTGCAAAAGGCAGATCTCCAGCTCTCTTCAACAATATCAGGCTGAATTACTGCAATGCCTCTCACCCAACAACTAGCTCACAGAGAGAGTGAAAATCTCTCGTGACAGCAAGGAAGCAGCCAGGGCTCATTTTCCTCTGATCTTCAGGTACACAGTGATCTGGTAATCAATCCTACATCGTTGTTCTCAAAAGCACGTCTCAGATAACCTGTGCCCTTTGACCACTACTCGCTAGAGATGCAGCAAAAGGACTCTATGATATGTCCCCATGGAGCTACTGCTGTGACTCCCCACAGACCAGAAAGAGCCAGAAAGGAGCAGGGCTGGCAGCTTTCCAAGCGGTGCACAGTAAGCAGGGTGGCAGCTTGCTGAAAAAGGTTTTACACATCCTTTGGTTGAAGCAGAGGCATGTGAGAGACAATCCCCCTGATCCTCACACTTCCATCCCACAGCTAGCCAGCAGCAGAAAGCAGAGGCTGAGGAAATCTGTTTGAGGCTTAGGAAAATCGCAGCCATTCCTAAAAGTGTGCATTACCAAAATAAGGTACTACACTGCAACCACTTTTCTCTCACCTCTATTGCTATTACACATTGCTGTCCCATGACCTTTGCTTTTGAGAAAAAGAATTGTGAGGAATCCTGCTTTCTCCTGATGTAAATATATTAAGTCTATGGTAAAGAATATAGCAAACTGTTCCCTCTTGTCTGAGGAATGCACTGAAGTAGGCTTCAGTCCTGCAAGGGATGTATAACCTCAAACCCTTACTTTTGGTGAGACTTTGCCCATGAGAATGGAAATCCCTTCGCAAGACTGAAGGCTGTAGGTGTGCTCCTGTAAATCAGAATTCAGGACAGAGCTTGTACACAGTGCTTCAGTTATGCTGGACTGCTTTACCTTCATCGATGGCAGGCAATGCCAGCTTAGCTTTCTTATCTCTGTTGCAGGTCAATTTTGTACAACAGACTCTTATTTTAATAGTATCTCTCAAAATATCAAAACACATACTTTCTGTTTTACTGTCAATTGCATTTTTATAGGAAAAAACCCCTTGATGCCTGAGTTTACATTAGATGAAGCTCTGCCCATGGGATTGTTCACGTATTATGGTTGTTCTTGTATGGCTATGTCACAAACTTCCTATGTTAAAAGGAAGGGGAGATTTAGGAAGCCTCTGTGTGGATGTGTGTGCATCTGTGTCTCCATATGTGTGCACCATTTGCCATTGTTTTGCTTTGCAAGCAGAACGAGGGCTTTAAAATGATGATGCATTTGCTCTTACCACATGCATAGCTGACGTTAAGGTATTTTGTCACTCCAGGCAGGCACGGACTTCCAAAATCCCGGCTAGTGACAATGATTTTGCATCTCTGCTTCCCGTAACACCTTTTTGATAAAACTTCTAGCGCCGTGTAAGACAAACAGTCTGAAAGAAAAAGACATACAATAAATATACAACACTGGTGTTATGAGAAATGACAGCTGCTACATGCATGACTAGAGATACAAATCTGCTATTGATTTCAGGCATGTTTGCCTAAGCAGGATTTCAGAATCTAATATTAAGATTTGCCAACGCAAGGAAGTCACCTGCAATGAAGATGTGCACTTGCAGCAAGCTAACTACCTCATGCCTACTTCCAGGTGCATACTAAGGTTGCAGTAAGATTCATATCACGCTCCAGACGAGGTGCCCAGTATAAGACCTCTACGTTCCCTTCCTGATGACTTGGAGAAAATAAGCACATCCAAGTAGTTCTCCAACTATTCCATCTGAAGATGCATGTGCAAATAAAGGGAGATGCAATGCTGTCTGCAGGTCTTTCTCTTGGTCCCCGGGTTATTGAGATGATTTGACCGGATGCCTAATTTCAGTTCAGGTCAGGTGAGACCAATTTTTGTGTCCACAGCTAGGGCTACAGTGAAGTTTGGTGTGTCAAAGGTAGCTTCTGATTTATTATGCTTGCTGCTAGTAGAAGCCATTCTGATGTGGCGAAGAGGTCAAAATGGACCCAGTATTTAACCAGGGAAACATTTGGCTGCTTCTTCCCATACCAAATTCAGGCTGTTCTAGTAAGACTGCTACTACAAGCCAATTTTGCATGCCTAAAGCAACCTCAACGGAATCTACACTGCACTGCCTTCATGCCCTAATTACATGAGGTAACACACATCATTTCCAAAGCAGCCTAAACTACCCCTGACTTTGTGCAGATGAAGACAGTCCAGATTGCTGAACCTCTCCCTGTGCACTAAGCAAGAAGCGTGCACCGTGCCTGAAAACCTGCTGTGCAAACATCTACACTTGGAGTTGGGATTTCTTTATACAAGACTTACCTCATCTACCACAATTTATAAAAGAATAAAACGCAATTAGCAGGATTTTGCACTGAAGCTGAAAGTATTTGAGTGGGAAAGTGTGTGTGTCAGACAAACTTTAAAAAAAAGAATGTCTCTAGATGTGATTATTCCTGCACATCCACATGTGCTAAGCTTCAACCCACAAAGCAAGAATATCCCTTAGTTTTGGCTTCTAAACAGAAAGTATGCAGAAATGACAAATCTGGAGTAAGTAATACTTTTCTGAAGCTGTGTGCTTCCAGTCAGCATTACCTCATTTGTTTTGTGACTTTCTGTGGATGATAGGTATTTCTCACTCAAGGCCTCTGAGGCAGGGACACTCTAGAGGTCTGAAAACATATTTCTCTGGCATTAAAACAGTCCTTCTTCCTATAATAAAACTCAGACAAGGATGGCATCCTGTCACCTTCCAACTGCTGAAGCTCATTTGTGCCTCTTTAGAGGAAGAAGAAAGAGTGCTTGCAAAGAAACTTCAAAGGTTTCCCAAATTGGTCTTCTTTGAAAAGAAAGAGGAGGTATGAGACTGAAGTTCTTGACAAAGAAGATTGACATTTAATATGAAAATAGGGCAGATTTGTGATTTTTAGAGTTAATCCTCTGACACCAGCACTAAATAAGTCATATACTTGAGTGGAGCCATCAGGAGATACTGGGCTGATCTGTTTGTTTGGCAAAAGGCTCACAGGTTACCTTTGGACACGGATTTCCAGGAGAGCAACACTTCTTTTGTCTTTTCAGAGAAGTAAATTCCTAATGCCCATGTGTCCTGGGAGGCTGCTGACCAGGCACGGAAGGCTGACCTAAACTGTTGGGTAGTCCTGATTAAGTAACTCGGACATTTTAGTCTCCCTCCCTGGCGATTTTAGATGAGTGAAGATGTATTTGGGTGGACATTTTAGGCAGCCAAGTAGCTTATTTTGGCAAGTACAAAAACAACTGAAGACTATCAGGAGGAATTATCAGATGATTCATAAATTAATGGATTGAGAGCACAACAGCAATCTGGCAAATTGAAGCTCATTTTCTACAAAATTTCCTGCCCTGGGAGCTACTCACAGTGGCTTAAAAAAAAAAAGGAGGCTCTTGTGCTGATGGTTTTCTACAAATTCGGTGATACAGCGGATACATGTTTCATTTTGCCTTTGGTAGATGTTTGCTCATGTTTCTGTGGGAGTTAATAGCTCCTTACCATCTATATTCATGTTGGATTTGGTTCCTCTACCTGACGATCCAGTCATCATATGCCTGCGGGCTCTTGGCAGGCCAGTTTTTGGAGAACTTCCCAAGGCTTGCCTGGTGTCGCAGGTGAGTAAATGCAAACCAAGGCTGGCTTGCTTTTGCAGGACAGCACAGAAGTTAACTGGAAAGATCTGTAACAAAAAATCCCCTATTCAACAGCTTCCTGTCATCTAATAAGATCTTGGCTTTTAGCGATTCAGCCAAAAAATATTCAGCTTTTTTCTCTCTGGTTTATGTGCGTCCTTGATATCTTCCCACTCGCTCTCCCAGCAGCTATGATGCCTGCTGACCAATGAGTTCAGCTTAGAGGAATTCTGTACTTAGTACTGAAAGCCACTTTTTCAATGTCTGCAGCTTCACCTGTGCGATCTCCCACAAGCAGACATTACAGAACTGTATCTGCACTGAAGTCAGAGGAATCAGTGTGTGCTGAAGGGATGTTCAAGCTAGTTTCAACCAAACTTGCTTGGGGTCTAATAGCAATCCAGCTGCAGCAACGCAGAGATCGCACTAGGAATAATTTATTCTCCTTCTGGTCAAACACCTTATTGCAGTGTCTGAATGAGCAGAGGATTCAGTCAGTGCTGCACTTTGAGTAAATGAATGAATGGTCCCAAAGAAATCACCGGGGAGGAGATAAATATGCAATGTGTCTTCTTTCTGAATATCTAAGTGATGTTTGAGCCACACATACGTTTATGGGGCTTGCTACTATACGATTAAAATAAACTGTCTCTTGAAAGGCTGTTTCCTGGCACTGTAGAAGGCTGGTGGCATCCATCAACAGTGGCAGAAAAGGCAGTGATGTGTGGCTGGGAAAACATTCCATTCTTCATGCCTTTCTCCCAAAGTTGCCTGCTACACACCAAGACTGTTGGTGGATCTTCTGAAACAGACGCTTACATGGATGGCATGGAGACACGGGTGTCAAGAAGAGGTTCTTAATGCAGTAATAAACTATCAAATCTGACTGCAGCTATTTAACAGTTAGAGTAGAAAGCCTTGTTTCTGGAGGAAAGGCTCTTTCAGATCCCTAATTAGCTTTGTTTAGGAAAGTTTTGGCATGCAAATGACATGCCATAAATCATGTGGGCTTTAATGAGAAGCAATTTGTCTTCTGGTTTCTTAAAGCTTCTCTCAATTCAGACAGGAAAAGCTTTCCCTCCCTTTCTTTCCATCCTGCCACAAGACCTGCAGGTGATGGAGCAGCCAGAGCTGGCCTGAGCATCTTGTGCCAAGCTCTGGCAACAGTGTCCTGTCACACCCCCTCCACTCACTGCCGCCTTCTCCCACATCACTATGCACAGGATGAGCCTCAAGACATGGTGGGTAGGGGATGGTAGATCCGCATGACATAAAAAGTAACGTGCTGGTGAAGGGCCAGGGCACCCAAAAAAGCAACCCCTCCATGATTTGTCACTCCAATACCAGAGCCCAGCTGCTTCTTGCTTTCATCCCAAACTGCTGCCTTACAGTGCTTTATGCTTTCTGGGCTGTGCCTACCCGCAGAAGAATGAGGAGCTTGCTTTTAAAATCAATTGAAAGCAAAGATTTCACACTACCAAATCAAGATGGCTTGTGCTTTGTGGAGCCCAACTATCAGCTCTGGGGATAAGGACTGACAAGGGGAAACTATGGAGTTTGGAGAAAGCTAAGGCTGCAGACGCCTATAGAAAGTTACCATAATAATATGGTAATTTATGCAAGAGCATGGCACACAGGGTCCTTCCTATGCATCAGAAAAGGGCCATTTGAACCTCCGAATCTAGGAAAAACACACAATATGATCAAGCAGCATTTATACGAAAAGTTGCTGATACCTTTATATTCCAGGTCCAAGTAACAAGTTCTAGGTCCAGTAAACAAGGCAGTATGATACACTAAAAATACTACTTATTGCAGCATAGGCCATTCCTTAGAAATTACTACAGCACCAAGGCTTTCTGAAAAGCTGCACCGTCTCTCTCCCTCTCACTGTAGTGCCTGTTGTGAGGCCCTTGTAGCCTGCATGAGATTAGCCCACTGCTTGGTTTTATTTACAAGCAGCTCTGAGTTCACAATTCAGTCTGTGAGTGTTTTGCACAAAACCCCGCCCCTGGTCTTTCTCTGCTTCTTGTACATGCATATGCACAGAGTGGGGGATCCATCTGCCAGCACAAACACCGAACGCAAGAGACAAGTGGAGCCCCACACCCGCTGGTGGAGCAGGAACCAGACTCCCTCTGCTCAAATGCTTATTGCTTTGTTTTGCACCATTTGGGTCTGCACAAACACAGGCAGGAGATCCTTGGCTTATTTTAGACTTGAGTGCAATGTGTACTTTTCCAAACAGGTCAAAAATCTAAGCTAGAAAAACCTATACACAAGAAAACTTCAAAACTGCTAGTAAAGAGAACAATGGATGAGGTGATGCACATCTGAGCGTGCCTCAAGCAACTTCAAACAGCTGCTCAGCAAAATGTAACCTTCCTCATTCATCTCAGAAGAAAGCTAACTGGACTAAAAATGATGGCTGCTCTTTTCCTTCCAAACAACCACTCCTTATCCTGCTTTGGGGGGTTTTGTCTTGAGAAGGTGTGCTGGGGCCAAGGAGTGGAATGGCTCCTACTGGCAACTTCTGGGGCCCAAAACACCTACTAAGCTTCCCAGTTTCATCAGGCTGACAAGGAACCTTTCATATCTGATGTCTGCACACAGTCAGAGTTGACTGAAGGATTTTTGTGGTGGGAGTAAAATTGAACAATTTTATCCTTGTTTTGCACCCATAAAATTCAGTTGACCATTGTCAAAGTGGCAAGGCACTAGTGGCAGAAGCTGCAAAGGGAGATGTGAACCTATCCCATGTCCCTGCGCCCCAGTCCTGCTACAGAACAGTGCCTCTGCATCTGCCTCACTCACATCATCCCTCTGCCTCCACAGCTGGAGCACATCTGCTCTTTCATGGCATCTCTGTAAGATGTCCTATGCTGTGTTACTAAAGTAACTGCTCTGCAGCTTCAGGTTTCTTCCATTCAGGAGCCTGCCCCATGCTTGACTGTCCACAGGGCTTGTGCTTGAAATCAGCCCCATAGTCAGCTAGCAAGTATGTGCTAAGCAGATGATGGTCAGGAATAGAAGGGCATACCCAGGCCTTGAACCAGTGGTACCTGCAGCCTAAAAAGAACTTTCTCACCTTCTCAGTAACAGCTCTGAGCTAGAAGCTCTTGCTTCTTCCCCAGCAGAGGACTAGGCTCAGTGTTTCTGCTAATTGACTAAGTGCTCCTTTAAGTGTCTGTACTTCAATATCCAGCATTTTCTAAATTTTGGCCAACTTACATTGTGTTTTATGGCACCTAGAAGTCTATAGCTAGCACAAACCTAGTAACTTTGGTGTGTAAGCATTTCCAGAGCTGCCTATAGCCATTTGTACTTTTACTTCATTTACATCTGCTCTCAAGAGACTTATACGAGGCACTGGCTCACCCTAGAAGGAGTATATAACCCTTAACAAGAGAAAGAAACCAAAAGCTTTTCAATCACTGTTAGTAAACAGGAGATGAAGGCCCTTCGAATTGTCCACAAACTGACACAGAGAGAAGAAAAAGATAAAAAAAAAGAGGAATCACAGCATCACAAAATACTGTTATATAACAAAATCGTGATGCCCTGTTGGGCTGGAAAGAACCTACAGGATTTTGGAAATCTCTCTTTCTTGCCTTGCTAACACTCCTTCTTATTAGCTGAATGCCATTTCACTGGGAAGAGGGGATTAGGACAAAACCCAGCCTCATGATATGTCATGCCACGGTACAAGCTGTGATGAGAATGCCTGAATTCTCCACCTTTTGTCCCTACCTCTCAAAAGTGGGAACAAGTGAAAGAAAGGGCTGTGCTGGAAAGGACCCCCTTCCAGCAATGAAGATACGCAGTGCAGGGCTCTGCTGGTCATTAGTGCTCGAGTGCACATCCAGGTGAGATTTCTGGGAAGGACGTTTCAGTGTTCTAGCCTGCAACTTGCAGCTAGAGGCAACCCACTACCAAACTTTCTTTCAAGTACTTTCATGTATTAACAAGAGTAATATATGATTTGTGAAGTGTTTGTTGATCTGAATCTTCCTTGTACTCTCTGTGGTAACCTGCCTTGGCACAACCCTTTAACTTGTTTTGGCCAATAAATTTTATCTTTCCTCATGAACATGTTAGTACAAATATAAAAGATATAATGTGTCAGAAAAGACAACAACTCACACAGGAACAAACTGCCACAGTTTCCTGCATTGGTGCTGGGCACAATAGATTCCTCTAAGCAGAACCATCTGCCATAAAACTACACCCAAAAAAGTTTTACTTCTGCTTGTGACGTTTTTGGTAATCTTGGTAAAACAGGGAAGTTACTTTCTATAAATTCTGCACAGTCTTAACAGTGCCAGTGATTTGAACAGCTGCAGAAGCAGGACGCTGCTTGGAGTTTTTTTATTTTCCTGCAATGATCTGGACATCTTATAACAGAAATAAGACCAGAGACATGAAAAAATACCATATTTCAAGTTTGATGGTGAAAGTGATAAAAAACTGGGAAAATGTTTTATAGTGATCTTATCTGGAAACTTCACATTCCTTGGCAAATCCTCCCCCAAACCATACTGAACAAGATGAGTTGTTCTAATGGCAGCTTTTTGTTTCTGGTTATTTTTATTAAAAGCAAGAGACATTTTTAAATGAAAGGTGCAAGTTACACACAGAATTAGGTATCACTTGGAGTGATGTCTTATCAGATATGGTACACATTAGAGAGTTTCTTGTAATCAGTCATTCAAATCTTTACCCAGATTCAAATATTCTCTTTATCTGAATCAGAACAGGGACTTGAAGTTATGTTTCCCATAACCCATCCTGTGTGGGCTTTTCAGTTGGCTTTGTCATGTGCTAAAGCTGTTCCATTGCCTAGGGAAAGTAAGACTTAACCAGACCAGAGGACAACCCTACTGTAAAGGCTTTACCTAGCAGGGATGATACCATGATGCCATTGCTTTTCTTCCTCTTCTGTATTGAAAATAGCACCTAATTTACATCATCAAACTGGCTCAGAAAACTAGTTCCAAGAAGATGCAGTCACGCTAAACGTTGAGCTGAGGCTTAGGATGCTACAAGTGCTCCAAGGCCATGCACCCATACCAGAGATGGATTTATATACTCTATTTCCTATATGGAGAAGAGCCTTTGTGCTAAAGAAAAGTTATGTTTTCATAAGCAAAGCTCTGAAAATCTGCCAGCTAATTTGATAGGCTGTTCACAGAAAAGCAATAGTTCAGAATACACCTGTCTCAGTCCAAAGCTGCTGCTTGTCATTAACTGCTTATCGGCTACACAACATGCAACGTGAGCTCACCAAAATCTAGGTAACTATCTAATCAATTCAACACCCAATACTCCTATCAGGACCATATCAAGTATGGATAGATGCAAAACTCTTGAAATCAACAGAGATTTCCTATACTTGTCATTAGGACCTACAGATGACTTCTCATAGGACTAAAGAAACACCTCACATCTTCCCTGTGATGCAGTGAAAGGAACCGAAAGGCTCAAGCACTGCCTTTAGGTTGAGATGCACAAACGTGAGTAGAAAATACAACAGATTTAGCTTTTGGTTCAAACATTTACGTGTATGTGGGCTCTGATTCAGGAATGAAGTAAGTTTTTTAAATTGTCTCAAATTGTTAAAATCATGTTAACATTCAAATTACCATTTCTTTCTCTAAGAGAAAGGTACACAGCCACTTAAAAAGTCTAATCATGCACCCACTCATATCTGTATGTGCATAAATAACCATTTCAAAAAGATTTAAGCTCAAGATGGACAGATCTGGAGTCAATTGGATTTGACTCCTAAGTGCTAAGTCTTTTGTGATAACTGAGTGTGTATTCCCAAGACACATAGGTCCTTTTGAAAACTATACTCACTGCAGAGGGTTACGGGTGCCATGCAGGAAGAGGCCAAGCAGTTTCATTAAGTAATGGAAAATCTATACAAGGATCTACCTTTTATAGATCTACCTTGTGTTGTCTCAGGTTTTATGTTCTCTCCTATTACCACAGTTTTAGATTGCTTTATAGAACACAAAACCAGGCTGCTGCTCAAGAAGTCCTTGTATGCAGGGGGCCACCACAGCAAGTTTGTTGCTGTTGCAAATTCTTTCTCTATTTATACTGGGAAACTTTATCCAGTAAGAAGGGTTTGCAGTATTCTGATCTGCGAACTGTTATGCTGACATTAGAAGCAAGTGATTTCCAGAGGTGAATGAAGTGCAAGAAATAAGTACGATGGCAGCCTTTCTCGATCAGCTGAGCTACGTCTGCTCTGCTCTGTGTCACACACTAACGCCACCACCACGAAGCATGTATGGGTCTGTCAGAAAACTGCTAAAATGTTTCCTCCAGATAGGCAGAGCTAAAGTCTGTGTGAAGGACCACACAAGATAGCCAGTGTGAAACACAGACCCGGCAATTTAAAATAGATTCTTGTCCAAAAACGGATTACAATTTTCAGCCAATAAATTTTTCATAATATCTATGCAACTAAATAGAAACATTGGCTTGTAGACAAATGGCTTTTAAGACTAATTATTGATCTCTTCTTGATGTTCAGAGATGCTTCTTATAAATTTTACTTGTAGCACGTTTCTTAGGAGTAAAGTTCAGCCTTTGCACTGGGCTGGATCAGGCATGTAAGTCCTTTCCTGTGTGGTATTAAGGGATATGAACAGCACACTTATCTTGCACTGGCCTTCTCCACGGCATGAAAATTTACCTTCACACTTTCAGTATCAACCACTGAACATATCTTCATACAAGCATCAAGCACCCTCACAACCACATGCTACTATAAATTTAGATATTTAGCAATAAAAAGTGAGTCATAAATCATTAATTGTACACCAGCTGAGACTAGACAGTGAAGTCAATGGCTGGCTATCAATACAGACCATACAAATACTTATGATGCTTTGTCTTCTTTTACCTATTCAAAAGTGAATGGTCTGTGCCTGAAAGTGTTCACAGTCTGACCAAAGTAATATTAATATTACAGTAACATTAACATGTTGTTTATATATTAATCACTAATATAGATTTATTATTATTATACATTAATATATCTATCAGGATGCACCTGCACTAGTAAATCAGCAGTGAGAGGGCAGGTTTCTGGCACTGCAATGCAGTGTTCCACTCTGATAAGGATGGCCCCTGCACTTGTCTGGCCTGAGCCAGCAGCATCCTCCCAACAACTCCCCATCACAGCTGAGGAGCTAGCACAGGTCAGGGAGCAGCTGCAAGAAGCAGTTTGCATGCAGTCATCCTGCTTTAGAAGGTAAGAGTTTAGTACTATATACACAGGACATTCCTGCCTGCTGGACAGACAGAAGTCACCAGCACGTACTACCTCAGCCTTGGAGTCTGGTCATACAACAGCATCTAAAGCAATGAACCCTGACCTACGGACCTTATCCTTACAGCCTGCATTTAAGGCAAAGAAGAGCTGGCAGAAACAGACATTAGAGAAGATGGTAACAGTAAGACAAGGTGTTGTGACACCTGGGTTGCCTAATGATTGTCAGAAGTTGGAGGAAGAAGAGAGGCAAACAACTGATAGCATACATCACCTAAGTTAAGATGGCCAACAGAACTAGAGTTTCTGGTGTTGAGGACTGATTAAGCATATGAAAGTTTACTAATTTGCTGCACTTCTTACTCTATGCTTCTCCCTCACACTGGGCAATTTGTTTGAGTTTCAGAAGTAAACTCTCTTGTATTTCAGTCACTGGTGCTTTCAAAATGCCACTGCACTTGCACCTGAAGTTTCGTCTCCGCCTGTTTCCCCTCTTGTTTGTGCACCTGCTTAGAGAAGGTCTACCAACAGTGTAAAAACATACCGAAGGGGGGGACACGCTCCACTCCTGTCGAGCAGATGTTCTCCTCATGTGCCCGTCTGCCGTAGGTGGCAGAGTAGATGATAAGGAATTTGGATTCCTGACAGTGGAGTTTCAATTCCTGGTTTTCACATGCTGATTTGGTTTTGTATTCAGCTAAAACAGAAGCAAATAACAATACAGTAGCATGAGGCAATTTACTTGGCTGGACTGTTAATAGCAAATAGCAGCACAACAGAAAACAGCTTTTCTGCAAGTTCTGTTGTGAGTGATATGTGGCACTATTACAACCAGAGACAAAGCCAACAGCAAAGCAGAGTGTTTCCTCCAACTGAATTGCTCCCATATGACTACATAAAACCCCCATATGACTAGATAAAACATTCCTTTTTGAAAGGAACTGAAAATTTAACTTTTGCCAATCTCCCCTCCCAGTGGAACAGCCACTCCCCTTCTCGCCTGATTTCCTGGCTTGCTTTCCACTGCTGCTCAGTGGGAGAAGCCTCCTCCTTCCCTTTTGTCTCTCCCCCGGGACAATGTTGCACCCTACGCCTACTTCAGATGCCTGCCTGAGTGCTGAGAGCCTCCAACCACTCATCAATCATGGGGATGGCTGGCATCACCCAGTGCCACCGCACACAGCACTGAGCGAGCACTGAAGAATGGGAGGCACAAAGGCATGGGCATGGGCTGCACATCCCAAGCCAGACGGTGCTCTCAGCTGTATTTGCATGGCTCCACCAAGGTCAGTGGGTTTCCCTGGGCGTCACTATCCAGTAAGGGCTCATTTGAAAGTTTTGCTGACAAAGTGAATGTGAATCAGGAGCCTGAGGAAAATACATGCCCTCCCTCTCTCAGCTGGCACAGGCACACTGGCAGTGCTCTCAGCACAGAGGTGGGGAAGCCAGTGAGATCGTCTTCCAGACAGCGTGGTTTATCCCTCCTAGGGAACTGGTTATAATCTGCCATCCGGCCAAGGAGGTCTCTTGCTGACCTAAGCAGCTGCTCTGCTTGCAGGATTTTACCTCTCAAGTCTTCCTAGTCTTGGTATGGTGACAAACATTTTTAGTGCAGATAAGGCCAGGGAGAAGAGTTTATTCTGCTCCGTTTTTTTGTCTTTCAAAGATGTGAAAACAGGAAAAAGGAGGTTCCTGAACTGAGCAGGAGAAAAGGGAAACCTTATTGTTACTGAATGCTATCCCTGTGAGTGGAGTGTGGGTGTTGGTGCTAGGGGAACTGGAGAGAGAAAAAGCTCCTACCTATTCAATAAAGAAAACATTATTGTTTCATTTCGAATAGAACAGATTTTTAAAAATGTGTTAATGTTCTTGGAAATAATCCACTTTCTTCCACTTGAACTGATCAGCAGTCACAAGTTTAAGTCTAAAAAGAGTGATTTTAAAAAAATACTTGACCTGCTGCAGATGTTACTTCTGCAGAAGCACCTGCCATACCATACACCCATGAGGATTGTGCCAAGAAAACAGAGGCTCTGACCCAGGGGTTGACAGCCTAAAGCTGGGCTCTGTGTCTGTATGGCTGTGCTCCATGGTTGCTGGAGAGGCCATGAAGTACAGACACAAACCCGCAAGTGGTGTAAGACAAGGGATCTCTGCTGTATCTGCAGAGATACAGCAACCATATTTCTAAATACATTAACAACTAAGGGATTCGGGCAATTGCTTCAGTGACCACTTGAAGGCAAGGAGACTGTAAAATATACTTGAAGTTATACTCAAGGGATTCCCTGAGTAAGGGTTTTCTATAGCCAAGCCTATTAGTATCTTACCTACAATTATAGATTTCCTGTCACGTGAAATCATGTAATTTGCACTGGAACTGGACTGTTCCTCCAGTCTGAAGGCAGCACTTGCTGTTAAACACACTTCTGACCAGAAGTGAAAATATTACATAAAGTAGCTCATTTCCAGTGGGAAAAATATTAAGCAGCTTATAAAAGTAACAAACAAGATCTCAATCCACTTTTGATTAGTAAAAAGATATTTTTAATGGCACAGACACAGTCCATCTATTATTAATCATTCAGTAATTGTAAAATGTAAAAAAAAAAATCTTTAAACTATAAGATAATAAAACAGATCATAAAAATGCTGAACTTCAGACATTTTTTCCCCTTGCTGATTGGCCCAGTAAGAACTCCCTGGGAGTTCTTCTGTCACTGCTTTGCCAAGGGTAACACCTACCTGCTCCATTCCCGTATCTCTGCTCTGACTTCAATACCATAAACTGGCCCTTCAGCTTGCTTGCCATCCCTGTTCCTATGCCACCACTGATGACTATCTTAATGCTCTGATTGAAGAAAATCACTTTTGTGCTTTCTCCTTTAGTTGTAGGATGATATTTCCAAGTTGGCTGGTGAACCCACCCATAAATCATCATTCAACTGTTTTCTTTGGGACCAATTTCAGCCACACTGAGGATTAGCTGCCAAAAAAAGCAGAGCCCCCGGGCTACTGAGGCTTGTTCTCATATGCAACAGCAACAAGAAAAACAATTAAAAACACCAATAAATGAAACCTCGTGATGATTGTCTTAATCTTTTTTTATACTTTTCTCATGTTTACAAAGTGTATTCTCTTTGAGGCAGGATTTGTCCCTCTACACCTCAATGACAATTACCTGCGTAGAATACAAGTGATGCTACAATGAAATTCTGTAAGGAAGTTTGCCACACGTGTATCCTCCAGCCTTTGTTCTATAAACGGGAGGCAGTAACAGAGGATCTTTGGAAGCTTTGGTCCTACCTCCTTAAAAGTTTTTGCATATTCCTCATTATGCTATCTTCATCATTCAGCTTCTTAGCCCAAGCATCTGATTTGCTGTGCAGGTCTATTTTTCTAATGTGACATTATCATTGCCATCTCTTTAAAAATAATTCCCAAAACATTTTTCCTTGCTAGTCTAATATCTGACACCCGACTCTACCCTGCTACACTAGTCATTAAACTGGCAGCAAGCACACTAAAGTTGTAAACACAACGGAGAGCTAAGGTAAAGCAAAAAAACCCCAATTTGCTATTAATCTAAGACTCTTAAAACTTCACATGGATTTATGTAAAGCCTTGTGCGGTGGCATTTTAACCAAAACAAACAACAAAACACACACAAAACCACATTTGTCTGGTGTGGATTACTTACTAGGTTTGCATTTAAAGGACACAAGGAGGAATTTAGTGGTCCCTGGACACAGATCAGGTCCGAAAACCCGACTATTGACAAGGAGTTGGCAGGATCTCAGGTTTTGGCATTCATCCAGCACTTTCTAGAACAACGGGCAAAAAGGATAGGCTTGAAAACAAGGTATGAAGCTATACAGCAATGAGAACACTTTGTTCTATACAGGAGAGAAGTAATTCCTTCACAACTTCTTGGCTATAAACATGTAAGAAACAACTGTATCACTGGATTTAAGCCACATCTTTAACTGGACTTTGAGTCATGGCCAAGTTTATAGGAACACATTCATCACAGTGATGCCCGTGGCAAATTAGGATGTTACCAATTTGCTGTTGTGTGTCACTTTTCCCTCTGCCCCCAACCTCTCGGCCAGATCTCCCTGGGTGCCACCACAGCCTCAGTGATGTCTGGGACTCGGTGCAGAGCCCAGAGCAATTGGGAACACACTCAGCCCCCAGCCTCCTCACTGACGTGCGTGAGGCACTCACATACTCCTGACAGCATACCTGGGAGTGCAACATCCAGGTAAAGCGTGGTAACTCAAAAAGATGTCTTTTTAACCATTTCATCTCAATCCACTGAAGTTTACCTGATCATGCTCTGTAATATCTTCACTTGAAAGAGTTCTAATGAGTAAATGTGCCTAGTGACACTTAAGAACAGCCCTCTCCTTAAGCCATACATAGGACTTCCTGCTTAAAGGGGCAGTTACTTCTTGCTTGCAGTTACACACATTATCAGATATTTACTTGACTTGCCACTTAAGCCAATTCCAGCCTGCTTGTCCTTTTTTTTTTTATTATTTTTTTTAATGTTTTAATGGTCTTCTAAGGCCGTATCTACCCCAGATTTTTTGGCCCAGCAATACATCCTCGTTCTTACTGTACTGTTTCACTGGGAGTGGAAACAGAAGGAAGATAACAAATAAGTCTGAAAAGTTATGTGCAAAGGGGTCATGCGGGCCCTCTCCAAGTTCAGCAAAAGGACTGAGTACTCCTAGGGCTCACACTGGTGTTCCAAATTCAACAGTGGTTTTGGAGCTGTAGCTATAGAAATATGAAGGCATTGCCCAGGATTAATCTGGGCAGTTTTTAACACAACTCACAAGCCAAAGCACTGAAAAAAAAAAATTAAATGCAGCAGTGTACTTATGAAATTCCTATTCACCTCCAAAGCCCAGTTCAGAGGGAGCTTTCTATACACTGTTTTTGGATAGTCTGCATTTTTGTGCCCAGGATTCATGATGTTTAAAATCACAGCAGGCTGCAATAAGGAAGGTGCTGTCTCTGCGTCACCCCACTCTTAACAGGAGTAACTGTAAGGTACCACTCTCTGATAGTTCTAGGTACTCCTGTAAAATTCCTATGGGAATTGTTGTCTTATTTCTTATCAGAAGGGGTCTCAGTAGAGGCCAAATCAGAAATTTACCACTGTGACAGCACAAGCTGCGCTCTTGTTTTCAGGCTGGGAGAGTTGGCAGTGGCTGAATCTCCCCTGTCATCCCTGGAAGGCATCCCTCCCAGGCAGAAATTATACACATTGGCAGTGCATTGCAGCAATCCTACAACGCTCTTGCCTTTCTGTTCCCATTGGTAGAAGAAGAGGACTTGCATCCAACACTTTCTGAGCATTAAGTGCACTCTAAAGAGTTTAAAAGGCAAGGAAAAGCACAGCAGACTTCATTTTATCAGTCAATTCTTCTTTTACAGAGCTGCAAGTCAAACAAATAACTCCTTAATTGGGATGGTTCTGGAACAGGCCACTGAAACACAGTTACATCGTTAGCAAGTGGAGATAGTGGTAACCTGCCGAGTCACCTTCTGTTTGCACCTGTGCTGAATCATCTCCCGTGCATCTGTTTGTATTTTCTCCTACTTAATGCAAACAGCAGTCACATTTTCCACTATGTTGCTGTGCAAAAACACTCAACCACAAAAGCAAACAATGATACTCATAACGAGCTAGAGCTGGGCTGTCAGTATCTTGAGAGAGATGCGACTTTGCAGTGATCCTTTTCATAGGAGGTTGCTGTAAAAAATGCCTGTTATGCTTCCTCCCAACTGCAGGGCAGCATCACGCCTGGTTGTGCAGACTGCAGATGCAGTTCCAAAGGGAAGGGGAGGAGGGATGAGATCATTGGTGCTCTTTTCTAAGAAATCAGTTTACAGGATGTGTCTCTTCTCCTTGACAGAACCGGAACTCCCCGAGATGCACAGCATTTGTATCTCACCTTCGTGGCCTTGTCAAAATGTTTTCATGCCTTTGATCAGTGACAGTGCCTGAATGATGATGATAGTTTATACAACAGTTATCCCATGCTGTGTTTATTATATTCCAGGGAAGAAACAGCCCATGGAGACCTCACAAAGGCACTCACAAGCTCAAAATAATAATTGTGTCGCTTTGCTGTACTCAGTAAAATGACATCAAGGATGCATCTGGTCTACTGTTTTTGGTAAGGAACTGTATTTTCACATGGCCCATAGGTCATGTCTGGAATGTATTTAGAAGTTGCAGTGCAACATGGGCAAGCCACACTTACAAAACTGCCCTAATATTGTTTCTGCCAAACCGCTCGGTACAACTCTCCCAACTCACTGGTGGTGAGAAATGTCATTCCCTGTTGCCAAGAAGCAATGTGTCACCTTGCATGCAGAAATGTTGCAAGCACCATCCAAGCTTCTGTAGAGCATTTACAACAGCTTCACCAATAGAACATGTTCAGATTCCACTGACCAATCATTTCTGCAATGATTTACTGAATTTGGCCCAACACTGGGCATTTTCACTATGATGAAGCAAGCAGTGTAAATCAGACCTTCTAAGCCTTGTAATAAAAGTCTCCATAGCAGAAAGTAATAATTTATGAAGTATAAATAATTTTAAGCTATACTTAAGTGAGTCCAGCAACCAAACCACAGGATATTACTGATACAAATCTTGTATTCATGCAAATGCAGATATCTGCAGAAGAGCTTAGGAGCTGCTGTTACGGTGTCTTTTCAGTGGGTAAAGGTAAGCATGGAACAAGACAAATGGCAACCAGAACATCTTATTCAGTGGGTTTGTAACCCAGCTCTGTCAAATGTTTGTATCCTCTCCTGGGGACAAGGAGGGCCTCTGAGATGAATTAAGACTGGTCTACTCAGTCAGGACCAGCCCTTGATTAGACGGGAATTGACCATTTCAGGGAACTTTGAGAATGGCATTCCCAAAGCAAGGCTTACCAGAAGAGAAGGCAACCTACACAGTTTTCACAATCCTATGGTGATATTCTGCTGGCCAGACAATTTCTTTCAGGTGTAATACTTTTCATTGTAAACTGACACAGACACAATGTCATTTCATTCAACGCTGTGAACACTTGCCACTTTCACACAGCACAGCTCACCACAAGGAAACCTTCAAAAACATTGTGTGCATTAAGAGCCTTTACAACACATGATACCTGCAAAGAGGTGGGTGCCACACAGTTCATGGGTTCTGTCATCCTGGTTTCAGGCTCTCGAGTATTACACACGTGGTAGTCTTGCCCATAAAATGCTGATTGAACACTTATTGTCGAATGCCGAGGACAGTGCAGACTCAAATGCTCCCCATCGCAGGCATAGGCAGTATGGTTTTGCAGAAGTTTGGTTAGGTAACCTAGAAAATATTCAGCTCTGTTACAACTAGTACAGGAAATGACAAGCTCGTTAGATAATAAGAAAACCACAATCAGTCTCTGGAAAGGGCATTGTAGTCAAGGTTATACATATGGCCCGCTGCCACACCACATGGTTCTGTGAACGGGTCAACCTTTGCATGTGAGTAATGCTCAGGCCTGGAAAACAAGAGGTGGCATGGCAGTGAGTCAGAGCCCTGCCAGCACCCCAGCAGTGGCACTGTGTCAGAGATGTCATTTCACAGACAATACACGGGCTCAGGCCCTTGCCAGCCGTGGCTGCTAACAATCCCGGGGCCTGTTTGCAGAAGTCAGGGGGGCTATTACTTGGGTTTGTGGGCTAGACTCTTGCATTCCAGCTGGCTAAGGTATTCCTTACACCTCGGCTTAACCTGATGCTTTGCACTTCTGGGCTCCTAGCCAGTCGTGTTTCACACAAGTGGTTCTCTTCATATCACTGAATCAGATGCTGGGATAACAGAGGAAAGATAGTCCGTAAGTGCTGGACACCATAGGTGCTGGACAGAAACCCAGAAGTAAGATACACAGAATTTTGTATCTGCTGGAGAGTTTGTTGGTGTTACTGAAGAGGAAGAGGGAGGATCTGTATGCAGATAGACACCCCTGCCCACCTCTACCATCTGTTTGCATCTTCTAATAAATAAGTCCATGAGCAGCAGAGCTAATACAGCTGTTTTTCTGACTTCTATTTAATTGTGCATTGTCTCTTTAGCCAAGACTTCTCTTATCACCACAAATATTTATAAATCTAACCTCCTACTGCCCTTCTCTCTGTTCTGCAGAATACTTTAATGGAAACATGCAGGCTGCTACCTATGACCATTGCAAATCAGCCATTGTGAAGGGAAACTATGACAGGTGATTTAATTCAAAGACTTTTCTTCCCTATACTTAATGAGGCCTTGGTATCTCTACCACTTGATTGAAATCTATCTTTAAGCAGAGAAGGCTTGTGGGTGAAGGGGAAGGAGAGGCATGAGGGACAGGGAGAGATAAAGGATACAAAACAGCAGCCTACAAATGAAGCAATATCCTTCCTCATCCCTCATCCATAAACACATGGAAATTAGACCTAAACCCACTTTTTTCCCCATGAGTGTTATGACATCCCAATATACTACAAATAAAGCAAATCTGCTTTCTAACTCTTCCACTATTAGCCAAACTTTTTACTAATGTGCATACAATAACTATATTTGAACAATCTCTTTATTCTTGTACATGCATAAAATTTTGTATCATTATCTCTAAAATAAATTCCTAGCTTCTAAAACACCAAGTTCATCCACATTCGGGTGAAAAAATCCCCCAAAATTTGTCCAAGCCCAACATAGTAAGTAAGGAGAAAGCACGAAGACCTTCTACTGATTTATTTGAGAAAAGATTTGTAGAATTTTTAAAACTGAGACCATGATTACATACTTATCTCTTTAATTTCAGAAAACTATAATTTTCCTCTCTGCCTCTTTTGGAAATGTATAATGGGTCTAATTAAAGACAAAAGCTAGTATCTTCTCAGAAGTCCTGCTTACCCTGCTGTAGTGACAGCAACGTTACTACTGTTAAGTGTAATGGAGAAAAAAACCCCAAACAATATTTTCTTGTTTTGGTGACTGATTCAGAACTAGAAAGACAATTTTTTTATATCATTAAAACAAAAATTAGTTTTCTCAAATAAAATATTGAAAGAGAGTTGCTCGAGCCATTTAATTTTCACACTTTTTGCCCATTTTAAACCTTTCACCAAAAATGAGCAATTTTTAAAAAGTTTTTTAAATAGAAATTTAAGTATTCCAACTAAATAATATGAAAATAAAACACTTCAGTTCTTTGGCATCTTTTCCAGTTCCAGCTCTGCAACTGGACAGGAAAATTCAGGTCCTCTATCAGTTACTAAGTCTGGAGAAAAGAGAAGCCTGCTCTCCTGCTGTCTATCTGTTCCTCATCTAGTGCCCAAGAGAAGACAGGAGTCAGCTAGATGCACCTTCCAGTGCAGCAAAGATGTAGGTGAGTTCCTCACCTCATTGAACTCAGCCTGAGCACTGGCACTGAAGTCAGGATGGAGAGAATTTCATGCCCTGCACTTGCAGTTTGCATCTCAAGGACACCAGGCCAGCAAAAATCCCCATGGCTTCTCACAGGTTAAAAAATAAAACCAAACCCCAACAAACCACCACAAATCCATCCCCTACATTTTCTGTGTAATTGAGATCACAAAAAAGTGAGCTTTGCTGCCAGAGCCACTCCTCTTGTCAGCCTGCTCCTGAGAGGTGCTGAATATTGCCAGTAAAATGGGCTGAATGCCCAATTGCACCCAAGCGACTTCGCTACGGTCCGATACTGTAGAGGGGCCTCCAGCGGCTTTTACCGCTGCCGAATGCCTTTGACGTTGCCATCATAGCATAAAGGGCCACAGTGTAAAGGAGCATTCAGCCCAACGTGAGTTGTGGGCACTCAACACTTTGAAAGATTTAGCCCGATATTTGTAATCATTGCAATTCTTCAGGTTTTAAGTTACTTGGAGCCAAGAGTGCTGTATACAAAACAGCCCAGTATTCCCTAAAGAATATCAGCTATGTTGTGATTTGGATGAGTTCCCTGGCATCTTAACTGCTACTTTGATCCTGCAAATTCCTAATCCAGTATCTAAGCACCTTTCTCCAACAATTGCAACTATTCAATCCTTCAAAAAAATGTCTTTATAGAAAACTTGCTCTGATTCTGTATAAGCAATATGGTTCACTTGTAAAAATAGTGTTAAGATAGACTGGTGAAACCAAGACACGGTGCTCGCTGGCCTTCCAAGCCGCATTTAAAGTGACTCTGCTATTATTAAAATCCGTGGGTATTTGCACACAATAAAGGATAAAAATAGTAATGGAAACCGGCCGAAACCTAATGTTCTCTGATAAGAGATGTGACTTAGTAGAATCAGGATTGCCTGTCTCACATGGCAGACCACGTAAACCTGCATTTTTTATTACTCTGCACACAGACTACACAGACACAGGTGGAGCTGTGAGCCCTCTGCGAAGAGCGGTGCCAACCGAGCAGCTCACAGCCCATGCCAAAAAGGGATTCCCACTAGAAAAGTCATTATTTCTTCATTTCTTCCCTGAAAAACTCCAGCTTCTTTCCTCTCCTCACGATGGCCCTCTTCACATACCGGGGCACTGCCCGCCCTGTGCTCAGCAAGGGAATAAAGTTTTCTCCGCCTCTCACCTTGGTCCTGGAGCAGTGTTTGTGTGGGAAGGAGCAGTTTCTAGCTGCTTTCCCACCTTCCCTGGGCAGCATGGCCTTGTAGTCACTCCAGGAGAAAGCTTCATCTTCTTGAGACCATGAGTATCCCTACATTGTTTACCAAATTCTGTAGAGAAACACACTTCCCTCGAGGCAGTAGATTTAGCTGAACAACAATGTAAGGTTAAGGGAAAAATATGTTCTTATCTCTACAATTAATAACAGCCACGACTACCAGGAGAGAGGGCATTGTAACAGTTGAATGGGTCTGTCACTCTTTCTGAGGCATGTTTCCTTTCCTGCATTTCTCTCAACTGGCGCAATTAAATCAGGTCATCCCAAACAGACAGCGAGGTTGTGTCACCATCCAAATCGGACAGCAGGATTGTGTCACTTTCAGGCACTGACCCAGCACAGCGCCCAGGCCACCGGCACTTCAGGGCACTGCTCGTTGTTCAGAATCTCCCAGTTTGTGTTTGCTTAACTAATCAATAAGTCAGTGAATTCAGAGATTTTATTTATTTATTTATTTAAAGAATATCTAATATGGGAGCTAGAGGCTGTGCCTGGATTACAGCACACCTCTAGGTCCTGGTCCCCTGCTTGCTGGGGAAATACTTGCCAGCTCCCCTCTATCCAGCACACGAGGAGATTCCCTTCTTCTGGAAAGCAGGGCACAGGGAGGGCTGGAGCACAACCACGGCTTGACCCGGCATGGATGGAGTCAGGGCATGGCTGTGTGTGTGCCAGGACTGAGACACCAAAAGACTTCTTGTGAGTTATGGTATTTCTTACCCTGAGCATGCAGAATCTTAAGCAGACCCTATAAAAATCCTCAGACAACTCAAGGTTTTAAAACCAGTGCTGTTTTTTCATCTTTGTTTTCTGGGTTGTTGGCTGATATGGGGGTGAGGTGGGAGGTGTTTAGCAATGGCAGTCACTTTTTCAAGAGCTATTCTGCAGTGAGAAGGACTATGGATTTCCTTTTTTTCAAAATAATAAACGTGAATCTTCTTTAAAACAATAGGAAACTAAAGAAAATTTCACTATCATGAGAATTGTCTAAATTTGAAAGACTTGGCAATAGTGCAGTGTCCCAGTAACATCTCTATGCCTCTGTGTGAAAGCCTCACGAGAAGCTTTCCCATTTACCCAAGACACACATTCATACGCAATCTATGCGGTGCTCTGCATACAAAATCATCTACACAACATTACAGGCTGGCTCAGAAGTTAAGCCTGAATCATACAGCAATAAACAGATCCCATTGATTTGAAGGCCAGAAGGTATCATCCCACTTAACTGTCTGCATAACCCAGACTACTCGTTCATTGTAACTTCTACCGAAGCTCAGAAAAACCAATGCAGAATTTTTTTTGCTTTTAAAGACACTAAAGAACTGTTAGAAAGTTTCATTTAAAAAAAAAAAGACTGCCGAAAAGCCCACAAGTGGCCAGCCAAGAGATGTGTCACATCTCCTGCATGCGGCACAAGCCTGTGCTCAGATTCGCTGGATTCGTCCCTTATGGTGGAAGACACCAACGTGGGGCCTTAAGGCCCTTTCTCAGTTGTCAGCACTGGACTAAAGAAAAGTGTAAATTCTGTTCAGTCTCACTGCACTGGCATGAACCTCGCCATATGGAAGCACAGAGGAGAACAGCAGGTCAAGCTGCGAGTCTAAGGCCTAGCACATATTAAATGCAATCTCAGCGTTGACTGATGCAATGCCTTTTTGGCAAGAAAGCAGCTTTGCAATGTAATATTTTTAGAGCCTGAAGCTGAGCAGCACACAGCCTACAAGGGTTCTCAGAATTGGGTCTTTATATACAGATTTAGTAATATCAGTTCCTGTGCACTGCTCAATCTAGCTTAATTAGTACAGCAATTTGCTAGCTCATTTTAAAGACATACAAATCCATTTTAGATCAAAACAGATTGAAATAGCACACATATTGCTGTGGGAGTCCCAGAAGGCTAATTCATTCGGGTAAATCTACATCAGCTCCCATAGTCCTGTGAAGAATTGTGCCAATAGGCATTAAAAATACACAAGCGAGATTGGCAAGTTTGAAGGAAGAGATTTCATGTGGTGATAACAGAATTGTTGATAAACTACTACAAACACCATTAGAAGCATCACTCTGATATTTATTGATATTTGGGATCCAGCTGCAGTACTTCTCCAGCAATATTTTCTCCTTTGGTTTGTGAAGAAAGAACTGAAGAGTAATTAACCCCTAACTCTCCTCTCCTCCCCCTTCCCCTCTGCCATACCCTCCACCTGACTTCAGAGGCAGCTGTGCCACACACTGTGCTGTTCAGGGTCTGTGCATAATCACCACTTTCAGAGCCATGCTCTGTGTGGATCTGACAGTGCCTGTTTGGCTCCATCCACAGAAGCAGGGATCTGCCTCTCTTAATTCTTGTTAGCCTCTTGTGTCAGTTGTCTGCAAGTCCTTTCTGTGGTAGCTCTTCTGTAGAATTAGTAATTGCAGCAGCGGGTAAAACATTAGCCAGCAAAGATACCAGTTCTAAAATTCACAACACGAGGCTTCTTGCCCCATCGTTCTGTTCTTTTCCATCCAAGTGCCTTGTAATCATGCTGTTTGAGACATTTTAGTAAGACTCGATCTTATGGTCTTCTGTCAATAGAAAACACCCTTAGGCAGAAGCGTTGGTTATTCTACTTGTCGTTCAGAAATGAGTGTAACAGCTTCACCCAGCAGATAAACATAAAAATTCATACTTGTTTAATATATTCTTTCTTGCATAGTCACTAATTTGACTTAATTTCCTTCCATTGTGTGTTTTTTTCAGCATGCTCTTTTCCACTATTCCTCTCAACACTCACACCCTTTACCAGTGACCGCTATCCTACTAACTCGATCCTCTTGCTTATACTGCAGGACATGGCATGAAAAGCTGGTTTGCCATGCAAGGATAAGAATTTTTGCATAATCACTGTATTTTTTTATATTGCCTAAACCTTTCTAATGTGAGGACAGGTGTTCACTTGGAAAAACTAGTGGTAATCTAGTTTCACTGATAAGCTAGTGACGATAAAAATTTCCATTTCCAAATGCCTAGTTTGGTTTCAGAGCATTCAAAGCTATTGCTTCTCTTAGAATCAGACCTCAAGAGTATTCAGTTGACCATTTCTAAAGGAGATGAAGCTCCTCAGGTCATGATCTCTGTCTATCTGCCATTACCCTTAATCTGCCTAACCCTAACATCAACTTTTAAGCACAATGGGCAGTTTCAAACCTGAGGGGTACAGGACACAGAGAGATAAAAGTTCCTACAGTTTTCATGAAAACTGAAGCCTGACCTCACAGGTCAAAATAGGAACTGTCACTGCCAACTCAATCCCTTACTAACGCTAAAAGTAAACTGGCTGCTGAAGAGACAGCACACATATAGTGGAGAGCGAACCAGCCTCTGCTAATGGAGCAATTTGTTTCCATTGGCTTTAACAGATGAAGGATTAAGCCTGCAATAAGAAAATGCTTAAATTAATAGTGAAAATGCTTTCAGGATAGTATGGCAATCAAAGCAGGCATCAGTGATGAAGACCTGGGTCAGGTTTTCCATGAACTGCTTTATCAACGTGTGCTTTCCTAAGGAACCGTCTTGTTTATTTTTTCCCCTCATACCTCATGGATCATAACTTGGATCACTACCATCTTATTGAACCCAACTCTCCCTGTCTGCTAAATCTGAGGGTTAAATCAAGCAAGAGCTTGGTTCTACTTACGCTGGCGAAAGGACCCAGGTAACTGACAGAGAATTCAGTGTAAAAACACATTCAAACTCTAGTATGTGAACAGGGTTTGTTCAGTGAATAGCAGCATGCACAAGAAGCCAAGCCATGAGTTCTTTTAAGAAACACAAAACCATCATGAAGGAAGTGTAGACCTCCAGTAACTTTCTGGTTACGTCAAACGGGCGCTGTTTCTCCAGAAACCACATAACCTCTTCATATCTATGCCACTCAGCTCAGACTTGAAGTTATGTGTATTAAATTTTTGTGGAGTGGAGAAAATCCACGAATCCTGCACTCGCAGACCAGATGCCTATCTGCTCTCTCATACCCTCCCACGGCTGTTCTCTGTTTCCTTCAGATCTACAGTTTCATACTCCCTTGTGTTGTCTTCTAGGACTGATGCTTATTTTTGTTGTATCCCAATGGCTTTCTGAGGAGATCTGAGAGATCCCGATGCATTTCCTTTTTCTCACTCACTTTCTCTATTTAATTCCTTCCTCCCTTCCTGTGTTAGGAAGAGGCAAACTATTACTGATCCCCAAAAGCTTTGTTGTGTAGTAAACTTCATGCTATGGTCAGTTATACTTTGCTCAGCTATTCCATGAAGCCACAGGGGCTAATACTTGTCCTGGTACTTAATATGGAACTACTACAATAGAAGATTTTCTCCCTCCTATCCCAAGATGCTGACAAGAGGTACAACACTGTTATAGGAGACTGTGAGGCTCTTTTCTGCCCTTACCAAAAAATCCTTCTTTTGACTGAAGACAGAGTGACCTCTTCTAATGCCATTAACCAGAAGTAACAAAAGAAGACTCAGTAGGTGGAAACTGATTCTGGAGACAGAGTGAGTGAATCATTATGCCCAAGAGACAGCAAAGTTAGGATCTTCCCAAAGACTGCAAGCAGGAGAACCCCAGGGACCAGAGGAAAATATTTCTTTGAAAACTCGCATTTGTGAACTTGAGCCTCCATGCAAACTTGAGAGGGAGGGGCTGTTCATTGCCAGCTCCTCAGAAAACAAAATACCAGTCTCATTTTGCAAACAGAACTCTGGCTCGAACTCTGAATTTTTTGTATTCCCATTTATATGTGACACCCCAAAAATAAGATAAATTAGAGAGCAAGGAATTTGCCTATTGAATCACCAAGTCCATTCTCTGGCAGCTCACAGATCTGTAGTGTTATGGTGGCTTATAGTGTGAGTCAAAGCCAGCCAAGCAAAAAAAAACCCCACACCTCATCCTCATAGCCTGTTGATTTTCTTTACAACACTTCATTATCCTCAAACCAGTTTCAGCCTGAAGAAATGAAAAGTCCAAAATTGCAAAATTATTCTGAAAAATTAATGCTTGTCTTCCCATCCAAGAATAAATACAATGAAGAAAAATAAACAGATATTTGTGGGTTGAGACCCTCATCCAAAGCCCAGTGAAATCCTTGGGAATCCTTCCAGTGACCTCCATAGGCTTTCAATCGGGTCTTGTATTATGAGTGATGTTTTAAAATTAATTCTAAATTAAGAGCCAAACATCACTGGTATTTAATTTGTAGCCAGAAGCCACACAATAGACCTTTCAAACAAAACTCCTAAAATGCAAAGAAATTCAGATGAAATGACTCACCAATGCTGAACAAATAAGGCACAACCATGCCTCCTTCTGCTCTTCGGCTCCCTTTAAGACACTATTTTCTCTGTGTTTGGTAATATATAAAAATATTTCAATTTTAATTGTAGATTATGGTTGGCAGATGACAGAATTCTGATAACTGGTGACTGGTCAGACAGTGCTTTCTCTGTCTGGGGACATTTCCATCAAAATCTGAGTATTTTCTTAGAAAAGGTCTGTAACCCCCTTCTCTAATAAAGCTGAGACTGTTTGGAAGCTCTGTCTTACTAAGAAGGGTATCGGCAGCAGATGGAATAGGAAGGCTGAGGAAGCTAATCCTTGCTATTTATTTTGAATAAAAATAATATGTGATGTGCCAGGTGCCAGCAATCAGCACAGGGAGAACAAAGAGAGCTCCTGCCCCAAAGGTGTAAGAATCTGAAAGACAGACTCAAACATGTTGGTCTCTGAGCAGTGGTGCTCAGGAAGTCAGGTTTCCTATAGGTTTGTGTCTCATGCCTGTGTTTCCCAACATCTGTTGTAGGGGTAGGAACATCACGCTATGCTTTAACTTGCTCCAGGAAAGCTTCTGGAGCAGCATCCTTTCTTGGGGATGCTAGTAGGGCCTAGCTGCTTATGCTCACAAAATATGTAGGAACTTAATATGACCAAAGTTTTTACTTCTCTAACCAGGATGATTCACATCTAAAATGGGATTTCATAAGCTACACTTCCTCAGGAAAGCAGTGAGAACTGCAGAGACGAGCCTGAAACAAAACCTTGGATCTCAGCACCATGACCTAAACTAAAACCTCACTTCTGACACACACCTCTCTGTTCCACAGAACAACCCCCAGACCCAAACCCACTCCACTTTGAGAAACTTTAAACCAGACTTTGAGGTTTAACTCTCATATTATTGAAATGAAACATGTTTCTAAAATGAAATGTTTTTCTTTAAACAAAGCAACCAACATTTGCATTTGACATTTACAAAGGCAGTATCAGGAAGATGCATCATTGACATCACTCCTTTTAGCACCTCTTTAAATATCCTGGTCGAAGGACATGCTCCATTTGCCACAGTGAGTCAACAGAAACGACTCAAGAAAATTTATACAGGATTTTATCTGACCAACACAAAACCAACAAAAAAACCTCTGCATCATTGTGGTTGGTCATGATTGATCCTGCCACATTATTACAAACAAGGCATTTTGAAGCATTTGTTTGCTTTCCTTTTGCCTGGGGGAATCCACAGAACTTAATGGAAACTTTTAATGCAGAAAAACCACAGGATCAGATTATATTTCTTGGGTGAACTGGTTTGCTTTTTCATTAGATCCATTTGTTTTCTATTGTTGGGTCAGAAGATCAAGTCTATGGAGTTAACGCAATGCCCAGTTCTGTCTGAACTGTTCTGGAAAAAGAAAGAAAAAGTTGACACTAGCAGACAAAGATTAAAAGGTTCTACCGAAGCTGTGGGCTGCTTTTTCCGTTCAGATCCAGAAAGCCATTCTTCAGCCCAGTTATGCAATCACACAGTTACTACATTTTTTGATCTTCGGTTACAGCCACTTTTCTTGAAAGCTGTCCAGAAAACCTGGCTGGGACTAAGGTAAAGAAAGGGAGATTGACTGATGAAGTGCGCAAAGTAGGTAAATTCAGCAGAAAGCCTAAGCTCAAAGCAGCATGGAAGAGAGAGGAAGTGAAGGATGCAAAATATCTACAAGCAAATATAAAAAAAGGTGGATGGATGTTCTTCAGTGTTTCTTGTGAGGAGGAATTTGTTTCCAGAAGGATAAGAGTACAGTTCTCTTTTGCCACAGATGGGAAAAAGGTGGGAGAGGACAGGGAAAAAGCCAGGGCTAGGACAGAGAGCCAAGGGGAGAGCTCAGCACTTTTTTCTCATTGCCAGCAAGGAAGGCAGGGGGATGAGACAAGGGAGCAGTGACTCCTGCTGTTGGGAAGACAGATGCTCCTGAGCAACTGCCACCATGTCCAGCAAAACCAAGCCCTCCCTCAGCAGCAGTGGTAGCAGACAGTGGGCTTTCTATCACACCAATATAGGTATATAAGTTTGCTGGTCTTGCCAGCTCCTTATTTTGCCTGTTTTGGGAAGCAGTCCTTGAACTCAAGAGGAGCTGCAAGGAAATGGCTGCCATGTGGCCTTGATTTCTTGAAAAACGTGTCCCTCTTCACTTCTGACAGCCTCCTAGGAGCCCAGAGTACTTAGGATTTTGGGTCCCAGAGACTGGAGAATTAGCAAAATTCACAGCAGTCTTCAGTCTCCTGGACTGGGACCTGATCTGAGATGTGAAAGCTGCAAGTGATCACTGAGAAAAGCAACATGAGGACAGAGCTTTGTCAAGCAGGAATGAAACTGGATGTGAATAAGTATTCTGGTGTAAAGGTATTTTAGGTGTCTTTTGAAGAGTAGGCATGAGGGAAAGAAGATTCTCTAGCTTTAGGATCAAACCAACACGCATGAAGATCTAAGGAAAGAACTGTGGATTAAATCTCTCTCTCTTCTTCTAAACCTTCAGCTTTCAGAATCAAATTTGGGCATACATGCTTGGATTCCACTTTAAAAAATTAATCACACAGAGGACTGCAAACCTCAGGGCAAACCTCCACTTTCAAGAACCAATGCAATGTTCTTTGTTGCCACTAAACTGCTAGAGAAGAACAGATTATGCAGGACTTTAAGTATCATGTGTATCAACATTCCTTCACCTCAAACATCTCCTGTTACCAAAAGGAGAAACTAATTTTGCTTACTGACACTAGGTCCTCCTCAGAGTTTGAATTAAAACTCTGCTGCTGGAGTCTTGTTTCAGAACATTTCTATCCCTAGAAAATACCAATTCATGTATCAGTTCATAAAATATTAGTGCATGGCAAAGAAATGTCTCAAAAACACCCTCCAACACCCACCAACAAAAAAACCCTTTTGTAGTTAAAAGCTAGACTGAGAAACACGTGAAAACAAGAACCTGCAGCTGTACATCCTATAAGGGCAAGAGTAATGACAAGGTCACAATGACAACTGACCTGCAATAACCAAACAAGGAGATTCTACTTGCAGCCAGAGTCACCAACCTTTCTCTTATGAAAAGGGAGGAATAAATACTGTAATAGTTTCACTGCTTCTGTTCTGTGAAGTGATCCATAAAAAATGACCACAGTTTTCTAAACTGGAAAATAAATACAAGTCAAAAAAAAAAAAACCAACACAAAAAGAAAAATAAAAGAATAACCCTTCACTACCCATACACACTGTTCCCTTGCTCCCCTTTCCAGAAAATCAAACAAATCCCAAGAGGAGTCATTTTTGCCTTGCTCCAAGCGAGCAGCAAATGGACTCTGGGCAGGTTAGAACTGCCAGCACAATTAATACATACATAAAGAGAATAACAAAGATGACACGTGCAGTTGTTGCAATCTTTAAGCAGGCTGGGAAGTAATTAGAGAAAGCATCAGAATGAGAGAATGGGGGGGGCGCAGGAGAGAGGAGCATTTTGGGCTGCTGAGGTAGAGATCCAATGCTGGAAACACAGAGTGGAAAAGGCAGTGACCCACGAAAGTATGCACCTGATAATCTAAGTATAAAAGCCTGAAATCTCTGAAAAGGAGGCAAAGTTTAAGCAACTGGCCTTCCAAATCTCTGGGCACTCCTAAATTCCCAGTACCTGACCAAATTGTGCAGAACACATCCAAAGTGCAGATCTCAGTTCCTTTTGCTATGACATGGGCTGCACCAGGGAACCTGTAAGCTGGAAGTTTTACCCTCAAGAAGGGCAGGGTTAGACCTGACCCTTTCCAGGAGAGTGAGAGTGCAGGTGGTGGGTAAATCCAGGGGAGCCAGACCCCCACTCCTCATCCCTCGGGATAATCCCCCCGAGCTGCCTGCACCTTAGCAGCTGCCAGGCACTGCCTCTCTAAACGAGGCAGATTTGTTTTCATGTTAATTCAACAGAGCTTATGAAAATCAAGTCACTGTTCCTGCTGTGGGAGGGAGCAAACAAGGAAATTCAGCAACTTTAGAAGCTCAGCTTGAAGTTGCTGTTGCAGAGCTGCTTGTAATCCTTCAACAGATACTGAACGTACTGGGGATGGCACTGCAGGCATCTCACCTTCTGCAGTTCCTGGCCCGCAGCACCTACTTTTGAAGCAACTAAAAACTTCTCCGTGTGCTCTGGATACCTTTGTTGAAAAGGCTCCCGTCTTCCTTCTCATTCTGGATTAGATCTCCATGTTAAAATCAGAAAGAAAACGTGAGCAGAATGTGTTCAGGCCTTGAAACTTCCCAATTTGGCAAGAATTTTGGAATCTGATTTTCTTCTTTACATCTTATTTACTCAATTGTCTGCATGACATTTTTAATACTGATCTCTGGGATAAGACAGAGATCTTTCTTTGGTCATTCTACCTATTTGTAAAGTTCAGTGCACAATGAATACTGAATACAGCTGTACTTCTGAAATGTATCTTGGATAACCTTATCTAAATAACTTCTTTTGAAAAGTGAATGGACTTTTGTGAGAGGAGCTTTCCTAGATAAACTAGAGGGATATTTTTTAACTGAGCGGCTATTTGAAAGGGAAAATTTGAACATTTATTTTATTTTATTGTGGAGAACTACCATGTGATTCCAAAACTAACATCTACAAGCCAACAGTTAAGCCAAAAAAACACTGAAGTATGAGACAGAAAGCATTTAAAAGCTTTTTACATGTAATAGGAATCTCATGGGAGAAACATGGAAAGTTTGTAATTCTGGTCTTTATATTTGCTGGTTGCTTGTTTAGAAATGTTCCGGCTTATGGAGTTGGACACAATCATAAAATCACAAACTGCATTTTCGTATTGCTGAGAGAACAGTTTGTACAGACCCACCACGAGCACCCTGCATTAACACGGGCTGTAGGATTTGTGCACCAACACACGGGGACTGCTAACCACACACGGACTCTCCTGGTGCACTCGGCTGCCTTTTGGGAAGTTCTGCTCTGTTCATGAGGGTAAGGTTTGCCTTCTGCCCTAGAGGCGGCTCCTTGAGCTCGCCAGGAATGGGCTGTGCTGGCTGCGAAGCACGGGAAGGCGAGGAACTGCTCTGTGAGTAACCGTGAGGGCAGCGAGGTGTCCGGGACCGCGGGAGAGCGGCGAGAGCGCTGCTTTCTCAAACAGATCAGACAGATCGCTGCTCCGTGCCGCTGGAAGCACGGCCGCCTCTCCGGTCCCTGCAGCCACTTCACGGCACTGCCACAGCTCCCTGGCAGCGGGGTTTCCCTATGGCAGCCGCTGCCCCTGCCCGCCCCGGCTC